>OX467708.1:40783198-41230698 GCA_950111635.1 Agelastica alni | reverse complement strand
ACACACACACACACACACACACACACACACACACACACACACACACACACACACACACACACACACACACACACACACAAACACACACACACACACATACACATACACACAGGGGGGTCGTAATTTGGAGAATTTTTAAAATTTGTCCTATTTTTCTGCATGCGTTTGTTAATTAAAGTGTTTGATGATCGAAAAATTTAACTAGATATCGGGTTTTTTTAAAGGAAGTTTGTTCACAACAATTAAAATTAATTTTTTTATTTTTATTTAAGGGGTCATTCAGATATTTTAATTGACAATTAAGAAACCCACGAGTGATTGTTAATTGAATAAAAATTGACAATAATTACTTTCGCCAGTTATTGAACACTATCAACTAAAGCCATTGTAATTAACATATTTCCTAGCTATCTTTACAAAGACAAAGGTTTACTAGTGATGTATCACAAGTTGGTGTTACTATTTTAACTTTGGAGGTACTAACTTAATAGTTACTATTTTAATTTAATTAATATAAGTGACTTTGTTATTTTCTTTTTCTTCTTCTTCCTTAAGTTGTAGGCCTTAGGCCTGTATTTTCCAACTTAATTCCTTTGAGATGTTAAGGTCCATGACTCCATCTATTTCTTTGGTGGTCTTCCGGGGGGTGGAGTTTTGTCTGTGATCTTCCATCTCTAGCGATTTTTGCCAGTATTTCTTCTGTCATCCTGTCCACGTGGCTCTTTCAGTCCCTTCTACGTTTGCGTCCCCAGCTGATGATGTCTTTCACTTCACATTCGTGTCTTATGTCTGCGTTCCTTTTTCTGTCTCTTAGTGTGTACCCTGGGATGTTCCTGAGTATTTTCATTTCTGTTGTTCGTAGGGTGTTTTTTGTTTTTTTGTTGTCAGCTCTTTTTTCTATAGCGTACGTTAGTATCGGTCTAACACGGGTTTTGTATATTTTAATCTTTGACTTTTTGCTCATGTTGGTGTTATTCCAGATAATGTCCCGAAGTGCATCTGAAATTCGGCTGGCTTTGTTGGCTTGTTCTCTTAGTTCATTTTTTCTATTTTGGCTTGAGGTAATTTTTATGCCTAGGTATTCGAGCGCCATGACTTGTTCTATTGTTTTTTTTCCAGGACAAGTTTACATCTCATTGGTTGTTTGGAAATGACCAGGGCTTTGGTTTTTCTGGTCGATACCTACATGTTGAGGGATTTTGCTTTTACATAGAATAAGTATAGGAGCCGTTGTAAGTCGTCCTTATTCTCCGCTATTATTTGTTATTTTAAATGAAGCATTCTATATATTATTACATTTTCTGATTCTATGTAAATTTTAAAATAATTTTGTGTAAAATACCTTACATTTAGAATGTAAACTTTTTAAGATATTGATTAAAACAAAAAAAAGATGTGTCTATTTATGTACGCCCGTTTAAGTTTTACTTCTTTGGCGTTAGTAAGAAAAAAAATAAAGAATTTTATTTAATATCATGAGATTTTAGTAAATAAATAAATTTTAGAGTTACAAGTTATTAATAATTTACAATTAATACCTATTGTAAATAAATAAATTACAATTAACTCATTAAAATAATTAAAATGGTTTCTATTGTTTATTGAAAATAAATGTCCTAATTTATAACTTTAAAAGCACAATGTAAGAAAAACTGGCTCTTTTATCGATTTTAAAAATAAAAACGTGTTTTGTTGCATACTTAACGTCGTCTAGTCTGTATATGAGTTAACTTAGTCGTCAGTTATTTGATGGCCAACTTCATACTGTTGGATTTACCATAACGGTGTGCGCGCGCAGCTTCCAATTTTACTTTCAACTAAACGCGCCAAAAGACAGATGCAGACCTTTATTTTAATGAATCTTATGCACATCCTCTAGAACAAATAAAACATATCTTGATGAAGTGGTTAGGAGAAAGGTTCAATACTGCATGTTATCACTTATGGATACATGTTCGTGTTTCTGATTGGCTCAACTGAATGTGCGTTGTTTTCTATTTGTTAATAATGCACTAATTTTCTGTTTTTAAAAGTCCACATAGCCAAGTTATATTTTATTAAAGAGGTTGTTTTCGAATTTTTTTTTCTATTGGCTCAAAATCCATTTTTACTCGTTGTTCTGACACGCGTCTTTGTGTTAAAGTGATTTGTTTCTTATTCCAGCGTTGTATTTGGATCTTAATTTGTTTAAAATAAAAATAAAAATTATGTGGTCCCAAAAATTTTTTTATTTAATTTATAATTTATACTGACCCATTTTTTAAAAGAATACGTATATTGCAAATTCTATCCGAGTTAAAAAAAATTGGAGGGGAAGGAGAATGTGCAACAAAAATTAGGTTTTTTTTTGTGGATATCACTCTTTTAATTAAACAAGAAAATAACGGATCTAATTTAAATGCAGTGGAAAGGATTCACGTTTTGACAAAAATTTTAAAACCATCCATTTGAAAAGTAATTACAAGCGAGATAAATGTCTTTCATGAAATAAGCGGGATCAGAGATTTTTGGTCAATGTATGGTGGAAAATATTAAAAAAAAGATGCATAATTTTTATTCTCATAAAATTGTATCGTCTTTTTATTTAATTAAACATAAAATTAAGTTGGTACCGGGTTTTCCATTAAACTCCAATTAGATAAGTTCTTCATTCACCCTGTTATATACTCTAGGGATTCGATGCAATTCCCTACAAGTTTATAATTTATCTTGTTGGAGCTCAGTGCTTCTAAAGCAGCCTGGCTGTCTGATATTATACTTATGTTTTTGTTTGCTAGAGGTCTATTAGTCAGCTCTCTTGCACACAATTCGATAGCAAATACTTCAGTCTGAAAGATTGTGGCATACCTGATAAGACTGGTAGGTATTTCAATCTTTGGTTTCCTGCTGAAAACACCGGCCCCAACTGGGGTTTTTGAGCCATCTCCAAGAAAAGGATTTCTTCCCTTACCCATTCATCTCTCTTCGGAAATAGGACTTTTCTTGTATTTTTGTGGCTAGCATGTCAAGAACCATCCCGAGAATTTGGTGATTTTTTTGTTTCACTCAGTATCCCGGAGTGATCCCCGAGTTGCTCTCCATTGATTTGCTTTTCCAAAGACAGGAATCTATAGGAAACTATCCTGGCCTCTCTCTCTAAAAAAATTTCTAGGGGAGGAAGATTTAGCAGGTGTTCCATCGCAATTTCTATCACTACCACAAATAAACTAAAACATTAAACCCGTAATGATTGTGATTTTTTAAAAACATCATTTTAGATGACGGGTATGGATGATCTCTTGAATGCATATTTAATTATTTTTATTGTTAATTTATTTTTTTATTGTATTTTTCTAGTACAGGTTGTCACGATTTTAGGTAACAATATTAGTATCCAAATTCAACTTCAGTTGAATGTATGCAGAAACCACAAATTTAAATTATTACAATTAAAACAAACTAACTGATTATATCCATATTTATAACGATAGAACTAACTAGATAATATCGACAATAAAAAACTCGAAGGTCTTGGCATCTAAGCTTAAAGAAAACACCTTGAGAAAGTAATTGAAACTTTTGGATGCAGTCTAATCTGATAATTTTGAATAATAAATTGCAAATAATATGTTTTATTAATCGATTTAAATGTAAATGAATTCATTGTTTTAATTTAAAATTGGTTGTCGTTTTTTGCTGTTAAATATTTAATTGGAAAAGTCGTAAAAGTCAAAATGGTGTGTAAGTGCTTTCATGAAAAAAGAGTATTTATGTAAATGTATAGCACAATCTACAAAATCAAAATCACAAACTTTAATAGTAAGATATTCTCCTAGAACATGTTTCCGCGTTATAGTCATTATTAACATGAGACCATATTTTTTGTTTTTTAAATAAAATTAAGAACTAAAGCAGTCCAACGTTTTCGGTGTTTATTGGGGTGGAGCACATATGTATGCAAATACATAATTAGGGGGGTATTTGTGCCTTATAATAAAGTTTAATGAATATCTTCTGCCTCCGCAGTAACTTTTTAAACATTTTATAAAAAGTTTAAAGTCGTATAAGGTGAAATATTGTGCCCCATTTAGTAATACCAAGGTATTAAATAATAAATAATTTATAGTTTAGACATTTATTAAGGTAATACTGTGACGAAGGACATGAAAATACTTGAAAGAATTTGATAAATTACATTAGTTATTAAGCTTAAAAATATTTTTTTGTTCCAAATTTAGGCATAACGTTCCGCGATTCCAACTTGGCTTTCTTCTTCTTCTCGTGGTTCCTATCCGTTACGGATGTTGGCAACCAGCATGGCAAGCCTAACTTTATTTACGGCAATGCGGAAGAGTTCGGCTGATGTTTTTCCGGTCCACTTTCTAAGGTTAGGCAGCCAAGATATTCTTCTCCTTCCTGGACCTCTTCTTCCATCGATTTTTCCCTGGATGATTGTCTGGAGTAAGGAGTACTTGGAGTCGTTTCTCATGATGTGGCCCAGATATTGCAGTTTTCGGATCTTGATGGTGTTCATAATTTCTTTTTGTTTATTTATCCTTCTTAGTACCTCTTCATTAGTGATATGTTCGGTCCATGATATCCTCAGCATTCTTCGGTAGAGTCGCATTTCGAAGGCTTCTATTTTCTTGGATGTGTTTTCATTGAGTGTCCAAGATTCTGTCCCGTACAAGAGGATAGAAAAGATGTAACATCTGAGAAGTCTCATTTTTGTTTCCAGTGTAAGGTCATGGCTTCTGAAGAGTTTGCTCATTTTGTTGTAGGCGGCTGTGGCTTTGGCGATTCGTGATTTGATTTCTTGAGTTGTGTCCCAGTACTCGTTTATACGTGTTCCCAGGTACGTGGTGTGTGGTACTCTCTCTATTGGTTGGTTATTGATGGATAACTGGATGTTGTCGATCTTGTTTTTGCTAATGACCATAATTTTAGTCTTTTGTATGTTTATGTCCAAACCATATTCCTTACTAACTCTTGCTATTCTGTTGATAAGTTGTTGCAGTGCTTGTGGGCTATCTGCGAACACGATGGTGTCGTCCACGTATCTTATATTACTCAATTTTTTCCCATTTATTAAGATGCCTTCTTCTTCTTCGTCGTCGAGCGCTTCTTTAAAAATCTGTTCGGAGTAGATGTTGAATAGCATGGGTGAGAGTACACAGCCCTGCCTCACTCCTCGCATTATTTTGACGGCCTCAGTTGTTTCTCCGTCGACTCTCATTGTTGCCGACTGGCCCCAGTACAAGCTATTTATGATATTCAGGTCATTGGTATCGATCTCTGTCTTCTTTAGTATTTCCATTATTTTGCGATGTTGAACCCGGTTAAATGCTTTGGCGTAGTCAATTAAACAACAGTAAACGTCACGGTTAACGTCCCTACATCTCTGAACAAGGACTTGGACAGCAAAGAGTGCTTCTCTGGTTCCCATCGCATTGACGAACCCGAACTGGTTTCGAGAGATTAGGTTCTCGCATCGGTTGTATATTCTTTTATGGATGACTTTGAGAAAGGTTTTTAGCAGGTGGCTCATCAGACTTATCGTTCGATATTCTTCACATCGTTTTGCGCCTTGTTTCTTTGGCAGTGCAATGAACTCTGAGACTAGCCATTCTTGTGGTATTTTATCTGATTTATAGATGTTATTGAAAAGTTTGGTGATCTTCTTCAATCCATTTTCGTCTAGAAGTTTCAGGAACTCTGTTTGGATGCTGTCAGGTCCTGCTGCTTTTCCTTCTTTGCTCTGCTTTATAGCTGCCCTCACTTCTGATTCCATTATTTCTGGCCCACTCTCTGCGTTACTCCGGGGATCTGGGGGGTTCTCTCTATTATCTTCAAAGAGGTGCTCTATGTATCTAGTCCACGTCTTCTTCTTCTCTTCCATGTCTACAATGATGTTCCCGTTAGCGTCCACTAGCTTCCCGAAGTTTGTATTCCTTCTTTGTCCAGTGACTTTCTTCACCTTCCGGTGGACGTTAAAGTAATCATATTTCAACTGCAGTGCTTCTATCTCCTCACAGTTCTCTTTCTGTTCCTTTTCTTTAGCCATTCGTATTTTGTTCCTTATGATGTTGTTTATCCTTTTGTATTCTATGGTGTTATTAATTAAGACACCCACGAGTGATTGTTAATTGAATAAAAATTGACAATAATTACTTTCGCCAGTTATTGAACACTATCAACTAAAGCCATTGTAATCAACATATTTCCTTGCTATCTTTACAAAGACAAAGGTTTACTAGTGATGTATCACAAGTTGGTGTTACTATTTTAACTTTGGAGGTACTAACTTAATAGTTACTATTTTAATTTAATTAATATAAGTGACTTTGTTATTTTCTTTTTCTTCTTCTTCCTTAAGTTGTAGGCCTTAGGCCTGTATTTTCTTGCTTCTATCTCCTCACAGTTCTCTTTCTGTTCCTTTTCTTTAGCCATTCGTATTTCGTTCCTTATGATGTTGTTTATCCTTTTGTATTCTATGGTGTTATGCTTGTTTAATCTTCTCTCTTCCATTAGGTTTAATATGTAATCTGTCATCCAGGTTTTCTTCTTTACTCTTTGTCCATCTTCCTTCAGAATAGTGTTTTTAATGTGTTCCACTTTGTTTTTCAGGTGATTCTTCAGTGTTCTTCTACTGTGCTATCTTCTGTTGTTTCTGCCATTGCTGCATTCAGCTCTTTCTTTACACATTCTTTGATCTTCCCGTTTTTCAGCTGTCTTAGGTTCACTTTTAATGGAGCAGTTTTCTTATATCTTCTTCATAACCACTTTGAATTTCCCGATGACTGGCACGTGGTCGGTTCGCATATCTGCTCCCGGGAAGGTTCTTATACTTAAGCAGCTGTTTCTGTACCGTTTGTTGATTAGTACGTAGTCTATTTGATTTCTGGCTATTCTCCCAGGTTTATCGAGGGGCGATCTCCATGTGTATAAACGTCGCGGTGGTTATTTGAACTGTGTGTTGAGAACTACAAGGCCGTGTTCGTCTGTAAATTTTTCGAGCATATCTCCTCTCTCATTCCTCTTTCCCAGACCGAAAGACCCGATGAGTTCGGTTTTTTTCCAGCTCCCAGCTTTGCGTTAAAGTCCCCCATGATGATGTTAATTTCTTTTTTGGGTGACTTTTCGAGTATTTGGGCGACATTCCTGTATAATTTTTCAACTTCCCTTTCATCTTTATCTGCCGTAGGGGCATAAATCTGGATGATGTTTAGATTTACTGGTCGGGTGCTAATCTGTATTAAAAGGACTCTTTCTGAGAATGGGACAAAGTGTATGACACTCCGCGCTATTTCTTTGGTGACAATAATGCCTACCCCATTCAGAAACTTGCCATCTTGTGTTCCTGCATAATACGCTCTGTGTTCGTCCACATCTACTGAACCTACTCCCGGCCACCTCATCTCACTGATTCCCATGATGTTGACTTTTATTCTTCTCATTTCCTTTGTTGCGGTATTGATATTTCCAGCTTGTGCCATCGTTTTAACGTTCCAAGTACCGATCCTTATTTCTCTGTTCACTTTCATTACACTGCTCAAAACATTTCCTCCCGGAGATCCGATCGAGGAACTATTCCGGACTTGTTTTGTTATGAGCCTTGCCATGATGATTTTTACTAGGACTTATCCATTCTGAATCTTTAATGAGGTGGTTTGTCCAAAATTCTTCCTCATCCTTATGCCGTTGATTACTTGATTGTAATTCATCCGTTTTTGGGGCCGATTTCTCAACCCCAGGACAATAGGGTGCCCTTATTCTTGTCAAATCATCCACCCGAAGCTGTTGTCTGACAAGAGGGGATTACTTATACCGGCAATCACTCGGTCGACAGAGCCTCGTTAGTTGTCTAGCAGGGTGCACCACGTGCAGGTGAGGTTGTCAGTTGAGTAGGCTGTCACATTGTTTGTTCACACTGTTTTGCCTACCCCTTACACCCAAACTTGGCTTTAATTGCATCTAATCGATTTTTTTGTGCACTAAGAAATGGAAGCTTCGGTCGTTATCTTCACAGCTCTCTCAACAGCTTGAGTATGGCAGGAAAGCCTTAAATACAATTGTTTGCTTTCATCACCAGATTCGACAATGTCCCGAATTTCTTGGTCAGATATATTTCTCAAAAGCGGCGGTTTGGTTAAGTTTTCCTGCCGGTTTATTAAATCAATATATGAAGTAGCATTAAAATTTATCAATGGCACTTGAAAAAGTCTAGATGTTGAAGGGTGACTTACACTGCGTGTCTTTAGTATGCGACGAGCAGCCAGCTCTCTTACATGCTTCCTCTCATCTGTTATCATCGCAAGAAGAATGATTTCGGGATGCCGCTGAAGAAGTACTTATATCTAAATCAGCTAACTTTGATGTGCTTGGGAGATTTTTTTTTTGATGTTTCCTTTTTAGAGTCTTTTGCAACTTCTTTGTAATAGTTACGTCGATTCCGCTGATTATTATCATTCGAGACGTTCTTTCTCTTCTCCATACGATGCCTTACAGGGTTCCTGCGTTGGCGACCGTCCATCAGATGTTTCTATTTATTGCAGCTATTTGTAGTTCTTGGAAGTTATGTATGCCTGTCCACTGTCGGATGTTTCGTAGCCAGGATAATTTTTTTCTACCTATTCACCTTTTTCCACCTTCAACGTTTTTTTCACCTTCAACCTTCTACGTTCTTTAATCAATTAAAAACGCCTGTTCTCTTTAGGAACATTTTTATCCTTAGCACTGAGCTAATTCATTGCACTTGCATGCTGAAATATCAAAAAGTATCTTACTGCTTTGCTAAAAACTGTCTAACTTTTCCGGGGAGAGCCTCTTAATAGACCCGAGTAGATTCTTGCATTTTAAATTATATACTTTTAGTATTTGAATGATCCTCGTTCGTGTTACTATCGGAATAAATGTAGTTTGTTATATATTTTTAATCCCAGATGTCAAGATGTCTGTCATCTCCGAAAAAGTTGGCACTTTTGCTGTTTTTAATTGCAATATCAGTTGATGTCTCGTCCATTCGTGATACTTCATTACATCTTCGTAAGTAGGTAAAACGTTTTCTTTTATCCCACCAACATCCCCAACAAGAGGACATTTAAACACACCTTGAGTTCTTTGCCTAGTGTTAAAAATAGGTATTTAAAAAATAACGTGCTTACGAACAATGTGAACTAAGAAGAACAGAGTACTGACAACGACGCGTGTCGCGTCGAGTGCCGGTAAATGTCTTCTCTCGCGCTCCCTCACTCCCCTTATTAAAGTTATAAACACAAAGTCTGGCATCTCTGTGTATTCTACATCGAAAATATAGCATACCAGTAAACGATTTGTGATAAAAAAATAGTATGTTTATTTAAATATCATACAGACATATGGCGCCTATGTAAGGTCTAAAACCAACTATTTTTATAAAACCAGTGCCGCTGCGGAGGCAGTTACTCTAAACCGAATTGATTAATATTATGCATGACTTAACTTTAGCCCAAAATTCACTAAGTTTTGACTATTACATTACAGTTAAATAAAAAAAAAATTCGTTTCACCCTAGTGTTTATCTAACGTGTGACCTTATTAAAATTCTTTTCATAGCATAACGTTCTCCCGAGTACTCAAAACGGTCGTTCATTCGTATCCAACGTACCTTTTCTTTTGCCCACTTCTCGTATTTCATTATTTAAATGTTCTTTTGTTTCTAGTTTGTGTTTGTTTATACTTGGTGGTTTTTGGGCAAACACATAACTCGTTTCTCATCTGACAACGATCGGAGATACGGCCAATTGAAACCAACGTACAAAGTACCGTCTACCAATCCAAGTAGCAATTTGAAAAATTTTAGTCCATTCACATTTTAAATAACTCTCCGGTCGGCTACACGCGAATTATATTAAAATTAAACACAGGTCCATGCACAATTAAATAAATTAACGCTGTTAAAAAAAATTAAAACGTAGCTACTTAAATTATTTAAAATGTTGACGTTTGATTTTGCATTTAAAAATGAAATTATTCAAATTTTATTTTGTTACGTAAACGTGAAAAATTTGATACAAAATAATTCATTATATATAGCAAAATGTGCACACTTCGGCAAGCTATAGAATTAATTATCCATGCATTTTTTCACTCTGGGGGTGAAAGTTCCAAAAACGTGGTTTTTGAAGGGTTAAATTACATAGGTTTTTAATTTTTGATTATCAAGACAATTTCAAACATTTATTTTAAAAAAATATTCAAAATTTGACCTAACACTGCTGAAATAACACAAAGTACACAGTGGTTCACTTCATGTTCGTTTAAATGTAATATAATAATTTTATTACTATTTATTTACTTGTATCATAATGTTGCTATTATACAGTGCTCTTCAGATAAAAAAATCCTCTATAAGTAACAAATAAAGAACCGATTTGTACGAAATAGTTTAAAATTTCTGGAAATACACCCGCCTATTCCTGTTATTATCACTTTAATTTCTTTTTAATTTTATTCATTTTTTAATTATTTTCTCTAAAGGCTTAGGGGTAGTCAGAACTTTCAAAAAAATATTTTTTGCATTTTTTAAAGGTATGATTGTTTTAAAAATACTACCTAAAATTAAGTCAATTTAACGAATAGTTTTTAAGGTAACCTCTGACTTTTGACTGCAGGTATCCGGTATTAAGCAAAGAGTGTTGGATGTACATAGAGGAGTGCCTGGTTCTTACACTTATGTATGAAAGTGAATGTTGGGTTTGGCAGAAGGAGCATAAAAAGAAGATTAATGCTGTGGAGATAAGTAATTTATGAAGTATAGCCAGAGTGATTCTGATGGATAAAGTAAAAAATAGTGTGATAAGGCCACGCTGTGGTGAGAAAGAAGATGTGGTAACAAAGATAGAATACTTGAATGGTTTGGACACGTAGAGAGAACGGATAAAAAGGAAGATTGAAAAAACAGATTTATAAGGCGAGTGTAAACGGGCATGTCGTTGAAAGGTCGACCTTGGCGAACGTATATCAATCAGATCAAAATTGTTTTGAGAAAAGACCAGGTCAGGAGTACAAGCAACCAACTGATTTTATTATCATAACGGGTGATTCATATAGAGGTACTTTTTGGGGTGGGTATTTAATTGCATGACCCCGCTTGCGTCATGTCAACTGAAGTGGCATTCTTGTTTAGTAGTGTTTGAAATTTCATAATTAAAAGACTCAGCCTGGCACAGCGTCTACAAACTGTTCAACTTTATTATGAAAATGGGCGTTCTACGAGGAATGTGCTTAGAGCAACTTATGGTCCACATAATCGGTCTACCGAACGCACAATTCGCTCTACCATCAGTAAGTTTAAGACCCAATTTTTATTATTGGATAATACTCGGCCAAATAGACCACATCCAGCACGTAGTGAAGAAAATATAGAGGCAGTAGCGGAGAGTGTACGCGAAGACCGTGAAGTGTCGATTCGTCGCCGTCCTCAACAGCTTGGCCTGTCGTACTCAACAACTTGGCGTATTTTACGAAAGGATCTTTCTTGGAAACATACAAAATTCAATTAGTGCAAGAACTAAAGCCAACCGACCTTCCGAATCGTTTCCAATTTAGTCGTTGGTCTTCTGATAAGCTTGCAGAAGATCCACTGTTTTCGAAAAAAAATTTTCACCGATATGGCCCATTTTTGGCTTAATGGGTGCGTAAATAAACAAAATTCCTGTATTTGAGACGATGAACTACCTGAAGAGGTTCAAGAGCTGCCATTATATCCAGACAAAACAACTGTTTGGTGTGGCTTATGGGCCGATGGAATTATCGGTCCATATTTCTTCAAACAGAGGCCGGACGGAATGTTATTGTGAATGGTGACCGTTATCGCGCAATGATAATAGTCTATCTATCTGATTTCTGAAATTAAAGCCCGTGGTCTCGAAGAAATTTGGTTCCAACAAGATGGCGCCACTTGCCATACAGCCCGTGAAACCATGGCTTTACTGCGAGAATAATTCGGCCAACAGATCATTTCACGCTTTTGACCAGTGAATTGTGTGATGTCACATGATCTAGCCGGCCAATTGACTTTTTCCTTTGGGGCTATGTAAAGTCCAAATTCTACATCGATAAGCTAACTACGATTAAGGCATTGGAGGCCAATATTACTTGAAAAAAATTATTTTTAAAATAATTGTAAAAAATGGTTCTTTTGTATGCTAGTAAAGATTATAAAATAAAATTGTTTTTATTTATTTTTTGTATTACCCTTTATAACATATGTGTTTTAAATTAATTAGTTTGTATCTGCTGATTTTAAAATAAAGTAAAAAGATCAAGAAATACAGTGACATACCATGTGAGTTAAGTATATATATATATATATATATATATATATATATATATATATATATATATATATATATATATATATATATATATATATATATATATCCTTTATAATGGAAAGAAAGTTTTCCTAAATCTTGCAAAAATATCTAAAAAGTACTGGCAGAATACCAAATAAACTAAAAAAAAACGTTTTAACATGTAAATTGTTTGTTTCACCTGATGACAATCTTACTCAGAAATATTTACGCTCAACGAACTGTCTTTAATATTTTCTTTTAATTTGGTGTAAAGGAATGAAAATGGGCTACTTATCCCCTCTTATAAATAGTCTTCATGTTCTTTCGACCGTTCGTCGTATTGCTTTTTGCTTTCTGCAATATAAGTGAGACGCGGCATGCCTTAATTCCGAAAACAAACATTCAATTCCTTTGCGACTGCCAATTTGTAAGGAAAATAAATAAAATCAATTCACTTGAACTTGAACTTAGTGAAAAGCGAAGAAGGATATAGTTAATAGCTACGTCAATGGAGATGTATACAGGATTAGTCAGCAATTAATTAAACTTTAGAACAAATCGGTCGCCTTAGAGATGACAGTTATATATGCATCTTAAGTAACGTTGATAACATTTTAAATATCTTAACTGGCTAAATCTTTTTATGCTACCACAAATTTACATATATACATACATACATATAGTCACCACTTTTTCTCGTAGGGGTAGGCAGAGACCACTTCCTTCCACTTGCTACGGTTCTTACACACATCTTTTGCTTCCTCTACTTTCATCAGTGCTCTCATACATGCTCGTCGGTTGTTCGTACTCTTGACCTGGCCTTTCTTCAAAACAATGTTTATCTGATCGAGATATTATGTTCGGCGAGGTCGACCTCTACCGACTTGTCCATTCACACTTGCCTTATAAATTTGTTTCGTCAATCTTCCTTCATTCACCTTTTCTACGTGTCCAAACCATCTAAGCATTCCTTTATCTATCTTTGTAACCACATCTTCTTTTACACCACAGCGTTCTCTTATATCACTATTCTTTACTTTATCCAACCGATTCACTTCGGCTATACTTTTTAGACTACTCATCTCTGCAGCATTAATTCTATTTTCATGCTTCTTTTGCCAAACCCATTTACATTTACTACCATACATAAGTGTAGGAACCAACACACCTCTTTGCACAGCCAGACATGCCTTTTTGACACTTTCTGGCTGTTTATAAAGCTATGCAGTGCCCCATTCAATTGTTTTCCTGCCAACACCCTTCTCTCAATGTCACTGTCATTATTTCCATCTCTTGCAAACTTCGAACCTAAGTACACAAATTCATTTACTTGTTCCACTCTTTCTCCCTTAATCAAAACTTCACAGTTTATCATGCTTTCTTCTCTTACAAAAACCATTTCTTTCGTTTCGCTTACATTTATTTTCATCCCTTTTGATTTTTAGGGCATCATGCATAACATTAACCATCGCCTGCAACTCCTCTTCAGATGACACTCATATGACTTGATCATCGGCGTAAAGAGGGTATTTAACGAAAATTATTTATTTTTTATCCATAAGCACTCTCTTTTAAATCTTTTAAACAATCGTCTATGTATAAGTTAAACAGCCATGGTGAAGCCACACATCCCTGTCTCCCCCCTTTTTTGATGTTAAACCAGTCCGTGTAAGCTCCGTTTATCCTGACACAAGCAGTGGAATCCTCGTAAAGTAATTTTAGTGCTCGTATTAAACTACCGATCACCCCACACAGATGTACTATAATAATTTTTGTCAATTTGAGGTATGGTATCGTCTCCAAAGAACTTTTCTTTATTATTGATTCTGTGACAAAAAATCCTGTTAAAACGACTATTGTACACATATAGAAAGCCGGCCTAAACAGACGTCCAAGTTTCTTATATTATCGAATCTTTTGAACCATTTTGAATCCTAGAACTTTCTAGATGAAACGATTACTTTAAAATGATCACTTCCATTTTAACGCAACAGTGACTGTTTTTTTTTTCATTTTAAAAAAATTGTAGTTTTTTGTTACACAATAAAAACGGATAAATTGTTTGTTTTTAGGCTCATAGAAATATAAATTTATGTTTTGTTATATCGTTAATTTACTTTCTCACGCCCAATTGATAACGGAAAGGCCGCTAATCAATTAGCAATCGGATTATCTTTTAATGTGCTGTGCCGTTTTGTTTACACGTGTTTATGTTTTTTTAAACGTCGGATTCACTGAAAAATTTTGCCAAAGAACATTTATAAGATGTAGTCTTCAATTCACTTTTCCCTAGCGAAATAAGAAATCGTCTCGATGTTCCCAATGGTCCATCTTAGTCTATAATATTATCTAGCTTTGGTCTTTTACTGATTACTACACTACTACATGAGCTTAAAAGGTTTAGGCCTTTTGTACTGTCGTACAAGTCATGATTGTTTAAGAGTTAAGGTACTTCAACCTTTGGAATCTGATGGAGCCTTGGAGATTTTGAATATCTTATTCCTGGGTGCTTGAAACAGTATTTGCAGAAGTTGTTTCGCAACCAGCTTCTACCTAGCAGTACTTTAAGCAATACTGCAGGTTAGCTCTGGCTCTATCAGCTCTTTCATGACTTTTAACAACCTTACGATTTCTTCTTTAACTGTCCTAACCTCCAGTTTAAAATGAATATGCTAGTTTCGAACTTAACAAAGAGCATGATCCTTAGCACTCGATTCTTAAATACTTACGGGCAACAATAATTGTTTTTTTCAGCATACACTCACATCTGATGGCCTTAAGTTTATACTGAGTAAGCACTTGCTAGTAAACAAAAACAGATAATTTTTTCCAACTAGCAAATACTAGTTATCTTATTTAAGTGTCAGTTGTCCTAATTTGTCTTATGTTCATTAACACGCTTAGATTAGTTTCACCTCTATGTTTGTTTGTTGTATGTTTGTGATTGACTGTTTGGCCTTGAATTTTTCGTACTTTAAGCGATCAGATTTAATTTAAACTTTTTACACTTGTCAAACACCGACGACAATGCAATAATTCAATCAAAATATTCGATTATCCTAATTAGTTTCGCCAGGATTCATAAATTTTAACAGGGATCCTTTGCATTGAGAGTAAGAGAGATAGAACTTGTGCGTGAACTACGCATGCGCGCAGTTCCTTTAACGAAACAGAATTACGCGACAGTTTTTTACTTTTCAAAATAAGTTGTGTGCCTATCATCTAGTAGATGGTGCCACTAGCAATTTGCAGTAATACAAATGGTAGTTTGTATTTTGTGTTGCATAAAAGTATAGTGTTAATTTTTTTAAAAAGACTAATTATTTAAATTATAATTTAAACAAACGAAAAAACATGCTTTTAAAGTTAGTTAAACTAAAAAGTAAAAAATAATTCTTAGCATAAGAATAAAATTACTGACGAGAAAATTAATGTCACTGTTTTAAAAGCGTGGGGTGCTTTGTTTGACATTTTTAAGTAACTCTTAGTTTCGGAATGAAAGCACCCCACGCTTTAAGAACAGTGACATTAATTTTCTCATCAGTAATTTTATTCTTATGCTAAGAATTATTTTTTAATTTTTAGTTTTATTAACTCTAAAAGCGTGTTTTTTGGTTTTTTTTACACTATAATTTAATTTAATTTAAGCTTGGTTTGCATATTTAGACCCAATTATTTTCATGAAATAATTTGCGTCAATATGGTGTTTAACGAATAAACTAATCAACTGAACCAACGATATCCCTCAAACTAAACTGACCAGTATCTTTCCATTACTCTTAGTCTGTTTTATTTCTTAAAAAAAAAAAACTAATCAAAACTAAACTAATCAACTGAACCAACGATATCCCTCGAACTAAACTGACCAGTATCTTCCCATTACTCTTAGTCTGTTTAAAAAAAAAAAAAAAATTCTAGAGCGCCTGATCAACATTTATTGAAAGAGGCTTTGAAGAGCGCAGCAAAACGGGAGTAGTCTTTATATATCTTACGGCTGCGTACGAAACGGTCTGGAAAGAGGGGCTTGTGTACAAATTACTAAACACTACAAGGTGCAATAAGCTAACATCACTGTGAATAACATGCTTTCCAATACAATCCTTCAAATATTCATCGGATCTACGTTAGGCAAACCAAAGTTGCCTAATAATGGTCTTTCCCAGGGATCCGTACTGGCGCCACTCCTTTTCAACTTGTACACAGCTCACTTACCGCTTACATCAAGTCGTAAATTCATGTATGCTGATGACTTAGCTTTCGCAAAACAACATGTCAATATGGGAGACTTGGAAACAACCCTAACCGATGATCTGAGCATACTATCTAGCTACTTTCAGAGATGGCGACTCACACCAAGCATTACAAAAACGAAGTCATGCTGTTTTCACCTTAGCAATAGAATGGCATCGAACAATCTAAAGATCATCTTTAACAATAGTATTTTACGCCACAACCACTATTCCAAATACCTCAGAGTTAAATTGGATCTCACCCTCTCCTTTAACAAACATCTAACAAACCTGTCAGCGAAATTAAGAACTCGCAACATTATTCTGTACAAACCAGCGGGGTCGACCTGGGAAGCTGACGCTTAAACAACTGCGTACATCTGCACTTAGCCTGGTTTTTCCTACGGTCGAATATTGCGCATCAGCCTGGCTAAACAGTCCTTACGTTAGTAAAGTGGATACCGTTCTTAACCAAACAATGAGAATAATTACAGGATCTATTAAATCCACACCCATCGAATGGCTGCCCGTACTGTGTCATATCGAACCATCGAAAATCCGTAGACAGCAGATATAAGTCCGAGAGTTTAAAAACATCAGCGAAAACCTAGACTTACCGATTCACCAAGACATAATTAGATCCAACCGACTAAAGTCTAGGAATCCAACTGTCAAAACAGCCCAACAGCTCATAACCAACAACTTAAACGGACATAACGAGGGGATATCGAGTTGGCAGAGCAAAGTTAGCCCAGCCTGGCACTCCTTGCTAGATCCAGGTAATCCACCATAGGGTTTTAACATGCCCCTTAAAATCTGGGTTCGGTTAAACAGGATCCGGACTGGCCATGGCAGAAGTGGATCGGCCTTGTTCAAGTGGGTGATGGGCGTAAGTCCAGAATGCGATTGCGGTGCTGCTTCTCAAACAATGCATCACATTACCTACGAATGTCCGACAAGGGCATTTTTTGGCACAACTTTCGACTTTTTGCATGCAACACCTCAGGCCATCCAATGGATAAACCAACTAGATATGGAGCTGTGATAATAACTGCAAGCAATTTTGTCCGTTTTTATACATGTGATGTGCTTTACATTTTTTTTATGTAAGTTTGTATATGCCATAAGCTAAATAAAATAAATAAATCCGTTATATTATATTCTTGCTTAGTTATTTCTAGATGATAATCGTTACGGAAGCATCTTGAAATGGAAGTTAATTAAATAGACTAAACGAGTTCTAGTCCCGACTTTTTTACTCATTTACCATTGTCGTCCCAAAAGGATTTTTCATTAAAATGTATTATGTGCCAAGTCTTTTTTGTATAAATGTTAAGTAATGTGGGTTACCACTTTTTTTAGTAAGAGCTATGAAAAGTTGAGGTTATGAAAAAACTTCCAAATGCGTGTTTCGCAATCTGAAGGATTAAATATTAATTTTTTCCACGTCCTTTTTTCAATATTTACATAGAAACGCTTTTATTTGCTGTGGAAATAAATCATTTCACGCTTACGTTAGCAATTTTCAACAATGCAAAAAACAAATTTTAATTTTTGTTTGTACTTAATTTTGGCAATACTTCTTGGTCATAAAAAAATTGTTTTTGCTTCACGACGAAACAATGGGTTGGAATTTTAGTACGAGGTAAGGTCAATATTTTATTACCAATTAAAATGTCTTGACGACGGACTTAAAACTATTTCTGATTTTACGATTTTTTGTAATATAACTACTAATATTTACACAACGTATAGATTTCAAATCGATAAATATTACATACTTGCCTTGAAAAAACGAAATAATGTACTGTTTGTGCATCAAATTAGACGCTAAAAAAAGAGAATTTTAAAATGAAACGTGTCTATACTCGTACACTTGAGCAAAAGCAAAAGCAACATTTTACGTCTTGAATTTTTAACTTTGCCTTTTAGATAAAAAAAATTTACATTATTTTTTTCTAAAAACGTACTAAAATATTCAATAAGAAAATATTATAACCTACCTGACAGCGAAAGCATTAAAAAATTAGCAACGTATCAAAATGAAATAAATAAATTTTTACATTTTTAAAGAGATGTTTTTACTCTTTTTTTTTTAAAATTATTGGAAAATATTACATATTATTAATACCTCTTACTTTACTTTTTTAACACGCTGGCTGCTGTGAGACATAAACATGGCGTCTCAGCTTATTTTCAATAACAGCCACATGACATATCTTAGATGTCTTAACGGGTTTTTTGCTTTATAGCCGCGTATAACCGATATTAATTATGTGGAACTGAAAGAGCTTGGTTGTCAGTGTCTGAAACTGTTTTTGGCTTTTGAATCGTAGACCTTAGATCTTAGATCTTATATATAACTTCCAAAAATATTTTAAAATACGTCTTTATTGACAAAAATACTGAGTCAATGCAATTTTTCTGGAAAATAAAAAAAACATCCATAACTTTGTTTGATGCAGTTGTGCACTTGAAAAAAGCATCCGAGGCAGAAATATTTTTCACATGCAATGCACTTTAGTTTTGTTTGGGGAGCCTTACTTTTAACTTGGGCTCGTCCAGATTCTCTTTGAAGTTTTTCATAACAAAGAACGCATCGACGTCTGTTGTTGGTACCAACATCTTCCAAAGAATGTTGACTCACTTCAACGGTGACCTTCTGCATATGTTGTAAATCCTCTAAACCTTAGAGACTGGAAAAAATTTCCTCTTTGAACTTTGGCTACTTTTTTATGTAAAATATGTGCATTTACCAATACACTACCAATAAGAAGCTAAATGGCCCACTTGCGGTACCACTTCACCCCTCTGCGTAATGATGAGGTGTACGATTTCATTTGATTTAACAAGTCGATGTAAGCTTTATGTTTATGTTGTAGTCAACAACAGCAACAGGTTTTTGTATTTCTTTATCATGGCCAACTCTAATGCTCGGTAACTCATCGGTATGTTTTGTGGGTAAAGTAAGAACGTCTCTTTTGTCTTTCCATTTCTGGACAATTACACCTGAGTTGCTTTTAGCAGCATCTGTTTCTCCTTCTTTGAGTTTTTTATTCACAATTTGCTTGAGATTCATTTTTAGATTTGACCCAAGAGTCCCAACTTAGTGAGTGTTCTTGGCAAGTAAAGCATGTGCCCCACTTGTATTATAGTTATCTGTATAAATTCTTCGTCCTTTGCCGAGCAAGTCATTTGCAAGAGTTTTGCTCTTGTTCGTAAGACATTTTCCTACTGTAAAAAGGCAAAACAGGGAATTTACAAGTTATTTCACAAATGTGTGGTTCTCGTGCAGCACTCTTCACTAAAATAAGATCCGAGAAGGTATGAACAATATGCCTATGTCGCACAAAACACAGAAAGAGAACACATAAGAAGAACAAAAGATATATGCTCGCCCGTCTGGACCAATATTTGCATTTGGAGAGTACTTGCGTGCATGGGTCGACAGGAACAGACATGTGGTATTGTGACTTCACGTTTGTCGCACGCGGCCAATGGGTCAGATTTGATGTGTTGGGGCCGCGTGACCAAACGGCAGGTCTCATTAAAAATAACAAAAAAATGTAAAATTAAACAATTTATCTTTAAATAAATATTTACGTTGGTTATGGGACACTGGGGTGGAACTTTAAAAGAAAAAAAGTAAATGGCCATGGGGATCGATTTTTTTTAACAGTGTGGCAGCCAGCGTGTTAAATTATGTTTGAGCTTTTTCTTTTGGCGAGTGTGAATGTACAAGTCGGTAGAGGTCGACCTCGGCGAACATAATATCTCGATCAGATAAACATTGTTTTGAAGAAAGGCCAGGTCAAGAGTACGAACAACCGACGAGCATGTATGAGAGCACTGATGAAAGTAGAGGAAGCAAAAGATGTGTGTAAGAACCGTAGCAAGTGTAAGGAAGTGGTCTGCACCGTTAAAAATTAAATTAGTATGAAACTTTTGGCCACGGTGTACGCACGTTTGACTTATCAGGAAAGAGACTACGACGCATGCAAGAGATCAAACTATAAAAATGTTTTTGCCCGTACCACAACGGCCCCTAAAGTAAAATAAATATTCTGAGAATTAAAAAACATTTGTATGAACCTTAATTCATTACAAAGGATTCAAAACGATGACTCGTCTGTAAAAAGTATATTTTGTAAAAAACATCATTTTCATTTTGCTTTTTCATCAAGGTTTCACAAAATTCCATGTTTTACAGATTTGACTATTGTTTGGCACAACATGGTGGTTGTTTTAACCTTTATTGACAGAGACCACTTCTTTTCACTTGCTACGGTTCGTACACATGTCTTTCGCTTCTTCTTCTTTTATCAGCGCTTTTATGCACGCTCGTCGGCTGCTGGTACTTTCGACCTGGACTTTTTTCAAAACTATTTTGATCTGAACAAAATACGTTTGCCTAGGTCGACATCCACCGACTTGCCCATTCCCACTTGCCTTAAAAATCTGTTTCGTCAATCTTCCATCCATCACCTCGTGTCTAGACCATCTTAAAGTTTCTTTATCTTTCTTTGTTACCACATCTTCTTTAACACCACAGCGTTTTCTTATCACACTAATTCCTCACTTTATCCATCATCTATACTTCTTAGAGTACTCATTTCCGCAGCACTTATCTTACTTTCATGCTTCTTTTACCAAACCCAACATTCACTACCTTACATAAGTGTAGAAACCAGGCACTTCTCTATGTACAACCAGTCGTGCCTTTTTTGACACCTTTTGGTTGCAACCAAAAAAAATTCAATCTTACCCCCTTTGAGTGACAACGATACAAACTCATTTCCTTGTTACATAACTTGTATATCTGGTTTAAGTAATAAATAAACAAACTGAACTTTAATAATATTTATAATTAAAATAATCTTTACTTAAAAAAGAAAGTCCTAATATACAAAATTGATATACATAGTGCACCATCATATTATAATAAACACATACATTTAGTATATTTAATATATAGACATACAAAAGTTAAAATTATTGTTGCAATAAAATTAAAATTAATATAAAATAATCAACAAAAAGGTTTACCAATGGGTTTGGAAACTGACTGGTTGTTAGTTGTTATTTTATATTTATATTTACTGGTTTTGTGGATAAATTAGCTTTCTTTCTTGGTTTTTGAAAATTTGTAGGGACATACTAATTTTTACTTTAGTGGGTAGTTTGTTGACGTCTTTTAATCGTTTTATAAACAAAGATTTTGTACTACTTACCAATCGTGTTTTAGGAATATAGAAGTTATTTGTGCTTCTGGTGTTATAATTATGTATCTCGTTGTTATAAGTTACGAAAGGATC
Organism: Agelastica alni; assembly: GCA_950111635.1. Lineage (NCBI taxonomy): Eukaryota > Metazoa > Arthropoda > Insecta > Coleoptera > Chrysomelidae > Agelastica > Agelastica alni. Next base: position 41,208,837 of record OX467708.1, on the reverse strand, counting down.
CAGATAACCGGGTAGTTAATTTTTTTGTGAGTTTAAAAATAAAGACCATGGTCATAAAGTATATAGAGTCTTTTTTCAACACAGTTCCAATCTACTAGTTCCAACATAGTTTTTATTGGTTTAGCAACATAAAGATAAGCAGTTTGGTTTTTAGGGCCCCAATAATCTGTTTTCCTGCCACATCAATATTACAGTCATACTTTTTGTCAACCTATAGTACATACTTTTATTTTACTAACAATAAATACAAAAACATTTTAAATGGACCGTTAAATTAACTATTTTATCAGATCTGCAATAAAACTAATTTATTTGATAATTTTGTAATGTCAATACATTTATAATTTCTGAGTTTTTATGCTAAAGAATGAAGAATTTTTTCAAACAGACATGATTTTTTTAGTGGAAATTTTTTAATCAAAAACCAGGGTCGGCTTTGTAATGTATTTAAAATAAATCAAAATCAGTATTTGTGTTAGAAATAGTATCTGTATTAATTTTTTTTTTCAGGTAAGTCACAGAAATAAACCAAGAAGGCATGTAAGTTTAATTTTTAATTTTCCAAAAGAAAAAGGTTATTTAAAAAGTAAAATATATATATTTTTTTATTTTATTTTTTTATTTTTTTTTAAATGATTGGGATTTTTTAATAACTTAGTATGTAAAGGGTATATAATTGGTAAATGTACGTACAGTAACTGATCTAATGTGCCAATATTATTTTGTATTTATGGCACACTTATATTTAGAACGTTTATTTTACTTAACCAGGTCAATCTATTAATCTGTTAACCAGCGATAACATCCAGATTTATATTAGAAAAAATTAAAAATTTCTACACATTCTACACCATGTACATTAAAATTTTAAAATTTAGGTTGAATCTTTGAAAGGACGAAAATATTGAATAAAACACTTTTTTCATTTACACATATTTTGTCCGATTCATGACAATATTGTTTTTTTTTCATGAAAATTATATTTGCGGTTAAATTCGTGATTTCCAAACGAAATGTACTCTGCAATAAATAACTGCTGCTTTTAACAACACACATAGTTTACAAATGCCAATAGGTACATATAAGACCAAACAAACAATCTAATAGTTGGATGAATTATCCTAATGTACTATACTGAACGAACCAAACGGGTTTCCCCCTGACGATTTATATACTTCTATATCATTTTACTTCATTCTCATACATGTAAAACTTACAAGACAAGAATCATCCGAGACTCTAGTGGAAGAATATTAAGTGAGGTAGAGGAGCGCTGTACCGAACGGGAAAATTATATAAAAGAATTATTCAAAGACGACCAAAGAGAATACCACCAAACAACATCAAACAGGGACATAGGCCCACCGATCCTAGTTTCCGAAGCACAAAAAGCAATAGATCAAGCGAAGCGAAGAAAGACCCCTGGACCAGACGAGGTACCTGCAGAACTGCTAAAATTATTAGACGACGAGAGCGTTGGGATCATCACATCCTTATTTAACGAGATATATAGCACCGGTGAAATACCAGACGACTGGTTAGAATCCTTATTTGTTATTATCCCGAAAAAGAGTAACCCAAAAGAATGTGTAGTGACTACCGACTTATCAGATTGATGAGTCACACACTTAAAATATTTTTGAAGATACTGCATCATCGTATATATCGACTTTGTGAGGACAGAATCAGTGATGAGCAGTTTGGTTTTTGAGGTGGTATGGGTACCCGTGAGGCGTTATTCTGCATGCAAACACTTTTGCAAAAGAGTTTTGAATTTCGTGAAAACTTTTATGTATGTTTCATCGATTTCGAGAAATCCTTTGACAACGTACCGCATACACCATTGTTTCAATGCTTAGATTTAATTGGCCTTGACTCATATGATGTAAGACTGCTCAAAAACCTTTACTATAACCAGACTACTAGATTAAAAGTGGAACAAGAGGTTTCAGAAAAAGTTCCCGTTAAACGTGGCGTTAGGAAGGGATATGTCATGTCACTCATGATTTTTAATGTCTACTCGGAAGCTGTCTTTAAAGAAGCGCTGGAATATCGCCATGAAGGTGTTAAAATTGGTAAAGAAGTCATTAACAACATTAGGTACGCTGATGACACTGCTATAATGGCAGAAAGCCTCGAATACCTCCAAACACTACTAAATGCAGTAAACAATGCATGCAAGGAAAACAAGCATGGCACACAAAGAAGAAGAAGATCTCATTCCGGATAGTTCTTAATTATCCGATCGAAAAATCTATGTATGGGACAGCTTTTCATTATTTGACGTTTTTCTTTCACTGTATATTAATAATTGGGATTAATTGATACGACATAATTAAGTAATAATTATCATCTATTTTATAACTCGATGCTATAAAGATTATTAAATTTGCATATGGAAAATTAATCCTATCATTTTTGTGATCATTCAGTATGAAATGTTATGTATTTTTCTTGTTGTGAAGATTTACCTGCATACTTAAGTATGTGTGTGACATCTCGTTTGATTTATGTTCTTTTATGATCATTAACATTTTACCGCACGTTTGCCAATGTTGCTCAGGTAAATATAAAGCTTTGCTTGTAATATTATTGAGAGTCTACCGAGGTTGAATGTACCAACGTTTATTATTTAATAATATCGTATTTCTTTAAAATAATTATCATTAATTTTTAGAAAATATGTGTCACTTCCTTTATTTAATTAAGTAAAGAAAACAATCCATAATTTACAAGAGTTATTTCTTACCATATCATACACAGCTCAATCAATAACAATATAAAAAACTGTAAAGGGTTTTTAATTGAAAAGTACCGATAACTGTAAACATCCAGAAATAAAAAATTATTATCATTAACATTATTAATGTCCTGTTTTTTCTTCAGTTAAAATAAACTGACCAGATTTTTCAAACCATCTGGCGGGGAGGCACTTGACGGGGGGTCTAAATGTATTTTTTTTTATCCAAGACAATTTTGACCGCTCGGAGGTCGAAGTTTTCTATAAAATTGGCTGTTCCTTTTTCCATTTCTCTATTTCAAACACATCTTGTATTTCACACGTCTCTTATTCCTTTTTATTTCGATTTGAGCACTTACATTTATTATTTGCAGACTTTTTTTTTGATAATAGGTAGAGAGATAACCCAAATATGGACTACCACTTTTAAAATTGAGTTATTACTGTAGTTATGGAAAAATTTGATTCACAATTTGTTTCCTATTTGATAATTTAGTATTTTAAAAATGGTATCTAAACTTATAACGCAATAAAAAGTGTTGGGATTTTAAAATATGTACTAAAAGCAAAAATACTTTTAAAAACGGGTTTTTTAAATGTTTAAATGTGGGCTAGTATTTAACTAACAAAATTTATCTTGTTTAACAGTATACATTACACAATATTTTACTACATAGTGATAAAAATACAACATACCAAAGAAAACACAAATTTATTTGCAAAAATTACAAACGAAAACGTTTACATTGAACCCCAAAGTTCTACAATGGTATTTGTGAAAACATACTTTTGTCCCTAAAATTGAAAGAAAGCTTTAGCTGGAGACGCATCTTCTTTTCCGCATAAGCACTGCAGTGTACCGAAAGGCACTTTAAGAGCCGCTTTCATGGTTTCCATTTTATTTTTTCGTACTGCTATGATTGCTTGGTCCGTATAATGATAGCTTTCTTCTGCCTTGTTTGATATACTTTGAAGTATTTCTTGGTAGTTTGTAATTAATAAACCTTTTAGACTTAAAACAAGTAGCGAATACATGTAAAAGTTAGTCTTAATATGGGACAATTACAAAAAAAATGCTTCACTATAAAGTTAACTTCAAGACGAATCAATATCATATTGCTTAAACATTCAGCAGTTATGTTTAATATTAATTAAGGTTGTCTTAAATTTAAATAGACAAAATGTACGTAACTCTTGTAATGTTTAAACAACGCGACTGTCACAAAACGAATTATTTGACAACCATAAAGACGCAAGCATTAATCTAGCGACCTGTCACGCTCACAATTGTCAGATAACTTAGTAACAGTGTATCCAAAACCAATGCATTGGCAAAAAAGCTCAAAGGAACTATCAATAGGTTTAGAACCACTCTGTGGTTATACAAAACAGCACATTAAAGTAGAAACTAAAAGATGAGAGCAAAAACTGAAATCAATACACAGGTACCTATGTCCTGAAATAGGCCAAATGCCTACGGAACTGGTAATACTGTAAGAACCACAACATTTTAACTCCTAAATAGGAAATAACTAAAACTACTAGTTGGAATCACTACAGATCACCACCTAGTCCATGAACATCTACAAAAGATGGGCAAGGTAGAGAATGATTCCTGCAGATTCTGCGTCAGGAACAAAGAATATGTACACCATCTGTTAATAAAATGTGAAACATTACTACAAAAAAAAAGGAAGATCGTTTGGTAAGGTAAATCCGACCTACGAAAATCTTTTAAATTGTAATGCAGGATCACTGATCTCATGCTTTAAAGGGCTCGAACTCGACCCAGAAGACACAAAATAAATAACCCAAGGGATGGCACAAAAAATCTGTAGGTCAAGGGGCCCAAGGGATGTTGTCAGGCCCGACTCCATTGTTAAATAATAAACCCTCGAAAAACACATCTAAGCAGATCCTAGAATGGAGCAGGAATGACATGCGAATTCTAACGGGACTGCTTACAGGATACTGTCGTCTAAGATACCATCTCGGAAGGATAGGTCTGAATCATTAAACAGACTGTCGGTTTTTCTGCGTGAAAGACGAAACTGCTGTTACTATGTTCATGCCGCTGCCTGGAAAGAATAAAGTTCAACATATTTAGTTATACCAACCTAGAACCTACCGATTTCAAGAGAAGGGCTGGATTGTGTGGTAAACTGTAACCCCCAGGGGTGAGCCACAATAGACCTTCTAAAGGTCGCAGTGGATGGGCAACCTACGCCCCACTCACATATTACCTAACCTAACCCATGTTTATTAGTTAATGATTTATATCACAAATTATGAAATTTTATTTTTAAAACTATGTACAATTAATTTATAAATCGAAGAAAACCACTGTTATTTCGTAATTTTAAGTTTTCACTTTTGTCGGCAGTCCCAATGACTGCTAATTTTTTTTTATTGTTACAATGTTTAAAATAATGATCAGTATCACGTTTAAGTTAAATCAAGTTAAGTTTTCTCTACTGTTTTATTATCTACCAGTTATGTCTCAAAAAATTTATTTATTTTTTGAAAAATGCAAGCACATATTTTTAAAATTGTGAATTTCGATTTAATTAGATTACCACTATTGCCGTGGGTCTCATGCGACCGATTTAAACGAGAGCATTAACTGAGTGCTTTTTTGCGTCACCTCTTGTTATTAATTTATGTTACAATTAGAGTTTGTGTTTGGTGTGGGTAATTTATTACTTTTTTATTTAATTATTTGATCCACTTTACGTTAATTTGATGTTAAAAGAAATGTATTTTTCGCACTGATTCGAAATGTGTGCTTAGGATACAAAATAAAAAAAAACTGGCCCCATCGCCACGAAAGTCATTAACATTCATTGGATGATTATTTTAGTGGTTCACTGTACAAATATCATGGCGCCAACCAGTTATTTTTTAACATTAACTCGTTCCTCTGTCAACATTTACATTGTGACAAAATTCACATGAGTTGCGTAATGTGGTCATTCCGGTTTTACCTGGTATTCCATAATGGCAAGTACTTATTATAATATGCAAATTTCTCGGAAACCGCTTAATGTCAAGATTATTGATTTTATTGATTTAAGATATCTCTTGTGGGAGTGAAAATCAAATTATACTAATTGGCGTAAAATGCTACTTTCAGAAAATTTTGCAGTCACCAAAAAAAAATATCTTTTTTAAAACTCCCCGATCTAATTTATGAGCTACAATCTAATTTGTGTGCAAATGAAATTGATTATCGGTAGTAATACCACAAGTGATTGAATTTTCGAGATAAGTATGTCGATTTATTTTATAAGGAAACTGAGTTGCTTTCTTCAAGCAACTCAGTTGAGTTTAAAATAAAAGACAGACTTTTGGGTTGAATTCAATCACGAGTGGAATTTTATTGGACTATTTCACAAACAAAGTGAAAGGTAAAAAAGCCGACATTCGGTAGAATTAAAGGAAATTAGCAAAAAGTTAAGATATTGATTAAAAAAATAAATAAAGTTTAATAAACAGGAAACATTTTTTTTTAATTTTCGTATTAACCCAACGGGTTATTAGCGGTGGATTAAATAAAGTTAACAAACAGATAACAAATATAAACATAATATTATATGCGATAGAGTATTTTACAGTCTCTTAAGACTTTTATTATATTTTCACTATTCATAGCATAAAACAGCTCTTTTAAGCTTTTTGGAAAATTATATTTTAGTTTTTCCACATAATGTGAGGCACTCGATTAAAATGTTTTTCACAAACAGGAAACATTGACATCGAACGAAATACATATTAAATTAAACCAGTATCAACATAACGTACTTAAATATTTCCCAATTATAAAGGTTACAGTTATTATATACGATGCTTTAAGCAACTCGAAACTCCGTCCATATTTACTTTTTTCTCATGTTAAAGCTCCAGTCCCTTTATATAACAGCTAGTCTCCCGACGCGTTGATTAACCTAAGTTATTTTAGTTCATCGCAAAATCTGGTAAATTGCTTCTAAACGTACTTTTTCGATTTCTTCTTATTTTTCGGTACATTTTTTTGTTGATTAATTTAATGAAATTTATCACAAATATTTTTAAATGAAAACTCTGAAAACACCGAACTTGACAGGCCAATCAGAATCAAGTTTGGTGTTATTGTTTATCCGAACTTGACTCTATACACTGCTTCGTATTTTTCGGTACATTTTTATTACTTTTTTGCGTTGGTTAATTCAATGGAATTTATCCCAAATCTGCTTATTTTTAAATGCGTGCACAGCGTAATTATTTATATTTGACGTTTAACTGTCACATACACAAATCTGGAAACACCGAACTTGACAGGACAATCAGTCAAGAGTCAAGTTTGGTATTATCGATAATACGAACTTGACTAGAGCTTTTGATTGGTTCATTTAATAGGTGCGTGAAATAGTAACAGACATACTACAGAAAAAATGACAGAAATAGTACGTATCGCACTCCTAAAAGAATACTGACACAACTTAAAAAATACGAATAATCAGAATAAAGGATCAATACATTTTTTATCCATTTTTTTTTAATTTTGAGGTACCTATTGCAAAAAGAATATTGATATTTGGGTAGAATAATTATTATAACAGAAATGTGACGTTATTTCTCAACGTAGATATTGTTTCAGGCGTACTTTTTGTGGGCTTAAGTTAAAATCAGTGTTTTTCGACTTGTGTCAGTATTCTTCTAAGAGTGCATATGTTAACGCCACAAAGTAATGCTAATAGTCCAGTCACCTTAGCACAAGACCTATTCAAGAGGCGCACATTTTAAAGGCCACTCAGGCATAATTGGAAATGAGAAAGTCGATGAAGCAGCAAAAAATGCCATCTCTCTTCAATTAGTGAGTCCAAACAAACAGTGCGAATACGATGGGAGAAACTTTGGAAAGATTTTGTTTCTATTTCCAAAAACCCTTACGTGTCCATCCACCCTCTACTTCCTAAAAACATTCCTCACTTAAACAATTTCAAGTTATCTAGGCTTTACTCTTCTACCATAACAAGAATGAAATTAAACCATGGAGGTTATCCCTCACACTTAGCCAAAATTGGAGTTAACATATCACCTATATGCCCTTGCAACAACTCCTCAGAAGCAGACATCAACCACTTAATATTCTCATGTAACCTCCATAACACACATCGGTCGGAATTTTTAAATTAATTAATCCTACAAGGTATCCAATTGCCAACAAATATTGTTATTCTGCTGAGTACATTCAAAGAAGATATATACATAATAATTATGGAATTTCTGATCAAAGAAAAAATCACAATTTAATTTCAATGTAATATCTCGATAATATATAGATAATAATGATATAAAAGTCTGTGGCAAAAAAACTACGGTTTAATGCCAACCCACCACAAAAAAAATATGCCATCTCAATTTCGATCGACGTGTAGAAAGGATCCTATTCCGTCGAATTTGTTGGTAATAATATTGTGCGCGAGCGATAAAAGTAGGAGTTATCAAAAAATACCGTTTCAAAAAAACGATTCTCTTGGGGTTTGGCTCTTGTACATAACCGATATGTTGATCGGATATGTCGATCGGACGTTTTTTACAGAGGACGTTATGATGAACACACACAACTTTTTTCGATAGGACGCATTCCAAAAAAATTATCTAAAAAATATTAATTTTTTTAATTTCAATAATTTTTTATTGCTAAAATATACCCCGGCAATGGCCGAAAACTCAGGACTATATCTCGTAGATCCAAACAACCTATAAAAATTGGCAAGAGGGGCGCCTCTTGGATAGAACTTCGTAAATATGGCCCAAGTTGACTAGACTATAACTACATTTCACTGAAGCAAAAAACGGGGTATACAGCTTAGGATACTGCCATTTACAAAATTGTTAATTGAATTATTTGTGAGGTAAAGCGGATCGTTGATGTAAAATAGGGATCCTTGTGGGACTCCTGCATTTGTTTAATTTTACAATAAAGTTACAATCAATTTTTATTTATTTTCCAATAAAGCTACAGTATGGATGTTAAAATTAATTACTTTAACCAACGTTTAAATGCAAATTAAACAATATATCTATATCTATTTAACTTATTTTCGTTAGTAAAAGTTTCCATATATGTGATAACATCTCATTATTGGTGAACCCCCTTTTTCAAAAAAAATATTTATAGTTTTGGAAGGGTATACGTGGTAGATAATACAAGCCAAAAATTCTTGATAATAAATTTCACTTTTTAACTAAATTTTTTAAATAGAAATTTTATTGTAATTTTTTTTTATTTTAATAGATGATTTTATTTTATTATATTATAATTGTTTAACTAATAAATAATTGATGTACCCTTAGGTGGTTGTATCGCGTTACTGTTTAAAAGGTGAACCTAAATTTTATTCATTTCATTAGTAAAACAGAAATAATTTGAGATTTTTAAAGTTTTGGATAAATTTGTTATTTTTTTTCCTCACAAATTATTGTCACCACAGGGACCTTGGATGGTTAAAGGTAAGCTTAAATTTCGAATAATAGAATCTTCTTGTATTCTGTATTGTTGGGTAGTTTTTCATAAATGTGTTTATAATACCAAAACCTCAATTTTTTCTGGATAAATGTTCGTAACAAAATATTTTAAAATGTTTAGGCTTCATAAAGATACAAATTTTAAGCTAATATGTCAAAAACAAGTATTTTTTATTCGGATGCTTTATAGTATTAGGTTAAACGTTTTAATAAAATATTCCCCCAATATTATAGATTTATAAAAGCCTTAATTTTAAGCTTAAATTTTGAACAAAAGAATCTTTTTTATTTTGTATTTCTGGATAAATTTTACAAACTTAATATTTCTACATCTGGAAATAAAATAAAAGTATTATTTTTTAGGACTCCGAAACAAATGTCCCCATGTATCCTTATTATTCTTGTTGATATTCGTTTTTTTTTGCCCGCTTTTTTTTTGCTTCGAAATTAGCGATGCTTTTGTTTTTTTTTGCAAAAACAAACAAAAACCAACCGCGACCGTAGGGAATAAAATTTCTTCTGACCTGCAGCAATAACTGAACAAGTTTTTTTCCTCTCATTTTTTTTTATTTTTCTAGTTTTAATTAGGCTGAGCTATTTCGTTATTTTTCCCCTTAAAAGAGCCTTAGGTAACATCTAATTTGTGTAATTGGGCTTTTATGCATCCCTGTGGGTTTGTGATTGCATAATTTGCCGTAAGTATGGTACGGTAAACAAACTTAAAGACTGTATACACTAGAGGAATAAGACCTGAGAGGATCTATTTGTTAGAATTGGTAATAGCTACCCGTCGACGTTGAATTTATTAGGTTTTATTTAACAGGGGCGTATATAAAAATCTCGATCAATATCCGGCGAGATCGTAGGTTGGATTTTGATTGTTTAAATAATCTTGTTTAAGAAGAAAACGTTATGTTTATTTTCCACATACCAGACAGCAATAAAAACACACATAAAATAAACATTAATAATGACACTAACATCAACGTACATAAATCAAAACGTAACTTAGAAATAATAAAAGTGACAGAATTGTGTACATATTAAAAAAAATACGGTACACAATTTTTGGATAAAAATAACTTTCGTAATAATATTTTCTAAAACAACACGAACTATCTGAATTAAAGTGGCGCACAATTTTAATTTTCGCTTGACTTTCTTGAAAATTAATCCGATATTTTAAATTATGTAGGTGTATACATTTTTTTTAACGCTGTGGTTGGGCGAGAATGACAATGAACTGTTAACAGGCTGTTTCTAAAAAAGGTGATCCCGTTTCTAGGATAGGTAGAAAACTAAAAAATAATTGGGGTTTGCTCAGTAAAAAATTTTCATAACGCCATCCGTATTCAAGATAAAGGGCGTTAAAGAAAAAAAATTTATACACATTTATTACGATTTTGCCGAAACTACTGAAAACATTGTAATGAAATTTTATACGAATATGTTTTAGAAGCTGATACATCCCATGAATTTATTTTTTTATCTGACTCTTATAGAGGGCGCTAGTTACACGGTTCGTACCAAGTAGTACTGAACATAACTTTTTAAAGGTTGGATTTATTAATCAAAATTTCAAATGAACTTAAAACATTATTTAATTTTACACCAAAAAGGTACACTTGGTAAAACTCGATACTGTGTACTGTTTTCGGAATATTTTGATTTGAAAATTATGAAGTAATAACCGATGCCGGTATAAAGTAATGATATTTTAAAAAAAGTGACCAGGTGTATCTTTTTGGTGTAAAATTAAATGTTGCTAAAGTTCATTTAAAATTTTGATTAGTAAATCTAACCTTAAAAAAGTTATGTTCAATATTACTTGAATACGGATGCCGTTACGAAAAATTTTTACCAAGCAAACCCCAATTATTTTTTAGTTTTCTACCTATCCTAGAGACAGGGTCACTTTTTTTTGAAACACCCTTTATATGAGAGTCAAACGTATGTTAATTTTCGACTATGACAAGATAACTCTTTACATGTAGAGGTTTTCCCTTTAATCTTCTTCCCCAATGATGCAATCACACACTTACATAATATAAATTTTATTTCTTGAAATATTGATGATTCAATTTATTTTTCTTACAGTATTTAAGCCAAGAAATCCAGCTGTAAAAATTGATTTAACGGCACACAGCTCAAATTTAAAATTTTTAAAATATGCAGGTATTTTTTGAAAGTTTTTTTTTACCCAGAAGTTCGTTTTAATTATACCTTCACACTAATTTTTTTTTTAACGCACCCATGTATGAGATAAAGAAAAGGCAAAAATTCAACGATGAGATGAAATAAATTAATTGAGCGAACATCAGTGCAATGTTTGAGGAATACTCGGTTTTTTAGACTTTCTTTCTATGCTTTGGTACCCCTTTTTTATTCTATTTATATCAAAGTACTATCTTTCTAAAATTTAGCTGGCTATACCTGCCTATTTAATCGCAATACTTAAATAGTAGCAAATATAGGTATTATTATTTTATTTATATTTATATTCTCTTTCCTTAACTCCTCAAAACATCGAAAACTATTGGACTATAATTGACCTAAATATAAGGGAAAACAGAAATAATGGCTTAAGGGTTGTGAAATTTTTTGAGTATTATTTCAGTAGGTACCTTAAAATGCCTTCTTTGCATCAATGATCAGGTGATATTAAAAAGTAATTGCAGGCGATGGTTAATATTATGCATAATGCCATAAAAATTAAAGGGATGAAAGTAAATGCAAGCAAAACGAAAGTAATGGTTTCAAAAAGAAAAGAAAGCATGAAAAATTGCGTGAAAGGCTAAGACAAGTAAAAAAGTTTGTATGCTTGGATTTACGAGCGCTACATAACTTTATAAGCAACCAGAACGTGTCAAAAAAAGCACGACTGGCTGTATATAGAGAAGAGTTGGTCTTTACATTTATGTATGGTAGTAAATGTTGGATTTGCAAAAGGAACATAAAAGTAAGATCAATGTTGCGTAGATAAGAAGTCTGAGAAGTCTAGCTAAAGTGACTCTGATGAATAACGTGAAGAATAATGTGATAAGGGAATGTTGTTGTATGAAAGCAGATGTAGTAACAAAGATAGAAAGAAATGCTAAGATGGTTAAAACACGTAAAGAGAATGGATACAAGAAAATTACCGAAACAGATTTATAAGGCGAGTGTGTGACTGGGAGAATCGGTAGAGGTCGATCTAGGCGAACGTATCTCGATCAGATCGAAATTGTTTTAAAGATAGACCAGGTCAAGAGTACCAGCAACCGAAAGTGGAAAGAAGTTTTCTATGCCTACCCCTATGGGAAAAAGGCATTATAACAGTTATAACATCTTGTCAGATGAGTTGTGAACTTATTTTATTGTCAATTGTTGTTGATATTGACCGAGGCATTACTGATATATAGTTTGTTGATTGCTTTCCTAACGGTGTTTCGACATCTCATCCGATTAGAAGTCAGTTCGGAAGCCCTGCTGACGTTTAGATCAAGACACATCTTTGTTAGATCCACCCAGCGTGTAGGAGATCGGCCACGTTTTCGACCAGTGGGGGATAGCCCTGTACAACTAGTTTTTCCATGTTGTCATTCCTGTAAATGTGTCCAAAAAATGTCAGAGCACGCTTCAGTACTATGAAGGACAAGAGCCTTGGATTACCAATCTCATTTAGAACTGAGATGTTCGTCCACGGAATCCGCAGTATTCTCCTCCAGCACCACATCTCAAAGGCATCTATACGATGGCGATCAGCCTGTTTGGTAGTCCACGTCTCTGACGCGTACAGAAAAATGAAAAAACCAGGGATCGGACCAGAGGTATTTTAGTTGTTTTGGTGATGTTAGAGTCATGCCATATTCTATTGAGTTTTGTCATGGCTAGTCGTGCCTGTTGAATGCGCCGGCGGATTTCTTTTTCGCTGCTGCCTGTGTTTTCAATTAACGATCCGAGGTATACAAAGTTCTGCATCACTTGACAGCTTTTAACTTGGGATTTTTAAGGATGGTTGTTATGTTCTCTGTCTATAATCATCAACTTTATGTATGTATGTAAAAAACATGGAAAAAGAAAGTTTCAGAATTTTTCTTCAAAAAATGGCCCTTTGGCTCATTATGTGCTTGTCTTTCTTTAATAATGTGATTGTTTCTGGTTAGGGTTTGACAGTAGTATGGCGCAAAATAATATCGTATGTAAATTCACGTGAGGACTGAACAGTGGTTGTTTGTCATTATCAGAGATATCTAAATCGGATAACTCTAGCGTATTGGGCATTATTTTACTTAAAGTCGTACAAATTAAGTTTGTATTTAATCATTTGTTTAAAATTGCTTGACTCTATTCCGATACAATAAAAAAATTTGCAGATAAAAATTTTAATGAATATTTTATAGCACCAAATCTAAAGGAATTCTTAATTAAAAATAAAAGCCAAAATATAACCGGAGCAGAATGAATGCTTCGGTTATATAACACAGCAGTCGATAAGCGTGGAGATTCTTGGAACGAGATACTAAAATCGTATAAGGCGAGTGACAGAAAATTGCATGTGCTTGTTTTAAATAATCCCAGTTTTACTTGCGTACAGATTCACACAGCTAAATGATGTTTAACGATAATAGATATTTTAAGTGTTGTATATTATTAGGTGTGTTATTTTTTATACCAATAAATATCCATTTAAAAACTTGTGACCTTGGTCAATTAAAAAAAGATTTATTACAATATTACTCGTAAAAGTGAGATATTTCCTTTAGGGTCACTTGTTAAGCCCCGTCCACATCTGAGCAAACGCACCGAATGAGGACTTTGCGCCGCATGAGCATTCAGATGTGGACGGGATGCACGAACGCGCTGAGCACGCTCAAAACGTACGGCAGCCGATCCGAACATTGTCGGTAAATCAAAAGAATTTCTTGCTCAGTCTGGACGGGTTTTCTGTTGCACTGAACACGTTGCGCCGAAACGGCCCCGTACAATATGGATTTTTCACATGAGATGTGCTTGCAATTAATTAAAAAGTTTAAAAATCGGCCTATTCTTTGAAATGTGAGACACGAAATGTATTTTAATAAAATTAAAATAGAGGATGCTTGGAGAGAAATGGCGGATACATTTAACCGGGATGTGAGTGAAGTTATAAAAAAAACTTATAGTCTAAAAGGATCTTACCGGCGAGAAAAAGCAAAAAACAAAAAAATTTTGGAACAAGAAAGAGTTAACATGAATTTATTAATAATTAAACTTGCTATTCATTACGTTTACCATGTCATAGGTGCCGACGAAATATATGACTACGCTTCCGTCTCTTTTTCTAATTTTTAAGTAATTTATTGATAATAATAAATGCAGCACTAGGCCGTCCTAGATTCTCCATTGCGTTCATCGGATTAATAAATACGTCGCACAACTGGAGCGGCTCCGAATGCAGGCTCATGTGGTTCTTTGCGGGGAAACAACAATTCCCCCGAATGAACCATGTACCAGTTTTAACGTGTCTCTTACATTATGGAATAAAGTTAGATCGGACAAAACAGTTATATTATTATAAGCAAGAGATGCATTTAAGGTGTTTTAAAAAGATTGGTCATAAATTATATCACAGATACTGTGGCCAAAATTAAGTCGATTGAACCTTACCTACCTATATACAAAAGTGCACACAAAATAAGTTACATGGTGTTTAACTTTAAAATATAACTCACATTGTTTAACATTAAATAAAAAATTTAAACTATTTTGGTATGTCTGTAATTTTAATATTATGTTATTTAAGAATAGATAAACCAAAAATTAATTTGCCAGACATTAATTCAATATTTTAACTTTGAAAAAGCCCGAAAAAGTCATGAAAATCATGGCAGTATGATGCTAATAGTCAGAGAGAGACAGTATTGCTGTGAATGAGACAGAAAACCATTACTAAAGTACATTACTTGTACTTGTCCTAGTAAGTACCAGTTTTAATAAAAAAAATTTAACACAAAGAAGAAAATAAAATTAGAAAAAGATTAAATTAGAAATGATTATAAATTATATTTTTATTTAAAATATCCTGATCGGAAATACAAATAATTAATATGAAGTTTTTAATATTTTTTTACTTAATAATAGTGTCACAAGAAGGAGGCATCTTCATAATCATCATCGTCGTCGCTCTCATTGTCACTATTATTTATATCATCGTCTTGGGAATTGTCATTGTCTTCTAATACACTATTATCTGTAACAATAAAAAATGACATTAGTGTAATTCTTCTTGTTCGTTACATATTTTAATTATTATTGATCAATGTTCTATTTCATACTTACTTCGAATAATAATATTTGCAACTTGGGATGGTAATTGCTCTACCACAAACCAGACAAAATCATATTTATCACCGAAGCCACCGGAGATAAAGATGTTGGATGTTTTAAGTGAGCATTTCTCCAAAACTTAGTCACGTAGCGAACCCTCAATAAATGCTGTTGCAATTCCGCTTTACAGGGTGGTAAACTTGATGAGTCGAAATTCCGAAAAAAATTTCCAAAGTTCTTATCAGATTTATTGAACTGAAAGGTACTTAAAATAAATGAAATCGAACATCATTAACATTCGAAGAATTTTTAACTCCATACATTTGACATATAAATTTCTCAAGTGCTATAAATGTAATTTCAAGTATTTTTTCTTTATCCGTAATAATATTTTTTAAAGCTAACTGGTATCCTTTTGATTTTTCTAACAACTTTAAAGGCCTAACTTTTTTTTTCTTTAAACTGTAGGCGTGTAATCACACCAGGTGATTGCGTAGAAGCATGGTAATGCTTTACTTAAACAGTCACCAAGGATTCGGTATAATTCATTGACGTTTATGTAACGCTGATGATTTCCTACACCCATATTTGTTCAAATTTTCGACGAGTTTAAATGATACATATTTCTCAGGAGTATGATTAAAATATTAGTATTAGAACAGCGTTTAACAACTTCTGTGTCAAAGTCGATTTGGCATATATGAAAAATAATCCTGGAATCGTGTTCTTCACATGATATTGATTTTTTAATAGTCTTAATTATTTTGTTATTTAACACTTTGTATGTTGTCAACTTGCCGTTTGCGCCGCCGCCGCTGTCTTTCTCTCTTGCACTCTAAACTGTCTCCCTCTGACTACTAGCATCATACTGCCATGCTTTTCATGACTTTTTCGGGCTTTTTCAAAGTTAAACAATTTAATTAATGTCTGGAAAATTAATTTAAGTTTATTTATTCTTAAATAACATAATATTAAAATTTCAGACGTACAAAACTACTTTAAATTTTTTTATTTAAAAAAAAAATTCGCATATGGCACATAGTTAGTAGTGATAAAAGTGTCTGGCAATAAAAAATATATGTCTGGTGAATCTATCCAGAGCCAAAAAATTAAAAATTACGCTTTCTTAAATTTTTTTTAAAATTTAGGATTCTTATCTGTACAGGTAAGGTGAGCACTAATGAACGCAAACGCTACCGCCAGCCAGGAGGCTCAGACTCTAACCTGAAATTATTGACCTAAAATTGTTGTTTTGCAAACGTTGCTAGCTCCTATACTACCTATTTTTGTATCTTGTATCTTTGTATCTTTGTAAATAGGTAAGTAAAGTTCAATCGATTCATTTTTAACCGCAGAATGTGTGATGTAATTTATGACCAATTTAGACATTCAAAGATACATAAATTTCCAACAAGCTGAAATTTAATAAAATTATTCAAAACATAATTATCAATTAAATTTTAAATTTCCCGTGTATGGAAAAATGAGTTTTTCGCGATTTTCAGCAAAACGGTAAGTTTTATTATAAAATTACTCAAAACAAAATTTGTAGATCATAAAATTATCTATAAAATATGTATTTATACTTTTTTTACCTAAGGGCCACCGTTTCTGAGATATAACGATTCAAAAAGTTGTAATCGTCATAATATGCACACGTTTCCACGCCACGTATGAAGTAGTGTACTTAGCGCGTTTTTTTAACGTGGTTTCCTCAGTTAGCCTATTTTATGGGTCTGCTGTGATTGTGTTTAATTTAAAACTATTGGAAAATAACCAATATTAGTAAAGGTTGGAAATGATAAAAGCGATGTAAATTAAAAGAGATGTATATACGTGGCATACTCATGCATATTATGACGATTACAACCTTTCCAACTTTTTGAATCGTTATATCTCAAAAACGGTGGCTCTTTAGAAAACAAATATTAATATTTTATAGATAATTTTATAATCTTCAATTTTTGTTAAGGGTAATTTTATGATAAAACTTGCCATTTTGCTACAAACCTCAATTTTTTACCTTTTACCTAGAGTAAAATTTTTTCCATACACGGAAATGGTAGGGAATTTTAAAATTATATTTTGTAATTATGTTTTAAACAATTTTACTAACTTTCAGCTTGTTGGGAATTTATGTACCTTCACTCTTGTATTTGATTTAAATTGACCGGACTATTGAGATACTAATAAATCCATTGTTTGAAGAACGAATATTATTTTAAATTATTTTTATCTTTTTGAAGATAAAATAAGATAACAAGTCATAGGAAATATCAAAATATTTATATTTATTTTATACAGTTTGTGTTTTATCTTCACCTAGAGGACCCTATCCAGAAGCATTGCGTCACTGAGTAGGAGGCATGCCAGACATGATGCCAAATACATATTTTTTTTAACACGTAAAACTATAAACTTTTTTTAAAAAAACTGTAGCTAGACTTATGCAATCATAGTCTGCAGCATTCTCTGGAGATACTTAAATTTGTCTCGTGATTTCATTGCCATTATACTTGTCATAAGGTACCTCTTCTAATGGTTCTGCAACTCTTGACCAGAATCTGACGATCTATTGGTGATACTAGTGCCGGGAATTTCTGCCGGTTGGCGTTATATAATCCGTCCATTTTTCCGCACAATGTGTACGTCGCCACTACTTTAAAGTAATTTGAAATTGTTTGCATTGATTTTCCTCTGTTGTACTGAGTAATTATTATTTTTTGCAGTTTTATGTTTGTTGCAACACCTTTCTTCATTTATCAATAATGTTAAAAATTCCGTTATTTTCAACTGTAGACTGTTTATCCAAACCATTCTTTGATTTAAAAACCTTATTATTACAGCCGATAGATGCGTGCTATAGGCAACTAATTATTCACTTGGTTCCCCAGATAGGTGCGCGCTATAGGCAACCAATTATACACATAATTATGTGTATTTCGTCTTCGACGCAGCAAAACCGACACTTCGTTTGTTGATTCAGACCTGTCTTTCCAAGGTGGTATCTTAGACGACAGTGTCCTGTGAGCAGTTTCGTTATAATTCGCAGGTCATTCCCACTCCATTATAGGATCAGCTTAGTTGTTTGTTTTTCTCGAGGGTTTAGGTAGAAACGCCTTCGAGTGAGTTAACCCTGGTATATCGGACCAGTACGTGAGTATTTTCCTCTCCGCCCAGTCAAAAATAATTGTTTTGGCGGCACTTGTAGTAACTCCAAAAACCGATTCTGGTCCAGTGAACGCAGATTTGGTCCCCTGTTTTGCAAGGGTGTCGGCTTTTTTGTTTACCTCCACCCCCTGGTGTCTAGGTACCAACAGCAGGGACACTTTGTTGTTGTACCAAGGTACTCCAGGAATTCGATGCAATTCCATACAATTTTAGAATTTATCTTGTTGGAGCTTAGTGCTTTTAAAGCAGCCTGGCTGTCTAATATTATACTTATGTTTTTGTTTGCTAGGCGTCTATTAGTCAGCTCTCTTGCACACAACTCGATAGCGAAGACTTTAGCCTGAAAGATTGTTTTATACCTGCCAAGACTGGTAGATATTTCAATCTTTGGTTTCCTTCTGAAAACACTGGCCCCAACTCCATCTGGGGTTTTTGAGCCATCCTTGTACATTACGTATAGAGTCTCTGGGAAAAGGAATTCCTTCCTCACCCATTCATATCTCTTCAGAAAAAATACTTTAAACGACTTATCTACGTGTATTTTTGTGGCTAGGTTTTTTGTTTCACTTAGCATCCCGAGTTGCTCTCCTCCCTTTCTAAGAGAATATCTAGGAGAGAAATAATATTTAGGAGGTGTTCCATCGCTGCCGATGGTGTGCTGGACAGTTATGGACAGGCATGCCAGCCGCTGAAGGCCAGCAAGCTTTGCTCTAGCTGTCTGATGTAACCCTTTGGTCGACCAAACTATTGAACCATACGTGACCATAGATATTATCATTGTTTGATAAATGCAGTAAATCTGTTTGGGGTTTATTCCCCAAGATTTGCCGCATACTTTTCCAGTGAGAAAACCTGGCTTTGTTTATTGTTTTTTCCAGGTGGGCGTTCCAGGTAAGTCTTTTATCCAGAACTACACCCAGGTATTTCACTTTCGCCGCAAATGGAATGCTCTATCCGTATAGGACAGGCTGCCGAAGCTTATCTAGCTTTTTCCTTCTTGTAAAAGGAATAATTACATTTTTCCGTGGATTGACAGTCGTCTGTTCCCTCTCGCACTATCTGTATACTGTATTGAGGGCTTCTTGGAGGACGTTTGAAATCGTCGTAATTTCTTGAAGTCAGACTTTATGTTAGACGAAGAGTGTAAAGACTCTATTTTACAATCAGGAAGACAAAAAACAGTTTAAAATAAACACAAAAATATTTTTTTTAAATTTTTGTACATCTTCCTAACGTATAGTTATTAGTTCTCGTATTTTTTTGTATGACTAAATCTATTGCCGATAGCAGAAACGTTTTAAGATTTTACGGTGCAATGAAAATCGATAACTAATGAAACCCCCCCAGTGCAATTGTCGCACACTCTTAGATTTCGCTGTTCCGCATCCGCATTCTGTTGCAAATGTACACGCACACATGCACATCTCCGAACACATACAGAATTCCATTGGCGTGGAATGATTCCGGTTTTAAGGAGAAACGAAGCGTTATATACTGCTCACCAACTTTATAATTGAATCAGTTATTGTTCTGTTACATGTAACCTCGTCTTTTTATCACCTTTGTGATATGTAAAGCTGACTTACTGTCAGTATATATTTAATTAGCTCGGTTTAAAAAGGATCATCTCTGAACAAAAGCATAACACTTTTCAAAGTGATCTTAAAACAATTTAAAATTAAAGAAATTACTTTAACTATTTTACTGTCCCAATATATTTAAATCAGTAGCCTTTAAAATTTGTAAATAGTTTTTGATATGAAACATCTAATACCGCGGGTAAGATTTTAGATTGTAGGAGGGGTCGTGAAGGCTATGCTGCCTCTCAAACACTTCGATCTATCAGATTTTTTGTGCATAACCCTTTATCAATTTGAGGCTTGGTATTCCAAAACTTCGTTCAAAGTTTATCGCTTTCCAGGGGGCTTATTTTTTGATATCAAAGGGCTTTAGAAGGGCCCCTTCCAGAAACTTGAGCCTCTTGCAGAAAAGCGCTGGGCATTTGCGAAAGGATTACTAGCCCTTTTGCTTGTCTTAGTCCTGGCACTTTATGCCAGTGAGATTTCATTTCATCTGTTTCCCAGCATCGAACCTCTTCTTGCAGGTAAGAGTTAAAGCTGCTGTTATCGTGACGACCGTCAGTCTTCCGTCCGACCCAAAATACCTCGGCAAACATTAAATGTAGTAGGTGGCTAAAAATAATATCTTAATGATAAAAATGAACAAAATTAATGATTACAAGTGACAGTTGTCAAAAATAACGCTTTTTTTTAAATTTTTTTAGTTTATTGTCATCATTTGAAATTTTTCTTTTAAATGGGAAAATATATTTAAAAGTAATAACAAGTAATAGTTTATAACAGGTATGGGCAATCTTTGCTTAGCTAAGCGCGTAATTTCAGGACTTAACCAGGTCGCGGGCCGTAAGCGAGAAATAAGTAGGTAGTAGTAAATAAAAAAGCGACAAAAATTCACACATTTTTTTAGTTACTAATTATAATAGCATAATCAAACATATAAAAAGCAAATTAATAAAAAAACATAGAAAAATCAAATGAAAATTTTTTTTTTATGAAAATAGTCGCAAAAAGGGTAGACCTATCGTGTGGGCCGCGGACGGCCCGCACTGCGACTATTAGAAGGGGAAGGGATTATAGAAAGGAGATGATTGTGGACACGCTTTTTAAAAAGTTGCAGGTCATAGTTCTCTGGAAAAACTGATTTTGGAAGCTTATTCCATTCCGTAGCAGCCCTGTAAAAGAAGGATTCTTGATGAAGATTGGTCCTTGTAGTGTCAATCTTGAGAGTAAATGGGTGAGACTGATCAGCGTGCCGAGTTCTTCGGCCGAATGTGGCCAATGGTGGTACAAAAGTTTTTATTTCTCTGGAGCATCTGCCATGGAATTATCTGTAGAGCAATAACTGGTCTGCAACTCTTCTTCTATGTTTTAGAGGGTGAAGGGTATCTGTGAGAGTTGAGCTGTTTATCAAGCGAATGGCTCTTTTCTGAATGGAATCTAGAAGACGAAAAGAATGCCTTGGTGCTGAACCCCAAATGTGCGAGCAATCTTTAGTAGAGGTCGGATTTGAGCCTTGTACGTCGTCAACAGTTGATCAGGAGTAAAAAACTTTCTGGCTTTCCACAGAAAACCTAGCCTCTGGCTTGCCGACTTTGCGATGTTAGCAACATGGTCATGCCAAGACATATTATTGGACACCGTGACTCCCAAAATCGAGATGGAGGGACTTGGTTCAAGGGTATTTCCGGACATTGTGATGGGATGATTTGAGGAATTCACTTTCTTAGAAAACGTGGCACTTTGTGTTTTTTGGGTGTTGAACTGAACAAGATTGTTGGTTCCCCACTCGACGATTGCTTTAAGATCTCTATTGATGTAATCAACCTGTTCCTGCCTGAGTCTATTTGTATCATTCACCGAAAGTGATCGATAGGATGTGAAATTTGAGACAAGTGTGCTATCGTCTGCGAAACTGTAAATGGGGTTTGTGGTGGTTTTCAAGAGGTCGTTGAAGTGTAAAAGAAATAAGGTGGGGGACAGGATGGAACTCTGGGAGACCCCGGCATTAGTTTTAAACGCATCAGAAGAAATACCGTCAACTGCCACATGTAAGGAGCGATCTTTCATGAAGCTCAAGAGCCAAATAAATGAGAGACTTGAGTTTAAAGCTGAAAAACAAGATGATCAATATTGGGTCAGTAGCACTAGTACATAGGCGCAAAGAGTTTTTTAAATTAACATCTGCAAGCCGAGTACGATGCTTATTATTATTAATTTATATGATTGAAAAGAGCTGCTCACATTTATGCGTGTTTCCGAATGTGCACATTATTATTCGTGAGCTCTCTGCTGTGGATACTTTGCTTCGAAAAGGTATGTTCTGTAAAATTCGCTTAGTTTTACATCATCAAATTTAGACTTCAAATATGAGTCTTCTTGAAGCTGGATCCAATCCATTTGTATGTGAAGCGGAGCATCTTCCACATTACACTTGCTATTCATGTTTTTAAAATCGGAAAATCGATCAGTGAATTGCTCTGACAGTAGTTTCAGTTCTTTAGCATAGCGACAGTATTTAATGTTTTCGTGACTGGATAATGTTGAAAAATGAAATTGCCCTTGTTTTTGAAGCTTCAAGCTCAGATCGTTTAAGGGTCCTGTGATGCCTACTAGAAATGCCAAGCCACAAAGCCAAGTTGGCTCACAAAGTAGCGGCAATGGTTTCTCTTTCATTTCCATAAAATCAGCTTTTTCTTTTCAAGGTCATAAAATCTTTTTAGCATTTTACCTTTGCTTAACCACCTTACTTAGCAAAAATATGTCACATAATCGTGCTCTGAAGAGAGGTCATCCAAAAATGCTTTCAACTGGCAATGGTTTATACCGTGGGATCTAATGAAATTAATGGTATTTACTACCCATATCCGTAACATTCTTCAGTTGAATGGACTTAGAGCACAAGTTTTGTTGCAATGCAGAATAAATAAATTACATTCTTGCACATTCATAGCGGTTGTTTTTTCCTTTAGAATTCCGATAAAACCTCTTCGTGAACCGACCATTGAAGGCGCACCATCTGTGCACACTCTAACTTATTAACACTACTGCAAACCATATTGCTCAAAATTACTTTGCACCTCGGCAAAAATATCTTTTCCAGTAGTGGTCCCTTGTAGTGGCTGTGAAGCCAGTGATTCCTCTGTCACTGCAAATTTTTCATCAACACCTCGTTTAAATAGCTAACTGGGCTGTGTCAGATACATCTGTACTCTCATTCAAAGCAATCGAAAATACTTGAAAACCAGCCAATCTATCAGTTAATGATTTTTTGATATCATTATTATATCTTTACGTCGATCAACAGTACGTCACGATAAGGTCACTTTCTCAAACTCTTTTTTCTTTTCTGGGCAAAAAAGTTCTGAAACATTTACTAGACCCTTTAAAAAACTGTCCCTAAGAAAATGATGTTTTCGCTATTTTGGAACTAATTATTAAACAAGCTTTAACAACACTGTCTAGATTTGATTTTTGTGAATGGAACATTTGCTGCTGTTTTCCTAAATCGGTAATGAGTTTTTTAATTTTATCCTTTCTTAACTGGCCAGTAAATAATATTGAGCGAAATGCTTGCAGAAGTAATGCCGCTTCATATTGTATTCTTTTAAAACTGAAATTGATTCATTGCACAACAAACACATAGATATACCACTGTGCAAAATAAAAAAGTATTCATCAGTCCACTTGCCTTGAAATTGACGACATTCATGAATTTGGTCTTCTTCCTATAGATCTCTTGCCTTGGTGTTTTTCCTACATGATTATTTGTAGCATTTATTATTTTTCTTCCAACATAGCATATTCCATCTATAGCAGTTTTATTCTCTTAATTGTCGGAATCACTTCTCTCTCCCTATGCATATATCTCATCACTTTCACGTTGGTTATTCGTTCTACCCATGAGACCCTCAATATTTTACGGTACATCCACATCTTAAATGCCTCCAGTCTCCTTATGTCGGTTACCTTTAGCGTCCAGGCGTCCATCCCATAGTATAGTATAAACAGCACAGATTAAAGAGGATTGGTGATAGTATACACCCCTGACGAACACCTCTTTGTATTTCTATTTCCTCTAATGTCGTGTCTTTTATTCGGACTGCTTGCTTTTTTTATTACGCCACATTTGTTTCCTTTCATAAACCATTCTTTAATGCATATTTTCTATACAACATAGTTTCGATGTTTTACATCTGCCAGGCGTCCGCCCGCGACGGCTCATTTCTTTTATCAAAATATAAACCACAATAGAACAAATAATTGGGTTAATCAGAAATGACTCATTTCGAAGGATGTAACGAATATAAAAATAAAGAAAAAAATCGTTTTATTAGCTTCAATAAATAAATCAGGAATAAAAATAAAAAACACTTTCACAGCTTAAATTGATATGAGAGAATAGACTTCATTTTCCGTCTCTAGCATGGCTTAGTTGCTGAGTTGCCAAAACGATAGTGAAACTCACACTGTGCTACTACAAAGATCTGACAAGACTAAGGTTTTTGAAGTCTCAGGTGATAAGAGGCTCCCAGCTCATTAGCCCCATATAATTATAATCCAATCTATTTGCCTAATTTAACTTCTTCTTCTTCTTCACTTCAGGTTTTAGGCACTTTGCCTGTTAAGATACCCATCTTTTTCTTGGCCTTCCAATATTTTTTCTTTCACGGCATTGATAAAATCTGTTTTACGTGTTCTTTCCACTTATTTTTATTTTTCATTATTATTTCGTTTATGTTAAAGATGTTTAATTCCGTTCTTATATCTCTGTTTCTTAGTCTGGTTCACTTTTGTGCAACCTTTTACTCATCTTAGAAATTTCATTTCTTGTGCTTGTGCTTGTATTCTACTTTCTTCTTTTTTCGTTGTTGTCCATGTTTCGCTACCGTATAAGAGCTATCGTCTTGTAAAATTTTATTTGTGTATCTTTTCTTGTTTTATTTTTTAATGTTTTGCTGATAGTTCCGCAGATATGTGTGAATTTATTATTATAATTGTTATAATATACAATTATTGTACCCTTCTCTTGAAAAAGTATGGAAACCCCGAAAATTCGGAAAACCGTACGAGGTTAGTCGTGACACAAAGGTCATACCCTTGGTAACTTTCAACTAGGAATCCTACGTTGACCTCTGATTTGACCTTAAAGCTCATTTTCAAGGTTATTTAAAGGTCAACCTTATTTTTTTAAATGGGATCCCTTATTTTTTATACCGGAATCAAAAAAAGCGGAAAATTTTACGTCCGGATATGTATGTAGGGATGAGGTTAAGGTAACCCCAGAAGGTCAAATAAAGGTCAAATTATGACTTATTAAACATCTCGCTAGTTTAGTGGTGAAACATTATACCTACATACATATCCGGACGTAAAATTTTCTGCTATTTTCGATAACGGTATAAAAAATAGAGATTCCCATAAAAAAAAATGAGGTTGACCTTGAAATAACCTTGAATATGAGGTTTAAGGTCAAATCAGAGGTGACCGTAAGATTCCTCGTTAAAAGTTACTGACCTTTGTTTCACGACTAACCTCGTGCGGTTTTCTGAATTTTTCGGGGTTTCCATACTTTTTCCTTACCCTGTATACTGTACATAAAAATTAAAAAAAAGTTTCGTGGGACTATGTAAAGGTTATAGTCTTGTCCAAACACACTAATTTACATCAAATGAAATAAATAAAAATATGAACATATACATTAAAAACTATGTATACAACTTCGCTGATTTTAATCTAGATAAGTATTGTCAAAAATAACCTTTGCCAATCAATAATTCATCATTTTAATGGGATTATGTTTGTTATACCAAATTGCATTGTGATCCGATTAAAATTTTATCAAAAATGAATTTCGCAAATATATGTAAATATATTGTAAAGAAAAATTTTATGGAATACTAACAAACATTTTATGTTAAATAGTTTATTTAAATAAAATGATGTAAACCTTGAATAACAAAAATAACTTCTTGAAATTTCGAGTATAATACCGTTTTTTTGTTTGCCTATTCCTTATGTATATTTCAGCCAGCAACATTATAACATAACATAACGCCCACTAACCCTCGCCTTGCACCTAGCCTGGTGTCAGAGCATCATACTCCAAAATCTACCTTAGTTTTTTTTACCATCGCATTTGGTACGTTGTGCATGATAGATAAAGAAACATTAATAACCAGTGTCTTTGTCTTTGTTGCTCGACAGTTATGCTTTTTGGTACCATAGTACAATGCGATGAGGGGTGCAAAGTGTGATGCGCCGTTATGGACATACCCGTAAGCTAGCATGAACAGTATCCGATTCAATTAAGAAAATACAATTTTATATTTTCAATTATTTTATATGACAGTCTTGCTGCATCAAATTAACAAAAAAATCTGTATAACCATTGAATCGATTATAATTAAGTGTTTAAATTTTCCTGCTACCTTTATATGAAGCTAGCAGTAATTGTTATTTTCATAAAACAACAAAATCGATTTGTTGACAACTTATTATAAACAAATTCTTGTGTAATATTTTGTTTGCTGACTTTTAACATGCTAGCATTATACAGGGTGTTTCAAAAAAGGTGACCCCATCAAAAAGGTACTACTCTTGGTAAAAATTCGGTACTGTGTACCGTTTTCGGATTTTAATCTGAAAACTATGAAGTAATAACCGATGCCGGTACAAAGTAATAATGTTTTAAAAAAAAGGTGACCCCGTCTCTAGGATGGGTAGAAAACTGAAAAAAAATTGGGGTTTGCTTAGTAAAAAATTTTCGTAACGCCATCCGTATTTAAAATAAAGGGCGTTGAAGAAAAAAATGTATACACATTTATTACGATTTTGCCGAAATAACTGGAAACATTGTAATGAAATTTTATACAAATATCTTTTAGAAGCTGATACATCCCATGAATTTGTTTTTACATCTGACTAGTTACACGGTTCGTACCAAGTAGTATTAAACATAACTTTTTTAAGGTTAAAATTATTAATTAAAATTTCAAGAAAACTTAAACATCATTCAATTTTACACCAAAAAGGTACTCTTGGTAATATTCGATATTGTGGACCGTTTTCGGAATATTTTGATTTGAAAAATATGAAGTATTAACCAAATTTTTTTTCTTTAACGCCCTTTAACTTGAATACGGATGGCGTTACGAAAATATTTTACTAAGCAAACCCCAATTATTTTTCAATTTTCTACCTATTCTAGAGACTGGATCCCCTTTTTTCGAAACAATCTGTAGAGCTGTTTTTGGATAGGTTAGTAAAATGAAGCTAAAACGGTTAAAGAGATAGAACAACCCTTACACCTTACCACTTATTTTAACCAAAAACGATCTACGCTTGTATTAATAATAGTTATACAAAGTGTATAATAAGTAAGTATCAAAGTAAGCAAACGAGCAGAGCAATCTAACTCTAGATAGTATTAGTATTGCAAGTTCAGACAAGTGATTGCGTAAGATGTTGACAGTTCTAAATGTCAATGCAAGATGATCAGAAAAATTGCTTTTTTTTATGTTTTCAACTAATAAGTTACTAATATAAGAGTTAGTTTAAAAAATATATATTTTAAGCTTTAATTAAGATTGCTGGAGGTTAGACTAATTAATCGTCGTATTTATTTTAATCGATGGAATGTTTGGCTGCGCGAAATATTCATATTCTCTCAGCGACACTAATATTTCCTCCTCTATACACATTTTTATGGTCACGACCAAACACGCCTTCAATAAACATTACAAGTCAGCTCAAACCAAAGCCTATTCAACATTGTTTTTTTATCTGTAATTTTTGCCGGTCGCGAGAAAGGTTGATTCTTTATTGTCTCGCAACAAAAAAAAAAAAACAAAAAACGCACAACAATGTGTTTGCTGTTTGAGTGAGGCAAATATTTAAAATCGAGATGTACGTTAAGACACTTTTAGATAAGCAATTATTGAAAAAAGCGTTGATTTCCGATAATGGAAAGAATAGGGGTATAAAAAAATACTTATTTTGAGTACAAACCACCACGAAACCTTTGTTACTTGTTGATTCAATCCAGTTCAGGAGGATTTATTCCATAAAGAATTTATAATAAATTGGCTCTTTATAATTGGCATTATTCATGCAACATTGCAATGCAACTACACACTTTTACCAAATATTGAATGCCTTATGAAATCGTAGCAAAATTTCTATGCATGACTTCAGATCCCAACACAGGTGAAGTAAAAACTGGAAAAAAATGAGAATAAAATATTTTTGGTCATAAATACACAACAAACTGCTTCTCTACAAGCATATCCCAGAACCTTAATGCCTCAGAATTTCCAATATGATTTATTGTTTTTAGAACCAAAGTACATGTAACGATGGCAGGTAAAACTAGTGTTATAAATTGTAACAGTATATTTCATTTGGAGTCGAGAAAATAGGCTTTTTCCGTGCGTGCGCGACAAGTCGTGCAAGCACGGAAAAAGCATTTACGGACATGTAATGAACGATACTTTTCATTATATCTACCCGAAAACCACAAATTGTTAGGATTTTATTACTAAAAATTGTCAATAAACGAGCGTTATTTACCCCGTTGCTAAGAAAATAAATAAAAAATTTGCGATTTCTAGAGAACTGTCAATAACATATTATTTTATTATGACATGCAGGTAGGCAGCTGATGACACTAGTGCACCGTACAATTTTCCGTGCGTAAATAGGCATTAAACATAGTGTTTTCAGGAAGGTATAATGAAAAATATAAAGTTGTAATACAACGATGTCACTAAACAGATATAAAACTAACTTAACTTCTGACAAACGTCACACAATATAGTTAACGTCTATAATAAAAATTTATGATAGCTTGATTGTGCCAGACACTGACCCAATCAGGATTCAGTCTTAAGATTACCTGGTATTTGTCACGTCTGGCCCAATATAACCTATTGTCACGTGCCTATTTTCTCCCTTTTACGGTTCATTATAATTCTTACTCATATTCCTTGTTGCATACAGTACACTATGCTATAACTCGAATATATCATTCGTTGTAGATAATGTTGCATAACTTTCGATAGTTGGTTTGCAATTTCTGTGTAGATGGGACTGGATATCCACACGAACGAGGCACAGATTTGAGAAGATTGTGGGTTGACGTTTATTCCGCGCCATTTTTTCTTGATTTCCGGGATAGGAGCGGCAGTCGTGTTTTGAGAGTCTTGGAGGCCAGGTGTCGGTGAACGTTGTTGGGGACGGTGTGTTATTAGCACGTGTGCAGAACCTCTATGGGATTTCTTTCATATCTGGCTGTATTTGGGCCATCTTAATTGGATTTTGAAGAAAAACCATTTGATTTTTAACTTGACCATTTTGTCTTGCCTTTGTTGTGGAGATTTCTTTTGGATTTCTGGCGTCAAGTTAAAATAACCGTTATGGGGATCTATTTGAGGGAAGCCATTGTTATCTAACCGGTGCCGCAGGAGTAGGCCACAGGAGTACATGTGAATTCGCATACCCAAAGGTTATCAGTGATTTATTTTTAAATATATAACGCTGTGTCTCATTTCGACACCACCAGTAAGTTCTGTTTCAGTTTATAAATATAGTACTTTGTGAATTCGTATACCCAAAGGTTATAAGTAATTTATTTTTAAATATATAACGCAGTGACTCATTCTGACACCACGATTACGTTCTGTCTAGTTTATTAGTATAGTACATTGTTGGAAACTATTTATTGCAGTAGATAATATGCCAAAACTAAACTTGGATTAAAATAACTTTCTCAATAATTGTTTATGTCCAAGTAAAAATATATTTCCTTCCTACTTATTTGTAAATATCCTACAATCTTGATATTTTAAAGGACAACCATTGTAAAGATATTTTTAAATGAACTCGATTGTTTTGGCAGTGAAAATCTTTATGTAAACGGTTAACTAGTTAATGTTCCTTGCCTTTATGTAAATGTTTGAATTAGTGTTATTAATGAATTAACTGATATATGTTTTACCTTTTGTTCTTTGCCTTTTTGTAAATGTTTGAATCAGTGTTATTAATGAATTAATTTATATATGTTTTGCTTTTTTTTTGTAACTTGATGAAGTCTGTTACTCTTACTTCTGTTTTGGTTATTTTATAAAGTTGTAAATTTTACATTTTTGGTTTGTTTTAGCAAGAAAATTTTATCATAGCTGTTAATTTTGAGTATATTTGTTATGATGCTACTATTGAACTGTGTACCTTAATTATCTATTGTGTGAGTAAAGTATCCAACATATTTTTGCTATAATTTTATTTATTTGGTTCACCATAATCATAGTTGTTTATCTTGTAGCCCTGCTAGTGCCTATAAGATCTAGGGGTTTCCGGCTTATACCGTCAAGTCGGTGGCGCAGCTCACTTTTATATTTTTTTCTTCTACCCTCTACGGCTGAGCTCGGGCATAATTTGCCAGTAGAGAAACCGCTAGCAGAGTACTCGTTAGAGAACGAAAAAAGACGTGGCACTATTATCCAAAAAAATTAAGGATGTGATGGCTGCACATAATCAAATCATCGTTTAGGCGTCATAGAAACGACGCTCACTTTGTCAGTTGATAAAGATAAGGTCACCAAGTTTTATAAACATCAAAAAAAGTCTGAGACCCATTTTAACGACAAACTGCATTTTCTATTTGACAACAAAGATACTGTCAGGTAGACTCGAATCGTAAAATACTGTGGAAATTTTCAATTTCATACAAATACTCCATCAATCATGCTTTGTCAGCTGTTTCACGTATAACTTTTTTTGGATTAAGGTAAAATGGACCACAAAAGACTTTGATCGTCTGAATTCGTGCAATGTGCAACTTCAGACTGTGATTTTCCAACTGGAGAAATAATTTCTGAACAGGGCCTCCAGATTAGGGAAATCACTTCCTTGTGAAGATTTTTTTCCCATCTCAACCTTTAACTCTTTGAAATCCTTATTAATAACTAATTCTTACACTCATTTAGGAACTCATGACACTTTTGTGTTTTAAGGTATACTTAGGTATTGATTACAAAAAAAGGTCTAGATATAAGAAAATAATGGTTTAATAGATTGATCTAGTTACATTTTTTAACGTTCTTTATGGCATTCTGTACTTTTATTATAATGAATGACCAATTTTTAATATATATTATATTTTGATCTAATTAATACACTGTATCCATAAGTACACTGTAGTTCTCGCAGATAATCTAGAAGACCTTCAATATCTCATGACGCGAATAACTGAAACTAGCCACAAATATGGGTTTCATCTTAACATCAATAAAACTAAATATATGGTCATTAGCAAATCCCCTATCAACAATGTACAACTGACAGTTAATAATGAAAACATCAAAAGAACGCAACAATATGAATACCTAGGTATCATGATAAATGAGCAGTGGGATCACTCACAAGAAATTCGCTGCCGTATAGAGAAAGCGAGAACAATATTTCTAAAAATGGCATCACTCTTCAAAAACAAAAATTTACAAATGAACACCAAAATAAGGCTTCTTCGATGCTACGTCTTCTCTGTGTTGCTGTATGGAGTAGAAACATGGACGTTGACGCAGACTACCACAAAAAGAACTACAATCCTTTGAAATGTGGCTGTACCGCAGAATTCTTGAGATTTAATGGACAGACCATGTGACCAACCAATCAGTGCTAACAAAAATGAACAAGAAGTTAGAAGTCATGGATATTGTATAGACCAGAAAACTAGAATATCTTGGTCACATTATGCGTAACGAACTTCGATACGGAATTCTACAACGGATTCTTCAAGGAAAGATATTGGGAAAGAGAGGACCGGGAAGAAGACGTATCTCGTGGCTAAAGAACCTGAGAACGTGGTTCTCTACTACCACGACCGGGCTATTCCGTGCCGCAGCAAACAAGATAATGATAGCCAGAATTATTGCCAACATTCGGAACGAATAGACACTTTAAGAAGAAGAATCATAGGTACAAACGAAAGTTTCCTGAGTTATTTCTGTAAAAAAATATATATTATTTTATCAAATTTATGTCGCTTGGACAAAAATGCAACAAATGTAGTTTTTCCAAGAGTAAAGCAAAGTGGTTCAACTGCATGCGGTTTATAAAATAGCTGAAAGTAAATTCGTTCAAGCGCCGATACCGATATAAAATAAAACGAGGGAAAATAAATTATATACCATGTCTTTTATGAATCGAATACGTCATATAAGTTTCAACAACATGAAAATGTTAAACTAAAATAGAGTAACTTGATGCAGACGACCATCAGTGTGCTAACAGAATAAAGTAAAACGAACTTTCACTATGCTGATAATAGAAATAGGTTATTAAGCCAATCATTCTTCTACCACGTCAATAATAATTATTAGTGAACAAATTTTGTTTAGTAGGGTTAATTTAAAAATTAAACTTTTAAAAATAATTTAAATTCTGGTAGAATGAAAAATGGGTCACACAACCACGTATATAAGTAAAAAGCTTAACGCACATTAGATTTCAAAATGGTATGACCAAAATGATCCTTCAGACATTTGAGTAAAAGTTGGAAAAAACCTAAACGGAAGTCATTGAATCCTTAAATTGGTTAAATTTGGTGTCGCCTCAATCAATGACCTTTAAAATGGTACCAAATTTGCTTAGGGGGTCAAGCGTCAAAATAATAGTTCATAAAAATTTGAAACCTAGCGCAAACTATATAGAAAAATTCGCTGATTCCAAATATTATACACTACTCAATCCCAAAAAAACGAGTGTGCTTTAGACTACATGACTATAGTAAAACTTCTTTAGCTCCATCTATATATATATATATATATATATATATATATATATATATATATATATATATATATATATATGTATATATACTGGGCTGGTTTAAATAATACTCTTAGTTATTTGGTCGAGCTTTCGGAAATGTTTATTTCCTTTATCAAGACATCTATAAAACAGTTAAAATGTAAACAATTGTAAAAAGATAGGTTAAGAAATACTTACTAAACACATGAGGTTTGAAGTAACCAGTCAACATCAAAACGAAAACAGACAATATAAAGTTATTTAATGGAAGATGTAGGTATAAAGGATGTAGTAAAATAGTTAAATGAAATTATTTTTGTAAAAGGTTGAATTAAGTTATTGCTGAAATATTGAGTATAATGTTTTTGTTACCCAATTTTATTTCAATATCCAAAATATTAGAATACATTAGGTTTAAATTTTGAAAATCATTTTTTTATTCATTGAATTTTTTTCATTTTTTTTTGTAAACCATTTCTTAAAAACGTCTTTTAAACAAATTACTTTCCTTAGTTAAGAAATAATTTTAATTCCAACTTATAAAGAAATATTTAACCTAATTTACTTTTGCTAACTTTTAATGTAACCATACATAAATACCTACAGTTACGCCATTTTCCCGTAGGGGTAGGCAGAGATCACTTCCTTTCATTTGTTACGATTTTCGCACACATCTTTTGTTTCCTCTTCTTTCATCAGTGCTCTCATACATGCTCGTCGGTTGTTGGTACTCTTGACCTGGCCGACCTCTACCGACTTGTCCATTCACAATTGCCTTATAAATTTGTTTCGTCAATCTTCCTTCATCCATCCTTTTTACGTGTCGAAACCATCTGAGCATTCCTTTACTATCTTTGTAACTACATTTTTTTTTACACCACAGCGTTCTCTTAACTCACTATTCTTTACTTTATTCAACCGAGTCACTCCGGCTATACTTCTCAGACTACTCATCTCCACAGCGTTAATCCTATTTTCATGCTTCTTTTGCCAAACCCAACATTCACTACCATACATAAGATTAGGAACCAACACTCCTCTATGCACAGCCAGAAACCAACACTCCTCTATGCACAGCCAGACGTGTCTTTTTTGACACTTTGTGGCTGTTCATAAAGCTATGCAGTGCCCCATTTATTTGTTTTTCTGCCAACACTTTTCGTTTAATGTCACTGTCATAT
This sequence comes from Agelastica alni, assembly GCA_950111635.1. Taxonomy (NCBI): domain Eukaryota; kingdom Metazoa; phylum Arthropoda; class Insecta; order Coleoptera; family Chrysomelidae; genus Agelastica; species Agelastica alni. The sequence continues at coordinate 41,174,560 of OX467708.1, read as the reverse complement.
ATTTCATCTTTTGTATACTTTAAACCCAAGTATACAAACTCATTAACTTGTTCCACTCTTTCTCTCTCAATCAGAACTTCACAGTTTGTCATACTTTTTTCTCTTTCAAAAACCATTACTTTCGTTTTGCTTCCATTTGATCTTTAGGGCATCATGAATAACATTAACCATCGCCTGCAACTCTTTTTTTAGACGACGCTAATATGACTTGATCATCGGCGTGAAAAAGGCAGTTGATGATCAAATAATTCATTTTCAATCCATACGCACTTTCTTTTAACTCTTTGAAACAGTCGTCTATGTATAAGTTAAACAGTCATGGCGAAGCCACACATCCCTGTCTCACACCTTTTTCGATGTTGAACCAGTCCGTGTAAGCTCCGTTTATCCTGATACAAGCAGTGGAATTCTCGTAAAGTGATTTCAGTGCTCGTACCATTACCATTTTGTCATAGGCCTTCTCCAAGTCTATAAAAGTGCAATGGACCTTCTGACTTCTAGCCAAGGATTTTTCGACTGTACCTTGTATTGAAAAGACCTGGTCCATACATTTCCTTCCTTTTCTAAATCCTGTTTGCACATCCCTTATTATCTTCTCAGTTTTATTCGTTATCTTTTTAATCAATATCTTGGCATACAATTTGCCGACTATGCTAAGTAAACTATTACCTTGGTAGTTCTTACAGTCCTGCTGCGAACCTTTTTCCTTGTAAAGTGGCACGATAACGGCCTTGCACCAGTCGTCTGGTACGCTACCACTCTTTCAACAAAGGTTAAAAAGGCGGTACAGCACTAGCTACTACGCTTTGTCCAGCCTTTAGCATTTCAACTGTTATCCTGTCGTACCCAGCAGCTTTACCCAATTTCATACTGTTCAACGCTTCCACAATTTCTGTCGTACTGTCACTGATGTGATCGAGATATGGTCGCCGAGGTCGACCTCTACCGACTTGTCCATTCACAATTGCCTTATAAATTTGTTTCGTCAATCTTTCTTCATCCATCCTTTCTAGGTGTCCATTCCTTTATCTACCTTTGTAACCACATCTTCTTTTACACCACAGCGTTCCTTTATCTTATGTAACCAATGTCCATAAGAGAATATTAAAATTAATTCATTGTAGCAATTGGTATGATTTAATATGTTGTTGCGTTAATTTTGTCCAGGAGTTTATTATGTGGCTAAAATTGGTTGAAAAGGTCTTAAGTTTTTAACAAGACAAATAACCTTTCATGATAAACCAGATCGAGTTCATATTTTTTTTCTCTCTACCCAGATTAATTAACAAGATTAGAGGCATTCGAAATAAACGTATTTATTGGCTCATTAGCAAGTGGCAGATACACCTATTTATAATTTACAATTTCCATATAAGAACAAAATTTATTGGACTTATCTTGTAGCCAGTTTTAAGTTTTTTACGTCAGACATGGCATTAATTTCGATTTTTTTAATGAGATTTTGCATTTGCTGCAATTTTACGAGATACATATTTTAGGTCGGCTATCGGCAAACTTATTTTTAATAAAGAATTTATAGTGATTGCTGCGTCAACGATATTTAGTCGTTTTTCAGCAAATAAAAGTGTGTATAAATTTAAAAAGATATTTACTAAAATCATAATTTTTTTAATGGTAATATTTAACTTACGTTTAAATCGATTATTTTTTGTCGCATTTATTTTCAAAGGTAACACCGCGAGTCCTTCAAATTTTATGGATAAATTTTTATTTTCCACGAAAATTTTTTTATTTGGTAAAAGTATGAAAACAAACCTATCGATAAAATCACTCGTCCTACGGACTCGTGATTTAATTCAATTCGGTTTGTTTAAATGCTTTCGCCCCAAAATAAAAAAGTTTTGAGTGTGTTGAAAATGAAAATTTATCTCATTAAATTTGAAGAACGACTTGTATTTGGAGAGATTATTTATTGAACAAATCGAAGGAAGAACAATTTAATTCGTTAGTATTTTATTAACATGAGGAGAAAAGAAGGAAATTTAATTATTAGAAAATGTACAATTATTGAAAACGCAGTTTTTGTAAATGAATCGGGCAGCAGAAACACTTGATGATGTCTCTCCCAAGTAATTAATAAGAAATTATGAGAAAAACTTAATTTGTAGTCCTAATGGGGTTTTTTATCACAAGAATCGATTATCCTCGTGTATTCTTCTTCCTCTAGTGCGGCAGCATTTTGCTTTCTTTTATCCACAAATCTTTGCAACTTCTTTCTTTTTGCATTTCTTGCATCTCTCCCTTTTTAAATTCAATATCCTGAAACGGATTGAAGCTAATTTTGTATTCAAAATAATATTTCTCTTGTATCTGTTTGGCAGTTACATTCCAAATGGTTTTCAGCGAATATTCTTTGTAGTCTTCGCCATTAGATTTCTTTATATTCGCTCCCCAGTCTTCAAGAATTTCTGCAATTTCTTGAATATTCGTATCACTTGCAAGTTTGTAGTTTCTGAAATTGCAAAACTGTTCAAACTGATTCCATACGGATTATTTTGTCTTCGCAGTGTTTAGTGGAGTGAAATTCTGTATTAACTTTTCAATATATTCTTGGCCAAATTCGTTCGCATTCATTTTCAAATAAACTGTCAACTATTAAAAACGCGACACCGAAGGTGAAGCGTTTTTAGGTTGACAGTTTTCCAAATCGAATTGCTAAAGAAAACAGTTTCGAATTTGAACAACACAAATTTACCTAATATTAATACAAACAACGAGTGAAATTAGGCAGGACATTTTAATGAATAAGACGTATAGAAACATATTAATGCAAACTTTATTTATAAAAGATTAAAAATAAACACATTTTTATTTGAATGCACAATTATTAAAAACGCAGTTATTGAAATTCATACTAGAAACAGTAAGGTCGCTGTGGGTGCTACAGCTTATCGTTTCTGTGGTAGATGTTGGAAGGTTTTTCTTTTTCCAAACAAATTGATTGAATAATGCTCGAGTGATACTCTTTGTCAACTTGTAAATATGGTTTTATTGATGATAAATTGCTGTGTCCTGTTATTTTTATTAGAGCTTGTTCTTCTTCTTTTTCTTTTTTTTCTACTTGTTAGAGATCTAGATGATCTGTTGATTCCGGACTTGCCTCTGTAATATTTCCTGAAATGTGGACTGTCAGCTGTCTCTCCATATTTTTGGTGGTTTTCCGGGTGGACGAGTCTCTGCTAGTTTTCCCTCTAGTGCAATGCGTGGTATTCTATCGTCGGTCATTTTCTTTACGTGGTTATACCATTCTCTTCTCCTCTGCCTTCCCCATCTCACCACATCCTGTACGTCGCATTGTGCTCTAATGTCAGTGTTTCTTACGTGATCTCTTCTTGTTTAACCCGCTATTGTTCTCAGTACTGACATTTCGGCGACTCGTAGCATCCTTTTGGTCTTGTTGGTATCCGTTCTCGCTTCTATGCCATATGTCATTATTGGCCTGACGCATGTCTTATGTATTTTAATTTTACTCTTCTTTCGCATAAAAGGATAAGCCCATACAGTTTTCCTTAGATATCCTGATATTATGGCTGATTTGTTAATTTGGTTTCATAGGTCCTTTACCGGGTTGTGAGCGCTGGACATATCTATGCCCAGGTATTTAAATTGCATGACCTGTTCTATGGGTTTATTATCTATTACCAGCTTGCATCTCATTGGCTCCCTAGCGATGGTCATGGTTTTCGTTTTACCTTTGGATATATCCATATTGAGTTGCTGACTGATCTGGTAGAACTGTTCTTCAATCCCGCTTTTACTTAATTCGCTAACTGCTGCCTCTCGATTTGAGTGAATTGTTATTTTTACACGTTTGACATCTATACCAAAATGCGTTGTGCTGAGCATTTAGTCCATTTGGAACTTTAATTAATTTTAATCAGCATATTTTTATACCAACCTTCAGAATTTTTTTTCTTCCAAAAGGGATTTGTTGTAATAAATACTCTGTCCAATGTTATAAAAGGGTCCTGTTATTCCATTAACTTTTTAAATAAACGTATTGGGCAAATATCTTCCTTTAAACACATAATTTATTGTTACCGCCTTGTCTCGTTTTCGAAAATAAAGGATTATACTCGATACGTCCAGTTTCTTTTCCATTATTTTCAATTTTAGATACAAAATAAATGGTTTTGCAGTAAGCTGCTTCTCCTCCGCGCCGAGCTAATTTAAACGCCAAAATGTGATATAGTTTTTTTTTGAAGTCCTTCCGGTTCATTTTCGTCATGTAAATACCTTTGCCTTTGTAAATACTTTAGATTTATTAAGAGCTGATGCACTAGATTTTCTCTTTTCTGGTTGTGCTTGTAGGATTTTACAATAAGCATTACGTGCAGCTCGTGATGAATTAAACTGAACGTCGGTGAAATGGTTAAATACAATATTGAATTCGTTATAATTTTTACTTTGTAGCATTTTAGGGGTGGTGGTCCAAATTGTTTTAACTACTGCTTCTTTATTGTCTTCTACATTACCTTTTAGCATATTAAATTCTCAATCATATAATATTACATTCAGTTTCTCGATAGAAGTATCTGGCTCAAATATATATCTTTTTGCATCGCAAACCTGTTAAAATATTTATTTTGGCAACTAACACTGCAATAATTTATAAACAAATGAATAAGTGAAAAACCCACTAGTGAATTTATCGCTATAAAAGTTGCAGCTAAGTTTTGCCGCTGTCAAAGTGACAATTGCACTGTGGCATATACGATTTTTTATACTTAAGTTGAATTGTCTTGGTAAAAAAAAATTGTAAACAGCAACAAAATAAGGATATAAAAGTTAGAACAAAGTAACCATGCAACGTGGCAAAGGATAATAAAGAATACGATTTAACTATATTTAAACTATTATGTATAAAAAGAAAAGCTGGGTAAAATAAAAGCAAAAAAATGAAAGAATTGAGAAGAAAACATAGAAAATGTTTAGCAAGTTTAGACAGAAATTAGGGTTAATCATGAACAGTGGGTAAAAGTTTTAAGGTAAATATGTCGACGAAAAACTAGATGAAGACTCAACTGCATATACCGATTGTTTGGTGTTGATATAAAGCAATATCTCTAAACTTTAAAAAATTATCAAAAAATACTTTCCAGGAACTAATTTTACGCAAGAAAAAAATAAACAGCCAACCTGTAGAATTATTACATGTATAACCTTAAAGAATATTTTGCAGACTTTCCAATGATGCATCATATCTAATAATAGATTGCTATTTATTCTTGTAGTGGAAATATGTGGAGCGCTGAGGGGTTGATAAATTAGATTAGATTTTTGTTTTCCTCTTTTATTTACAAACCTTTGTACAAAACATATTTCTCAACACTAATAAAATTGATATTTAATTAATGAATAAATCAATTTTAGTATTATTTTTTTTTAATTAATCAGTTTAATAATTAAAGGTACAATTTAAAGGTCGAGCATTTTGGCTTATTTGATTTAATTTATTAAGATGCATCGTTAGTTGTTATTTTTATAATAAACCAATATAAAGCAATGTTCAATCAACAATATACAGACTAAACCGCATTTAAATCAAGATTACTTTACTATTGCTATTTACAATAAAAAAAGCCAATAATATTGCGATGTTCAAGTAGCAATATACAGACTACACTGTATAAAATCCGTGGTACAAAAGAAAATATATTAATTTTGTTAAAAATATGTCCCACAGTGATTTCTCCTGCGTTCTAATTTTAACTTTTTACGTTTCTGTAATGAAGGCAAACTGGCGACTCGATTATTATAAAAAAAGATGCATGTTACGCCTACCTTGGGTTTCTCATTCGTCGTGTCTAATGCACCCTCACAACTGCTTTATTAACTTTCCAGTGGAAGTTATAGTAATGGGTCCGATTTTGCGAATCCCGAATTTTGACATATCTCCACATTTCAAGGTCACCAGAGTCGAATACAATAGTTTTTAAGGGGACATCTGTGTGTGTATGTACGTATATGCGTATGTTAGTATGTGCGTTCGGAATTATTTTTCGTCTCGATTATCTCGAAAACAAAAAATGATATTGACGTAGGACCAATTGTATTCGACGCATAATTACGCAATTTAAAACTGATTAGATTTTTAGCAAAATCGGTCAAGTTGTTTTTTATGGAGAATAAAAAAGCTGAAAAAAATGATAAACTTTCGGAATTATTTTGTCTCGATTATCTCGAGAAAAACAACAGATATCGACGTGGGATTAATTGCATTCAACGCATAATTACGCAATTTAGAACTGATTAGATTTTTAGCAAAATCGGTCAAGCTGTTTTTTATGGAAATTCAAAAACTATAAATAATGGTGTAAATTACCTAAATTTTGCAATTCATAAATTATACTATTTTTAATACAGAATTTTAAGATCCTTTGAATAATATGATTATTGCATGTTAGGAATATTTGTATAAAAAATATGATGACAATATTTTATATAAAGAGATAGTTTTAGAAAACAAAAATAGGAATTGGAGAATTTTAAACTCGTGTTAGTATTAAAAGAATAGCATTGAAGACGCTATAACAGTGAAAAATTACTGTTAGTAATAATCAAGCATTGTTTATAACAATTGAATATTGATACTAACAAATGAATATTGATCATTATAATTAAAAAAAATTTCATTTGTTGTAAACAATTGAAAATAGCTCCCGCTCATAAAATAATAAGAAAAAGTTTAAAAGAATAAGATTGACATACACAGAATATTGTTAATAACAATTATAATTTGTTATAAACAATTTTTAATCGTTTATTATAATAATTTTAATAAAAGTTATAATATTTTTTCATTCTTTCCACAGGGAAGTTAGTCGTGTGGACCTCTCGGGTCGCACCCAGACAACTTATATTTTATGAACTGTGGTCCCATTCAGGTGTAACCGTTTTTAAAAATTAATATTGCTAAAAAGGGTGAAATTTGTTTTATTTTTCGGACATATCCGAAAATTTTAAATTCAAATATGAAGTATGAAAAGCATTCCAATATCTCTAAAAACGTCGTTACGGCCGTTTGGAACAATGACCAACCCTCTCTAATTACAAGCCAACCACCATAAATATAATCGCTCAATGCGATAGCAAGCGTCTTGTTCGGGGTGGCCAACATATTATTTGCTAGGCGATCTTATTTTTAAAATATATATTTATTTTATTACGAAAATTAAATATTTAACGTACAACTTATTTTTTATGTAAGCCTGTCGGCTGATCTACATTCGGGAGAATCGTTAGTAAGGAAAAATCGTTGAATTTCTTATTCCAAAGGAAAACACAAACGTTTAAAAAATTTAAGCGCCATGTACTTTATTTAAGTAAAAATACAAAAACCTTGCAATACTATGCAATTCTTTAATAGTAGTTATAACTTATGCTACTGTACAAAGTATAAAAAAAAAAACGAACAAATTTGTCAAAATCAGAACCTTCTTACAAACTATTTTCAAAACCCGAACAAATTTAGAGTGATATTTATGCATCTTCTTCTTATTAAAGTGCCAAGCAGATTCCTGCGTAGGCGACCGTCTATTTACATCCTGTCAGATTTCTCTATTTAGAGCAGCATTTTGGAGAGACATAAAGTCGTGTATTCCTGTCCATTGTCGAATGTTTCTGAGCCATGAAAGTTTTTTTCTTCCTATTCCCCTTTTTCCTTCGATTTTTCCTTGGAGGATAAGACGTTGGAATTCGTAACGAGGACCACGCAGGATGTGACCCAGATAGGAAATCTTTCTCTTCTTAATGGCGTCGAATAGTTCACGGCAGGTCAGACCGGCTCTTCTAAGGACTTCTTCATTTCTTACCAGATCTGTCCAAGGGATCCTAAACATTCTTCTAAGAGTCCACATTTCAAATTCCTCCAATCTGTTTGTCGAGGTTACTTTAAGAGTCCAGGCTTCGACACCATACAACAGGACGGACCAGACATAGCACTTAACCATTCTGTATCTGAGTTGAAAACTGAGATCATTATTTGTTAGGAATTTTTTAAGTTTAAGGAAAGTTGATCGAGCTTGTTCAATTCTGCTTCTGATCTCGACTTCTGGTTCCCATTTGTTGGTAACGAGGCAGCCCAGGTATTTAAATTTAGTGACTTCCTCTATTAGAATGCCGTTTAGGTATAAAGGGGTGGCGGGGATGTTATTTTTGCTAACCACCATAAACTTGGTTTTCTTTAAGTTAATTTTTAGGCCCAGGTGCTCACTTTTCTCTTGAACCATATGCAGAAGTGCTTGAAGGTCGTTTGCGTTGTCTGCTAAGATTACTGTGTCGTCCGCGTATCTAATATTATTAATTGGGATGCCATTTACTTTTATACCAATTGTACACATTGACATTACCTCGGCAAACGCTCTTTCTACGTACAGGTTAAATAGCATAGGTGAGAGAGTACATCCTTGCCTTACCCCTTTCTTTATTACAATGTCTTCGGTGGTTTTAAAATTTTGAAACCTTACTTCGGCAGATTGGTTCCAGTACAAGCTAGCTATTATTCTGATATCCTTATTGTCTAGTCCTAATTCCTGTAAGTATCTTATCAACAGGTCGTGTTTCACATTGTCGAACGCTTTCTCGTAGTCAATCAAACGAACAAATTTGTCAAAATCAGAACCTTCTTACAAACTATTTTCAAAACCCGAACAAATTTAGAGTGATATTTATGCATACTTATTACTATTTTCAGAATCTACAGTTCATTTACAAAATACTTCCTAAAAGAACAGTTTTAGTTATTATTAATGATAAATTGGGTCGACGAACTAATTTTGTCTAAAACTTTGAGTCTCTTCTGATTACAAAAAAATGACACTTACTTAACATTAATTGTCCAGAATTTAGGTATCTAGTAACAAGTACTTCCAGTAACACTAATGGACTTTGAGGCCCAGGATGAGAATGCAACTACTCAATTCGTCAGACTGCATCTATACCTGGAGTCTCTAGTCAGAAATTTGTACCTGGAAGTTGCTCGTCAAGCAGGAACTTAAATGTCTCCTTCAAAATCAGCAACTCAGGATACTTTGAATACTCAAATGTCCTAAAATTATATTAAGCAGCAGTCTGTGTCTTTGACTGGAGTGTTAATTTGTTCTCTCTAGACCGTATATTAAGCCAGAATGTTTGACCTCAACTTAGTTTATACAATTTAGAAGTACTACATATGTTGTTAAAGTACATATTATTATAACAATATTACTGAACATTAAATGTTATACATTAATGAATACAAAAATCTACCGAGGTGTAGATCATTGAGAAAAAAAAATATAAGTGAAGATTTGTAATTAAAATAAAAGTGATCTCCCTCTTCTTATGACGCCCTCTCCTTTCGAAAGTTGGCGATTTACATAGCTAACACTGTTCTGGGCACAGCAGCTCGAAATATTTCAATGGAAGTGCAGCCAAACCATCTTCTGAGGTCTTTTAACCAGGAGTTCTGACGTCTACCAACAGATCTTTTCCCTTGAATCTTTCCTTCAATTATTAGTCTGAAAAGTTCATACTTATTGCCTTTCATAATGTGGCCTATGTATGTAGTTTTTCTTTCTTTAATGAGGGCCATTAGTTCTTTCGGCTTCTTCGGATCTCTCGTTTCGGATCGCACCACGCGTTGACTATGGTACCCAGATATTTAAAACAAGTCTTCAATCTGATTGCTGTTAATCAAAATTGTTTCAATAGTAGGTCTCTTGGAGAAGACTAACAGTTTGGTCTTTGATATATTTATGTCCAATCCATAATGCTCACTATATTCAATTTTTCTATTCATCATATTTTGTAGGTATGATAGGTAATCGGCAAGGACTACGGTGTCGTCTGCATATCTGATATTGGTGATACTTACTTCATTTATTTTGATACGTCCCATGTCTTCCGCTAAAGCTTCTTGGAAAATTGCCTCCGAATAGATATTGAATAGGAGTGGTGATAATATACAGCCCTGTCGTACGCCTCTTCGGATTGACACAGTGTCAGATGTTCCTCCGTCTATTCTTACTTCGGCAATCTGGTTCCAGTAGAGATTCGCTATCAATGTAATATCTCTTTTGTCAATCCCGGTTACGGATAAAATTTTCACCATCTTTTGATGCTTGACACGGTCGAATGCCTTTTGATAGTCAATAAAGCAAGCGTAGACAACTATGTTCATATCTCTGCACCTCTGTGCTAAAACATTTTAGGAAAAGAGGGCTTCTCGAGTACCTAGTCCGTTTTCGAATCCAAATTGAGTGTCTCCACATAAGAATTTTCAGTCAATAGACTAAACTGATTTTCTCCCAAGCAAGGAGACAAATGTTACAAGAGATTTGGCAAACGCCTATTATATTAAAAATTTGTTCCTTATCTCCACAGATAATCAATCCAGAATTTAGCTAAAAAAAATCCTGTTTCAATAAAGCAAGCGTAGACAACTATGTTCATATCTCTGCACCTCTGTGCTAAAACATTTAAGGAAAAGAGGGCTTCTGGAGTACCTAGTCCGTTTTGGAATCCTAATTGAGTGATCTCCACATAAGAATTTTCAGTCAATAGACTAAACTGATTTTCTCCCAAGCAAGGAGACAAATTTTACAAGAGATTTGGCAAACGCCTATTATATTAAAAATTTGTTCCTTATCTCCACAAATAATCAATCCAGAATTTAGCTAAAAAAAATCCTGTTTCTACGTTTTACACTTTTGTGTCTAACGATTTTAATACAAACTGAAAATCCAAAGTTTGATTTGATCAAAACCGGTATTTAACCACGATATTTAATACAAAATCAAGTTATTACCTTTTTAAAGTCCAAAATCGCAAATCGCCTCTATAAAGGGCATACGCCAAAGGAAAAAGCTTCTGTAAAGGCACACGCCAAAAGAAAAAGCACTCGTTTTTCAGGATACATTTTCAAAGTCCAAAATCGCAAAATTACACGTGCTAAAATTTCAACAAAACTTGCAAATTGCTTCCATAAAGGGCACACGCCAAAGGAAAAGCCTTTTTTTCTTCTAGAAAACTATGAAGGCACACGCCAAAGGAAAACAAACACTCGTTTCTCAGGAAACTTGCTTTCACGAAAAGAAAAGATAAGGTACTTTCAAGTACCACGTACTCTTATTTCAAAAATCGCCAATCGCAGATCAGGACGTCTGGCAAAAGCCAGCGACCGGGAGAACCTGAACTTTTAAAATTCACATTTCATCAACTCTTCTCAAACGAGAAATCTCCCTAATTGCCGGTTAACGACTGTTCTCATATTTATTTGAATTCGTCTAATTATTCACTTCTTTGTGATTAGCCTTATGGAAAATTGATTTTATTATTTTAAGTACGAATCATTCAGTAAAATTCAACTCTCAAAAATGTTAACATATTTCTAAAATACTTTATTTGCACAGAGAAGGAATAAAATAATTAAATAAGTTGAGTGGAAAATAATTGAAATTATAATTACTGAAAGAGCGACAACAATGTACTTGAAAAATAAAGATCGAACATCGAACAACATTAACTGTCAACGATCAACTAATTAACCAATCAAAGAGCACTAATTAAATTTATGAAGAAACAATAAACGAGTAAAAAGGGAATGAAATTCACAAGCGTGAGATATTTCGTTACAATATAAAACGTAAGGATGCATAATTCCTTTCTACTGGAATACGTATTTTGTAGAAAATGTCAGATTGCATAACAGAACATTTTATTTTTAAATTTTTCACCCCCTGGTTTTTTTTTGTAAATAGGTCAGGTGAAACATCAACCAACAAAGGGTCGATTAAAAACTCTTGTATTAGCTACTTAAGATTGTTTTTATCTGATGTTCCGTACTTTTTGCAACTTCTTTTGTTTTAACCCCAGTTTCTGCTTTGGAGAATTTGAATGTATTTACGAGACAGTGACGTAGAAATGTTTTTTTTATATGTTAGTTTACTTACTTTTTTTTCACGCCTCCGTTTACTGTTTATCCTAACCTACGCCCTTATGAAGGACATTTTATTTTAACTGTGTTAATTCCTAGCTTAATATTTTACGTAAGTATTTTTTATTTTCAAATCTTAACTCTCCCTAACTTTTTACTGATATAACGCAGTTCTTGCTTTTGCATAGCGCCGATGATCAAGTTATATTAGCGTCATCTGAAGAGAAGTTGCAGGTAATGGTTAATACTATGCATGATGCCCTGAAAATCGAAGGAATAAAAGAAAATGTAAGCAAGAATAAAGTAATGGTTTTTAAAAGAAAAGGAAGCATGACAAACTGTGAGGTTCTGATTAAGGGAGAAAGAGTGGAACAAGTAAATGAGTTTGTATACGTGGTTTCAGAGTTTTCAAAAAATGGAAAGTATGACAGTGACATTAAGCGAAGGGTGTTGGCAGGAAAACAAATGAATGGAGACCTGTATAAGTTTATGAGCAGCCAGAACGTGTCAAAAAAGGAACGTCTGGCTTTGCATAGTGGAGTTCCGGTCTCTACACTTATTTATGGTAGGGAATGTTGGGTTTTCAAAAAAAAAAGGAAGAAAGATAGTGAGATAAGGGAACGCTGTGGTTTGAAAAAAGATGTGGTTAAAAAATAGAAAAGGGAATGTTTAGATGGTTTAGACACATAAAGAGAATGGATAAAGGAAGATTGACAAAACATGTATAAGGCGAGTGTGAATGGGTGAGTCGGTAGAGGTCGACCTTGGCGAACATATTTTGATCAAATAGACATTGTTTAAAAAAAAGGCCAGGTTAAGAACACCAACAACCGAAGAGCATGTATAAAAGCACCGATGAAAGTAGAAGAAGCAAAAAATTAAGAACCGTAGCAATTGGATGAAAAAGGTCTCTGCCCACCCCTACGAAAAAAAGGCGTGACTATATGTATGTATGTATGTCCAATTATAGGTTAGTTGAATTTTCCATTAATGTAATAATTGCTATCTAATGCAAAAACACTGTAACTTCGTCATGAGAGGCACGTCAAATTTGTAATCCATTCAAAGTTGAGAACATTTAAACCTATCGTTTTAATACGTTTTAAGGTTTATTTTATTGTGTACTTTTTTGTTATTAGAAAATCTTCTACCAGTTACTCCAAATATGTTCTATTCCAAATTTAGATTTAGTTTTATATTTGTCTACGACAGTTCATGACCTTAAAAGTTTATTGAGTCAAAGTTATTGTAAACTTTAAATCTTAAAGGCACAATGACTGTACTGGTATTTAAAAAGACGTGTAACTTTGCGATTTTTGTTAATAAATCATTTTTTTTGTACGTTTTAAAAATAGCATTTAGTATAAACCAAATCCTCTCCAGCAAAAACTGTGCGTAACAAGAATGTCAAGAATGCGTTAGCCGCTATCTCTCTTCCTCTACACTTACTGCTTGCAGAGAGAGAAAGAGAGAAAAAGTAATCTGACTAAACCAATTACAAAACGTCATTTTGATTTAAATAATTGGCGAGGATAATTTATATTACGTGGTTGGTTTGTATAATCCAAATAAAAAAAATGAAATTATATTATTTTGGTATTCTTGATACTTTGACATCCACAAGTTGACGGTGAAGTTTATAAGTTATTAAAACGTCAATGGCTAAAAAAATTGTTTAGTTAAACTTTTAAATTGGTCTTAAAAGGTGATTGTGGTTTACTGAAGTAATTTGAATTAGTGTACCTATAACAATGTGCGGTAAGTTTATAATATGTATGTTCAAATATTAAAATTTAAAAATATTAATTGTTATCATTATCATTATTATACATTTTTGTAAACATATTTTGCCATTTTTTTAATTAAAATATGTGACATGTCAAAACTTTTATCTGTTTAACTTGTAGTTTTACTAAATGAAACTTTATTTGAGCTTTAGTTTGTTAAATAGTGGTATTGATTTATATCTTATTAAAATCACCTTTTTTTATTTAATGTTAGACATTTAAAAAAAGGTTACGTATGTACATCATTTAAAAAGTTTAACGTTTAAAATATTAGTTAGATACCATGGCTCACCTCATCTTACCTATCTATTGTTATTTAAAATTTACTTACATATTTGTTAAATAGCATGAGGAACCTCATTCCTATCGTGTGTCCAATGACACCACAAGGCTTGTTTTTATTTAATACAGTTGTGTTACGGTGAACTTTTTATTATTTCTCGTTATGAAAATTCCAGTGTCAAAGCTTATAAGTAGGCTTAATGAAATGATCGAGCTATAAAATGTAATCTTAATCAATTAAGGACCACTATAAATTTAAAAAGGTCTTAGTGAAATAAACCTAAAGCCACCTGAAACTTTTTTTATCAATCTATCTCCCTAACATGAATAATTTATACATATATTTAGGTGATATTAATTTTTATAATCGTTTTAATTTAAATTCTATCTATCTATTTGTCTTATAAGTAAAACAAACAATTTGTTTAGGGTATATAAAGAATAAACGAATATTTAATCATTGTATTAAAAATAAGTCTCATATTTTCTGTGTATTTTATTCTACGGAGTACACCTCTGAGTGGTGGTTTTGGGGCAGGAAAATTTAAACCGGATGCACCATACCTTAACCTATTTCCTTTAAGCTGTAGGATGTTGCCTACACGTTGACTTTTATTATAATTTACGTCGCTATAAAGAGTTTGTGGAAAAATAGTGGAAGTAATGGAAAATTACCAGTTTGTGGTCATAAAATACTTTGAGTATGTACATTAATTTTTTTCCTATTGTCTATTTATTATGTTACGAAATTGGTTTCGTTCTATATCTCCAGATGTTGAAAATTGAAATATGTATGCGATTGCAGCAAGTTTTCTATGATTGTGTCAGTTATGCAATTTATTGTTTTATGAAATTCGAATACAAAATTGTTTTTTAAATCGACGAGGTTATAACAAAAATTTCTGAAAAATGATGCGGGTTGTAAAGATATATAAGCAGTATATTCAAAAAACATTGCACCTGTTCTCTATAGTTTGTAATTATTTTACTGTTGTAACAGTTTTATAGGTGTTTTTATTTGTTATAAAATACATTTCTCAGCAACCATACTTGAAATATACTTTTTTTGTTGTTGGTTTTATTGTTATTATAATTTGATCATATAATGCGATCAATGAACAATTTAAATTTGACCTAACTTACTACTAAAAATCTTAAAACTAAGGGTCTTACTCATTAGAAGTCCATAGGTTCTAAATCAGATCTTACACTAATAAGATTTTGTACTACCGCGCTTTGCTCTGCTTTTACACTGGCACTTTATTTAACTAACTCGTAAGGCTTCGTCCTCTTGAGACTTCTTGTCTGGATTGTGTTGTCGAGCTGGATGGCCTCGACGTTCACATGGTCTAGAAGTCGTTGTTTATGAATTTTGGCGTATTTACTGATAGTCTGTTCTACTGTGTCCATTTCAAGGTCCTTATGTAGGTCACTGTTGCGGAAATACCAGGGTGCATCTACAATGCCCCGTAAGCTTTCTTTTCTGACACTGCTTTTTAAACCTTTACGCACATTTTCTGTAGCTTGCATTCTTTCCTTTTTTTACTTACACCCCACACTTCAATAGCCACTCTTTTATTCGACTCATTACTAAGAAGTGGTATGTGTCAATACCTACACCGCGGTATGCCCGAGTGTCCATCACTTTGTTTTTTAATCTTTCATCCACAATTACGAAATTAATTATACTTTTCTGGTACCCTTCTTGTCTTGTGTACAAGTAGATTCTTTTATGGTTAAACATTGTGTTTGTTGCGATAAGATTCCACTTCAAACATACTTCAAGTAGACTTTCTCCGTTTTTATTTACTCTGCCGTCCCCGACATTCCCAGAACACTGTCTTATCCATCACGCTTTATTCCTACCCAACTATTAAAATCACCCAACAGTACAATTTTTTCATTCTGGTTTCACTTATTCAGAATATCTGTCACACTATCCCAAAACTCCCGTCTCTCTTTTTCGGCTTTTAAAGATTGGTCATTTAAAAAGTGTTAATAAAACGAGACCTACATCTTTAGATGACCTTTGTCAGCAAATAGTGGTATGTGGAAGTGAATGGGTCGCAATCAGAAAATTTGATTAAAAAAAATTTTGACCTAATTTTTTTTTTATTCATTATAACGGCAGGTTTTTTTTTTATTAATTTTGGAGTAGAATAATTTTTTTTTGGCACGTTTATAAAGAGAATTGAAACTCCTTTATCTTCTTTTTGTGCCTTATCTTCAGTGGACGTTGGCGATTACTATGGCCCATCTGATTTTATTTGCTGCAGCCCGAAATAGATCCATAGATGTCATTCCTGTCCTTTGTTATAGGTTTCGCAGCCACGATATTCGTCGTCTTCCAGGACCTCTTTTGCTGTTCAACTTGCCCTGCATAATAAGCTGGAGTAGGCTATATTTCTGGCGTTGCATAACATGTCCGAAGTATGAAAGTTTGCGTTCTTTGATAACGTTTAAAACCTCTTTTTATTTTCTCATACGCTGTAGGACGGCTTCGTTGGTTACGTGGTTATTCCATGATATTCTAAGCATGCTTCTGTAGCACCACATCTCAAATGCTTCCAGACGTTTACATGCAGCGTCGGTCTGGGTCCAAGCTTCCACCCCATATGTTAGTATTAAGAAAACGTAGCATCTAAGAACTCTGACTCTAAAGCGCAAGCCTATATTTAAATTACACAGCACGCTTCTCATGCGATTAAAAGATGTTCTTCTCTTCTCTATTCGGATCTTAATTTCCTTTATTTGTTCCCATTTGTTGTTAAAAAATGTGCCCAGGTAGTTTATCGATGGAACCGTTTTCAGTTGGGAGCCGTTTGCGTAAAACTGGCCATCAATATCTTGTTTTCTTATTATCATAACCTTTGTTTTATTTGTGTTCAAGCGCATGTTGTAGGTTTCGCAACAATTGAAACAACTTGTAAATTTAGTTGTTGTAAGGAATGTTTGAAAGGTGCAAAAATAAACCTTAATTAATATTTTAATAAATCCCAAAGCAAATATAAGGTTTATATAATAGTATTGGGTAATTTGGACGTATAAAATTAAATTTTCGACATGAATTGTCATTACCAAAGAAACCAATATGTGAAAATAGTAAATAGTTACAGTTTAGAAAATATTAAAAAGTGGAAAAATTAAAATAAAATGCAATGTCTTCGGAAATACTCGCGATGTCAATTAGAAAAATTATAATCATACACAGTGGTGTACTTTAAACAACAATTTAATGACCGGTTATTTCTTGGTAGAATATAGGCATATTTTGCTTGGTTTTACTTGCCATAATTTAACAACACGTAATAATAATTCGTTAATCTTAGGTACACGCTCTTGAAAAATTTGCTGTTGTATATTTTTAGTGCCAAAAGATAAACAAAACTGCAATTTAAAATTGCAATCGCAACCATTCATTCATGAAATTCCGCAGCAAATAGTCTCGTCCTCTAGGTCAGTTGTGTAGTTATTTTTGATGGTTTTGTTTATTTAATTTGGCACACTGCGTTTAGCCACGACGCACACAACAACTGAATACAGTCGTTGTACTAAATATACACAAAACCGTTTCCTACACTTCAGTGGTAAATAAAAACTATCAAGATGCAGTACGAGGGTCATTATAAATATTATTTATACTTTTGCACTTACTTGGTCGATTTACAAAACGTTAAAATATCATTGGTCTGGGTGCAAGGAATGTATATTGTCTCTACACCTTTTTAATTTATACTCTGAAGAGTTATTTGGGATTTGGGAGTTGTGATAAATGGACAAATTCTCAATAACATGAGATACGCGGATGACACTTTAATACTCGCGCAGTCCATTGATGACCTACAGAGACTTATTATTAGGGTAACTGAAGTTTGCGAAGTATTTGGTTTGAAAATAAACACAGCAAGAACCAAATACATGCTAATAAGCAAAGGAATTCATAATCAAGTTGCTAGTGTCTACGTCAACGGAACACAATTAGACAGAGTCTTAAGTGCGAGCTACCTTGGATGCAGGATAAACGAGGACTGGGATCCATCAGTTGAAATCAAAATAAGTATTGAGTGTGCCCGGGTAATATTTATTTGCATGAAAAAACTTTTTACCAGTCACGATCTATCGATTACCCTGCGAAGGAGGATGATTAGAGCATATGTATTTCCAGTTTTTGTATGGAGTCGAGAGCTGGACACTAGCAAAAGCCACGCTCAAACGTCTACAAGCTTTCGAGATGTGGTTGTACAGGAGAATGCTAAGAGTAAGTTGGGTGGAAAAGATCACAAACGAGGAGGTGCTTAGAAGAATCCATAAAGATACAAAAGTGGTCAATATTGTAAAACAACGGTAAGATTAATAGTTAGAGACGCCCCGGCAGACGAAGAACTTCCTGGCTCAAAAATCTCAAAAAGTGGTTTGGTCTCACCACTATACAACTTTTCCGAACGGCTACCAACAAAATAATGATTGCAAACATGATAGCCAGAATGATCGCCAACGATCGTTAAACTGTCATGGCACCTAGAAGAAGAAGAGGGGTGCGACCCGAGAGATCCATACGACTAACTTCTTGGTGAAAAGAATAAAAAAATACCCAATGTTTTGTTGTTATAATTATTATTATTAAAAATATTGTCAATATCATAGTTTTCATACAAATATTTCTAAAATGCAATAATTATAATATCAGTTCCCACAGTCAAAAAAAAAAACAAAAAACAACATATTATTCAAAAGATCTTAAAAATTCTTTATTCAACATAGTATAATTTATAAATTGCAAAATTCAAGGAGTTTACCATTTTTTCAGTTTTTTGGTTCTCCATAAAAAACAGCTTGACCGATTTTGCTGAAAATCTAATAAGTTCCAAGTTGCCTAATTATGCGTCGAGTGCAATTGGTCCTACGTCGATTTCATTTTTTGTTCTCGAGATAATCAAGACGAAAAATAATTCCGAACGCACATACGAACATACGCACATACGTACATACACACACTCATAGACGTCCACTTAAAAACTATTGTATTCGACTCTGAGGACCTTAAAATGTGGAGATACATCAAAATTCGGAATTCGCAAAATCGGACCCATTACTATCACTTCCACTGAGAAGTTAATTAAATAGAACCGAATTTTCCACTTAACTGCTAACGATTCAGAAAAGTTAATAAAAAATTAAGGAGTATGGTCAAATACTAATGGGAAAAGATTCTTTTTTATCCCTGGGTTATTAACCAGGCGAATGGAGTGCAGAGTTTTTCTGGATGAAGTTCAGCAAATTAGGAAATGATAAAGGCGCTGAGATTTAAAAATTAAAACGATGCTCCATACTTGGTCTAATGTGTGCTTTGCAATTTTATGTAGTAATGAGTTAAGTCAAATGAAAATTAATCGTAATTGGTCCATTCAAATACTCTGCCCATAGTCCAGTCAAGATAGGTTTTCAACTTGCAAAATTCCGTTTTCGTTCTTTTTTGGTTTAATCGTTGAGGGGGTCACTGGGAGTCCTCAAACCAAAAGTCGACCAAATCGGCCGCTTGCTATCACCACCAATTTGAATTTTATGAAAAATGGTTTTTCTTAAATGACTCGGCCACTTTCAATTTAACAAAAAATGGTAAAGGCAAAAGTTGTAGGAAATTCAATTTCACACATTAATACAAAAGTTTTGACGGTCCTCTTTTTCTTTGCCGTTGGCGTACTACCTTAAATATTGACTTTAGGTAAAAAAGGTTAAAACCAAAATTGTTAAAAATGTAATTCTCTACAAGTTTGTTTATGTTCATTTATGCCCTAAAATCAAAAATAAACTAGATAATACAATAGTTTTACTTTGCCGCTATTTTCAGGTTTAATTCGAAAAATATCCATTTTTTAAAAAAAACTCAATTTACTAAAGTTGTAGAAAATTAAATTTCCTACAACTTTTGTTTTTACCATTTTTTCTTAAAATTAAAAATGGCCGGTCGGCAAAACTTTTGTGATTTTATGCATCTTATTGGATAGTACTTAACCCCAATTGGCCATATTTTATCGGCAGTTTTCTCACCGCAAAAGTCGATGCCGGCAAAAAACAAATCAGTGTTTACACAACTATTTACCAGTGCCGTGTTGTTATAAATACATATTTTTCCGTTTTATACATACCTATTATCTTGTTTTCTGTTTTATTGAAGTATCTGTTATATCGTTTAGTAACATAGAAATACATTTAAAAACTGCATAAAAAAAATTGTTGGAACTAGTGAAACAACAAAATTTTAAGAAAGAAAACGTCATAGACAAACTTTTTGAATCTTATAGTCATACAGTTTTGCGTTTGCCTCCATATTATTGTGTATTCAACCCTATTGAACTGATCTGGGCTGCTTTAAAGAAAAAATTACGAAAGTGTAATCAAGCTCCTCAAGTAAGCGATTCTGTTCTAACATAAATAAGAAAAGTAATTGATGAACTAGCCGAAACTGACTTTTGGACAAATTGTGTTTACCACGTAAAAGAAAAAAAAATAATATTGTGTTTTTCCACAAATCGAACCGATAGTGATAAATACCCAAGAAGACTCAAGTACTGATGAGTGTTTCGATAGTGACTAATGTATAATAGTGTTTCGTTTAGGGTGGTCACTTTATCACTTAAGTCAAAACAATACTTACTTAAAGTTTTTGAAAAAATTTTATAATGAGTTTAAATTAACATGCCAATCTACGAACCCAATTAAATAAGTTTTGAATTTAAATAGGTATACTCCAAAACCCCTTATATTCATAAAAATACATTTCAAAATATATACTTGATTGAGAACATTGTTAACTCAATAATTATTTAATGCAGTAAAACTACTATTAAAATATCTGTTGTGACGCCTATGCAACATCAAAGTCGCCAGATGAAATATTGTTTTTATACTTGTCCAACTGACTTCGTAAGAACTATAGATTGGCTAACAAAAAATACTTTTTGTATGGAAATTAGTAGGATTTTTAACTAACATGTGACTAAAAGATAAATCAGTATTGACAGTGTAGTAAATTTGGACTAACAGTGAGCATAAATAAATTCATATTCAGTTCGTACAGGTGCTAGTGGTGTGACTGTTTTGGAAAGAAACTGTTTTCGACTTTTTGTATTGTTTAACATGTGGCACTCGCTCCAATATTATTCAAGTTGATCTATAAAAGCTAATAATAGAACATTAAAAAACTAAATGGATTGGACATGTTCAATGCTATATAACATCGAAAAAAATCGACTTGAAACTTAAAACATCAAATTTGTTTTAAATGATTCGGCGTTGTTTGCATTTTCCTTTGATGTTGTAACAAAGTCTCCCACGGTAATTTTTTTGACAACTAGACAAGATTGGTAAATGTTAATATATTTTTTCATGGTTAGCTGTTTATCAATATGTCAATATGTGTTGCACTGGCTGTTCTGCGCAATTAAATATACAGATATAAAAAAATATTTATGGAGCATAAAAATTTCAATGCAAAACGTTGAGGTATACGGTATCCAGCCGAACAGCAAAAAAATATTCGCGACAAATAATCAACTAATTAACTACACGACTCAAATTTAAATTGTACTCATTTTGTCGATAGGTGTTTGCGACGTTAGCAATTAGTAAGATCCCTAACCATCTTTTGAAAATTAACAATTTTGTATTCTTTAAATATAATTTTATTCTACAAAACAATTTTTTTAAAAAACCAGGTAAATAAACGAATGTTTAGTGCGAGTGTTTTGACATTTTCTATTTTTATAAAGAAATATGTCAAACAATAGTGTTAAACTGTTATAATTTATTGATCTCTAAATGTTCGGACTGCTAGACAATGTTAAAAGATATTTAAATATTTTGAAAGTAGGCTGTAAAATATAACCAAAATTTTAAATAGGCTTGTTTACTATTTGACATTTGTCATTTTGTAAAGTAAAAATGGGTTGGGGATTAGTCAATCCATTAAAAATTTGGGAATTGATTGTTAAAAAACATAAAGAAGGCAAGTTAATGTCTCAAATTGCTTCTGATCTTAAAATATCAAAATCAACAATTGGAGACATCATTAAGAAACACAGGGAAACTTATAATTTAACTGTTCGTGGTAAAAGTACCGGACGCCCACAATTACTTACTAAAAGAAATAGAAGACTTTTGGTAAAAATTTGCAAGGCTTAAAGAAGATCAACACTGCGCGAAATTATCTCTCTATAATTCTTGACATTTGAGTATTTACATATTGTGAAAGGCTTTCGCGGCCATTGTTTATTGGTGAATGGTTTTTCGGGTTTTTTGGCCGTCGTAGGTCTGAGTTAATACTCGACGTTTCGCCATCTCGAGTGGATGGCATCTTCTGGAGATATGTCTTTTTTTTAAGGCTGACGGTTTGTGACATTTGTATGTCACGATCGCATGTTGTATACGTTTTGGTGGGCGGTGCAGATTTGAGCGCTGTTCAGGAATTGGTCGCGGAGCACACAATTAATAATAACGATCACAGAATTCAATTCGAGGACATCTAAGTTTTATGCACCACATCTGCATATTACCCGAGCCTTTATAGAGAAGCGATCGAAATACATAAACACCAGCAGAACTTTAATGAATCTGAGGAAACACTTAAAACTAGTAAAACATGGGTACCTGTTCTTAGAAATACAACGCTGCTTTCTTACAAAAATAATAAGAATGAATCTCTGGAACGTGACCTATTTCTAAACAAACATTAAATATGCCCCACCCACCAAAATATATACAACCTGCGATCGTGACATACAAACCTACGACGGCCAAGAAACCCGAAAAACCATTCACCAATATTTGAGTATTTGTTTGCAGGCGAAAAAAAACCCTTGTTAACTCAAAAGCAAAAAAGAAACGTCTTTCTTGTGCTAAAGAGAGGGTTTTGCATTCAGCGCATAATTACGCAACTTAGAATTTATTAGATTTACAGCAAAATCGGTCAAGTTGTTTTTTATGGAAAATAAAAAAACTGAAAAAAATGGTAACCTTTCGGAATTATTTTTCGTCTCGATTATTTCGTGAAAAAAAAATGATATCGACGTGGAACCAATTGCATTTGACGCATAATGACGCAACTTAAAACTTATTACATTTTCAGCAAAATCTGTTTTTTATGGAGAATCGAAAAACTGAAAAAAGTGGTAAAATACCTAAATTTTGCAATTTATACATTATACCATTTTTAATACAGAATTTTAAGATCTTTTAAATAATGTGATTTTTTTTTTGACAGCGGGAATTGATAATATTATTATTGCATACTAGGGATATTTGTATGAAAACTATGATCGACAATATTTTTAATAATAATAATTATAACACCAAAACATATGGTATTTTTTTATTCTTTTCACTGGGAACTTAGTCGTGTGGACCTCCCGGGTCGCACCCAGACCACTGATATTTTAATTTTTGAAACCGATCGTGTCCATCATAAAACACTTTAAAATTAGATCAAGCGGGTTTTGATTTTACAAATTTTTAATCAGGATATTTGTTCAAAAAGTAAAATAAAGTAATATAAACCATTTTTATTTAGTATATAAAAAAGTAATTACCTACAAAAATGGAAATATGATAAAATAATAATTTTTTTCCGGGTCTTCATTATTAGAATAAGTTATTTAGATTTTTTTTGTCTAGAATTCATATGAAAAATTTTAAGTGAAAATGTAGAATTATTTAAAAAATTATTGATTATATACATTAAAAGTAATCCTACAGAAATCTAGTGGTTCATATTTATATTCATATTCATATTAAAAGTCATATTTATTTTTAACAAATTACATTTCTTATAATATTTTATATTTTCCATCTTAATTTTATATGTAATTGCTTAAACAGTACTTTTTATGCTTTTTATATTTTATTTCATATTTTATTAGTATTATACTTTAAATTATTTTATGGTTATTTTATACATATTTCTGTTTATTTATGGTACAGTTTGTTTGTTTAATTATTTTTTGATCATCTGTTTGTATTGAATATGTATCTTTTATTGTTAACATTATCTATGATAAATAAAGCATAAATAATAATTGTATTGCTTTTTGGGCCACTGGAATGGACTAATCTAATAAGTTAAACAGTACTTTCCATTCTAACGATTAAAGACGTGGCACAAGACAACGAGACGTTAAATCAACAGGTAACTAACTAGGCATATGTAAATCTGTAAATCAACCACCAAACTACAAAAAGTATAGGGTTTCTGCGTACATAATTTTGATTACAAAATACCTGTTAATATAGTAAATTTTAATAAAGACACCATATTCACACATGAGGACATCAGTTTATATATTCACAAAAAAAACCTTACCAGTCAAACACATGTTTTTGGGAAACAATATATTGTACCTACGTTATAGTACTTTTTAAAATGAGTGAGAAAACTTTGGATGATCTATGTAACGAAATTTAAAATAATAGACGAGAAACAGCAATTGCTGCCTCAGAAACAAGGCTACATTTAAGTCTTAAACCGTTAAAAGACAAAATCCCAAATATAAGGACAGAAATTAATTTTTACGTCAAGAGCTGGAAATTATTAGAAGAGAAAACAAAAATAATTGTATAATTATATTCAGCTGTAGTGAAATTTAAATATTGACAGTAAACAGTAGACAGTCGACCTGAAAACAACAACTCGACCACTAAAACTTCAACACCAACGTCAGCTATAAACAAAGTAAGTAACAATCAACTTCTCGATAATCAGCCACCTAAAAGACAATCCCAAAGAAAGGGTACTACCAGCAAATAACTATAGTGGTTGTTGATGATCAAGATCAACATCATCAACAACCGCTATAGAAACTCAGTGAAGGCTACGAAAAATATCTAGGTGCTAACATTAATTCCGATCACAACCCAGTAATAGCTAAACTCAGTATCAGGATGAAGAAGATAAAAAAATGTCAAAACAACTATATCGATACGAAACTTCTTGAGGACCCTAAAATCTATAATTCAGTAAAGAAGGAGACTAACGAATGTGTGAGAGACATCAACAAACTAAACGTGATCAGTGTGGATAAAAGGTGGGAACAGATGCAAACACGATTAGAAACAATAGCCAAAGAACACTTAATAAGCAAAAGAACCAAGAAAAAACCCTAGATAACATCAGAAATCCTAGATCTTATTAAAGAGAGAAGGAAGAGCAAGGGCAAAGTGGAGGAATATAAGGCACTGCATAAAATAGTACAAACAAGAATAAAAGAAGCCAAAGAGGAATATCCAGTGACACAATGCGAGGAAATGGAATTACTAGAGAGGGAATTTGACGGCTTCCCCATGCACAAAAAGATAAAGGAGATGGCTGGTTGTAACAAAATCAAAACTGCTGGTAGCATAATTAAGGATACAGACGGTCGTATAATTACTGACGTGGAAGACAAGCTAAGGAGGTGGAAAATATACATCTCGGAACTATTCTACGACGAAAGACCTCCAAGGCAGGTCTTAGTATCGAGCAACGTACAGCTAAAAATATTAAGATCAAAAATAGAATATGCTTTAAAAACTATGAAACCCGGCAAAGCTGCTGGTCCTGATCAAATACCCATAGAACTTGTCAAACTCTTTGATGACGATGTGGTAGATATTCTTCTGGACCTCTTTAACAACATTAATGATAGGGTAGAAATCCCTAAGCAATGGCTGACATCTACTTTTGTACTCATACCTAAGAAACCAAATCCTAAGAATGCTCAGACTACCGGAGCATTACACTCATGAGTCACACTTTAAAGCTTTTTTCAAAGATCATCCATGAAAGAATATACAGAAAACTTGAGGAGGATATGAAAAACACGTAGTTTGTATTCCGCGAAGAACTTGAAACAAGAGAGGCGCTCTTTGGAATAAACGTTCTTTTTCAGCGCTGTCTCGATATGAACCAAGATGTGTTTGCATGTTACATCGATTTTGAGAAAGCTTTTGACAAAGTAAAACATGACAACTTACATCAGCTACTCGTCAGTAAAAACAATGACTTGGACGATGTGAGAATAATTAGCAACCTATACTGGGGCCAAAGAGCGAATACAAAGGTAGAAAACCAACCAACAGAAGAAATGGAAATCCATCGTGGTGTAAAACAAGGATGCATCCTATCGCCAATACTATTTAACCTGTATAGCAAAGCCATTTTTAATGAAACCTTGCAAGAAGAATCGGTACGGATAGTTATTAACGGAGAGGTTATAAATAATATGCGATATGCTGATGACACCATCTTGTTAACAAGCAATCTAAATCTAAATATAAATCTTAAGAAAACCAAGTTAATGGTAGTTACAAAGTTCCCCCAAAATCACAACCATATAAACGTGTCAGTAGCAGACATCTTAATAGAGAATGTGCAGTCATACAAATACCTGAGAGCCTAAATAGAACAATCGGGTGACCAAACAAGAGAAATAAGAAAGAGAATAGAGATAGCCAGGTCAACATTTACGAAAATGAAAAAGTTGTTCACCAATCGAGATATCAAGGTTGGACTTTGGATGAGGATGCTACATTGTTACGTGTTTTCCGCGCTTTTGTATGGAGTGGAGGCATGGACTCTCAAGAAGAATCACACAGACAAACTACAAGCCTTTAAGATGTGGTGCTACCGTGCAATGTGGCGTATCTCCTGAACAGAGATCTCCAATGTGAAAGTCCTAAATCGGATTTGTTTTCCTGCCAACACCCTTCGCTCAATGTCAATGTCATACTTTCCATCTCTCGTAAAGTTTGAACCCAAGTATACAAACTCATTTACTTGTTTCACTCTTTTTCCATTAATCAGAACTTCACAGTTTGTCATGCTTTCTTCTCTTTCACAAACTATTAATTTCGTTTTGCTTACATTTATTTTCATTCGTTTGATTTTCAAGGCATCATGCATAACATTAACCATCGCCTGCAAGTCCTCTTCAGATGGCGCTAATATGACTTGATCATCGGCGTAAGGAAGGCAGTTGACGATTAAATCATTCATTTTCAATCTTTACGGCTAACGCACTCTGCTTCAAATATTTTAAACAATCGTGTATGTATAAGTTAAACAGCCACGGCGAAGCCACACATTCCTGTATCACACCCTTTTCGATGTTAAACCATTTCATGCAAGCTCCGTTTATCCTGGCACAATGATCTAGTTATAATATCAAAATACAGTTAACAAAGTATTGCTTTACTTTTACCTAAGTGTAACATGGATTTAAATAGATTTCTAATAAAAATTAACAAAAGTCTTTCGAAACTAACTGACCTTGACAAAAATATTAAATCTCGGTATTTACGAATAAACAAGTTTTAAAATAAACAAAAAAAAAGGCGTACATACATCTGTTTTATTAAGTATCTCGCAGTGTCCGGTATAATAAATTTATGTTTGCTTCATTGTTTTGTAATAGTGTCAGTTCCTACATTATAATCGGTGAGAATTTTATTTTAAGACATTAATTGATATTTATTTTTAATCTAAATACTCGTGTATTCAAAATTTCTGTAACAATATTAACACCTACATTGAAAATCGTGGGTGTACTGAAAAATCGTTAAGCTTGTTTATACCAATATTTTGCGTATTTTTAGCTTAATGAGGTAAATATAAGCGTTTGTTACGCACGTAGTTTTGCATCCAATTTCTGAAATGTTTACAAGTGGTAGACGTAAATTATTACTGTAAAATAGGTCACAAAAAACAAATGTGGAAACAATACCTGCAAATTCACAAAAGCACTCGCACAATATTTGCGAAAATCAGTGAAGGTTTTGATTTAATTGGCGTTCCTATTTTCTCCAGGGTCTATGCTGATGTCAATGTGTTTGTGTCGTAGACACAGTGGTTTGAATTTTTATTAAGAGCCTTATTGTCTTATCACTAATCTACTTGAACTGCATAAATCTCAAATAGGACCAAGCCTGTAGTATTGTTTCCGCATTTGGGGCAATGCAGCGTCATAATTTCTTAAACTACTGCACTTCACCAGAAGATGACTATTCTCTTAATCAACGATCCAGGCCTGATATAATTTATTTATTTTTTGGCAATTTCTAGATAGGTAGTAACTTTTCTTGTCATGAACTATGCTCAGAGCAGCCTTCTTTTATTGTCTTTCCCCTGGCAGTGCATATTAAACCACAAGAAGCTTTTAATCATGTATTTCTTTATTTATTTTTACTTTTCCAGTCTAAAGGATTATTTTCAAATTTGGTACCATACACTGTCATAAACTGATAAGCAACTCCTCTCCATTTTCTTAATAAACGATCTAGCTCTGCTAAAAATTCTGTCATTGACCCACCCTTAAGCCATAAAGAAATTTTCTCTAACATTGAATATGCATTAAGAAACTGTAAAGAGGATCTTTAGATTGTAGAACCCAGTCCAAAAATGTTATTTTTCCTTCCCTAACCTTGAAACTTTTAAGATCCAAAATCTTAAAACAAGACTTAAGACCACAGGGCAGACCAGTCTGGAGGTTTAATTTCAAATGTAGGACGATGTACTGTTTCACCTGTATAATTGTTTGTTTTTAACAGACTCTTTGGCGTTGATTTTGCCCCACTTTAAGCGATCAGATTTAATTTAAACTTCGCACACTTGTCAAAGACCGACGACAATGCAATAATTCGATCTAAATATCCGATTTAGTTTTGCCAGGATTTATAAATTTCTTAGGGATCCTTTGCATGAGAGTAAAAAAAATAGAACTAGTGCGTAAAGTACGCATGCGCGCAGTTTCAATAGTGTTTCTGAAATGGTTAAAAATACACAACAGTTTTTTACTTTTCAAAATAAGTAGTTTTCCTATTATCAAGTAGATGGCGCCACTAACAATTTGCAATAATACAAATGGTAGTTTGTATTTTGTGTTGCATAAAAATATAGTGTTATAGTAAAAGTATAGTTTTTAAAAACACTAATGATATAAATTATAGTTTAAAAAAAGTAAATAGCACCCTTTTTGAGTTAATCAAACTAAAAAGTAAAAAATAATTCTTAACATAAGAATAAAATTATTGACGAGAAAATTAATGTCACTGTTCTAAAAGCGTGGGGTGTGTGCTTTGTATGACATTTTTAAACACTCTGCGTTTTGGAATGAAAGCACCCCACGCTTTTAGAACGGTGACATTAATTTCCTCGTCATTTATTTTATTCTTGTTAAGAATTATTTCTTATTTTTTAGTTTGATTATCTCTAAAAGCGTTCTTTTTTATTTTTTTAAACTATAATTTATTTTGGTCAATAACCCAGCTTAAATAATAATTTTTTTGTCATTGACTTATTGTAAAGCAATGGCGTAAGTTTCTTTATCATTGACTATGCTCAAAGAAACCGTAAAGTAAGCAAGTTTGGGAATGTTATTGCCCCTCTCCTAACCTTAAACTCTTAAAGATCCCAACAAGGCTCTTACAGTAATACATGTATTTATAAATATTTCCAGTGTTGTGATATTTTACAACTGATTAGAGAAGCGCTCTTTGGACTAAACGTACTGAGACAAAGGTGCTTAGATTTGAATAATGATATGTACATCTGATTTATCGACTTTTAAAAGGCATTTAATATGGTCCAACACCCAAAACTCCCAGAGATACTAAAGAGAAAAAACATCGATATCAAAAACATAAGAATAATATCCAATCTCTATTGGCACCAAACAGCACGAGTCAAAGTCGGAGAAGATCTGAGTAAGGAGATTAAGATATGTCGAGGTGTTAGACAGGGATGTATATTGTCGCCTCTTTTGTTTAATGTCTATAGTGAAGGCATCTTTAAAGAAGCGCTGTCAGAGGAAACCGGTGGTATTGTCATAAACGGGAAAAGAATTAACAACTTGCGATACGCAGACGATACCGTTATCTTCGCCGACAGTCTGGAAGATTTACAACATCTGGTTGAGTTAACAAGCATTTTCTGCAAAAAATATGTCCTAGATATGAACCTAAAGAAAACCAAAGTCATGGCAACTTCAAAAAACCAAAGCACAAATCACAATAGACCATCTATAAATATTAATAATGAGAACTTGGAATGGGTATCCTCTTACAAATATCTTGGCACATGGGTAACTGAAACAGCAGAACACACAAAAGAAATCAAGTGTCGAATTGAAGTAGCTCGCAGCGCTTTCATAAAAATGAATAAATTACTCTGCAGCCGAGATATAACAATAGAACTGAGAACCAGAATGCTAAAATTCTATATATTCTCCATTCTATTGTATGAAATGGAGGCTTGGACACATAAATCAGAAAACATTAAGAAAATATAGAAGCATTTGAAATGTGGTGTTATAGGAGGATGCTGAGAATACCATGGGTTGATAAGGTTTCAAATGAGAAAGTACATACTACACCGAATGAATAAATCCAAAGAAATCAGTAACACCATAAAAAGGAGAAAATTAGTATATCTAGGACATGTTCTGAGAAAAGATAGATATAATATCCTTAAGCTAATTATTCAAGGCAAAATAAAAGAGAACGATTGGCAGAAGAAGAATCTCCTGGCTGTGCAACTTGAGGGAGTGGTTTGGTTGCACGTCCGCAGAACTCTTCAGGCGCGCGATTGATAAGGTCCGAGTGGTGGTGATGATTTCCAATCTCCGATAGGAGCGGAATTTCAAGAAAACAACAGATTTTTTCGAAATATTAAATCCTTAGTAAGATATTTTTGCCGGATTTGAGATAAATAAATAAAAATAATTAACGCTTTAAATCGTGCATACATGCATACAAAACTCATGTGGTTATCTCAATTAGCTGCATAAATGTTTTTTTCCTTTATTGTTGTTGGTAACAATGAACGGTAGTCAGTCGCTTTCACAGCGCTATTCTCTGGGTTACGGGACCACACGTTCATCGTTGTTTATTGTTTTATTACCAGTTTAGATTGCTAAGTCATCAATCAGAAGCAAACGGCCCGTTTAGGTGGAATGAAGGGTTTTCACTCTATATCGTGACGGTGCATTCGTTCGAGGTTCTATCGATCCCTGTGGAGATTAGGTGCTTATCGCGCGTTAAATTATCGTTATTGGTGTATCGAATGCCTGCGTATAAAATTCTAATTAGTCATTTGCCGTATTCGAGCACCATTTTTAATACGTTTACTTTTTTGAAATATTTATGTAAAGGAAGATGTGGTTACAAAAAAAGATAAAGGAATGCTTAGATGGTTTGGGCACGTAAAAAGGATGGATAAAGGAACACGAAACAAATGTATAAGGTGAGTGTGAATGAACAAGTCGGTAGTAGGCGACCTCGGCAAACATATCCCGATCAGATTAACATTGTTTTGAAGAAAGGCCACAGGATTACCAACAGCCGACGAGTATGCATGAGAACCCTGATGAAAGTAGAGGAAGCAAAAGATGTGTGTAAAACCGTAGCAAGTGGAAGAAAATAGTCTCTGTCTACCCCTATGGAAAAAAGGCGTGACTTTATGTATATATGTATGGTAATAACATAAATGTCTGTCACAGTTGAAACAACACTAGGTACAAAATATTATGTCGAAACGCGCTCTTTTAATTTTTGATATTAATCCATTAACGCCTAGTGATACCGCTTAGTATCGCTAACTTAGGGGTTTCTAAGACAAATTACTGTAAGTGGTGGGACAACAATCTCATCCACCGGCTTTGGTTCCCACGATGCATAACAGCTACGCGTCAACTAGTTTGAAGAGTAGTTGTCGGTGGTTAAGCTCAAAATCACCTGTTTTTTGGATTTACGTAAATAAAAGAAGCATGGACATTAATCTCGAGTAAGTGTTTGTCTAAAATACCATATACTATTTCTTAAATACAAGTATCATTTTATTATCTAAATTGAGTAAAAAATGATAAGTGAAGCTTATATTTCAATATTCACTAAATTTGGCTGTACAAGATGGCAGTAAAATACGATGATATCGTACGGTATCACTGGGTTATTGTTATTTTGTTTTAAGTTCTCTGTATATTCTTTTATGGATGATCTTTTAAAACAGCTTTGAGATGATGATATGGCAAATCAAATACGAAGACGAAGGTGGCATGCTCAATAAACGCAGGAGTTTTTTTAGCAGGCACAATAAAGCAATATTTGCAAACTGACAAAAGAAATATGATGGTTAGTCGTCCTAATTGCATTGCTAAATGCAACAGTAACATGGGTGGAACTGATCAAATGGATAAATGCATAATTATAGAATTGGTAGCAGCAGCAAAAAGTGGTACTGGCCAATTTTTACTTAACTCCTTGATGCAGCAATAAATAACGCATGGTTTTATGCAGGCAGAACCACAATAAAACAATAAAACTTGGAGTTCAGAAGGAAGTTAGCTCAAGAATACCTAACAGGTTACGGTACCCAAGCAAAATCGCCAGACCCTGCAAGAATATCTGTTACCGTAATCTGTTACCAGGTTTTTGGTATGATGGATGAACCATTATGTTAATCAATGCAATAGACGTTGTTGTGACGGAGTTGAATACAAAAGTTTTGGAAGAACAATGTTCTCTAAATGTGACGTAGGTCTTTGTATTCTTGTTTTGCCAGATATAGTACAAAAAAAAAAATTTTTATTAATGTTTTTAACGAACAAATGTTTTTTAACAATTTCATTATTTTGTATTTTATTACATTATAGGCGCCCAGTGATACAATTTGGTATCGGCATATATTTCTGTTTTTGGAATTAGACATTTAATAAAAATATTTTTTTTCGTTTGTTTAAAATCATTTTAAGTCAAAAATATGAAAAATCATAAAATATTAGACGAAAAATAGTTCCGGGCGTTAATGGGTTAACCTCATTTCTTCCTTTGCAAAATAAAACGACCGAGTGCCTATTTTTAACGATTACGTCGAGAGTGTTCTTGTCAAAGTCACAGAAAGGGTACAAATCCAATTACTTATGAACATGAACACGCCGAGGTTAAAATGAAAGACCTCCCTGGAAGTAGAGCCACTTAAAAAATATCGCTGAAAAACCGGTTGACGTATTATTGAACTCTGGTTGTTATTATGTAACCCGATATATTCGCATAATACACATCGCAAACCACAGTCTTGCCTTTTACCTCTTTGATTTACAGGATAGTTCACCTGCGCGAACACCCAATAAAAAAAATGGCATTGATATTTGCCAACTAAGCGGTTTTGTAGTTGATAGTTTTAGTCTTTACTTGATGGAAATTCATACATATTTATGTTATTATGTGTTATGTCATCTAAGATTCCAATTTATAATCGTACTAAAAGTCTTTTTATTGCGACATATAAAGGTAACGTAAAAGAATAACTATGTAATTGAGTATTTCTGAAATAAGAGAAACAAAGTTACTTTACTGATACGTTTAATAGTTTAAAATATCATGATAATAAAGCCGGCTTCACTATACATAACCTAACCTATCTTTTTAACATGCATCCCAATATTCGATGGCAGGTGGTCTCTTTCTATCTTCTAACATATACCATTAACATGACAAATTTTAGTTATTACAAAACTAAGGATAAATATGCATTTGCAATACTGCATATTCTAATGCATAATTAAGTCATTTTTTAGTTAAAGTGTATATTTTATTCATTTTCAGTTTTATCTGCATATTTTCCAGTAAAAATTTGTTTTTTAACATAAACAAATGTACCTAGTTGAAATGTCCTTCGAAAATATATTTGGTAATTCCCAAACAGCTTTTATGACTCTCCCAACCCCCATGGAGTGAAGTATTTTGAGAAAACAATTACCCCAATTGCTGTCATTAACAACATCCGGTAAGAAAGATAGTTTACCCAAACAAAAATTCCTTTTATAGATAGTATATTTCAAAAATAACTTCTTCTTCTTTTTCCTTTATTAATCTAGGCGGATCGCCTGTTTCTTTTCATCGTCCCTCTGCCTATTGCACTGCTAAGTTGTCACTCTATCGTTTTCGGGGGCATCCTCAACTCCTGCGACTCATTTTTCGCGTGCTGTTCTGACTATTTCGTTGTCCATTCTACTGATGTATTTTAAAAATAACGTAGAGAATTAAATTCTTAAAATGTATTAACCTGCCATTGTTAGAATAATAGGCCAGCGAATATTCAACCTGCTTTAGGCATACTTAAATAAAGGAACCTAAACAAATAATGTAATTTATGAAAGTACGCCTAAGACCGGCTGAATACTCGGTAGCCTATTATTTTAACAATAGCAGGTAAATACATTTTAAAAATCTATTACTCTACGTTATTTTTGAAATATTCTTTAAACCATCAGTTTGTTGTTCGATTTGGAATGCCGAAAGAAAAACGATTAGTTAGCGCATTTTTAAACCAATTTGTCAAAGACTTCAGTGAGTGTAACAGCAACAAAAAAGTTCCAATAGACGCAGCATTTACAAACCAGTAATCACCAAAAAAAGAAGAACTGAAGCTTAGGAAGTTAGCAGCAGATGTTAGTACGAGCTATATTAAAACCTGATCCCAAAAACGAAGCATTTAAAACTTTTTGGGAAAAACATACCAAACAAAATATTCCAGACGAGTCTACACTGCGAAAAAATTATGTTCTGCCATTGTATAACGCCACAATACAAAAGCTGCGGGAAAAAGTTAAAGATAAAAATATTTGGGTATCTTTAGATGAAACAACAGGTGTAGAAAAAATAAGCATAGCAAATTTTGTTTTTGGTATTTTGGGAGTAAAAGAAGAAATAAATAAATCGTATCTGTTAACAATGAAAGTGTTAGAAAAAGTAAACCATTTAACGATTGCCACATTTTTCAATGATGCGCTACATTTTTTGTGGCATTTGCTAAGAAAAATTACTCGTTGTGTGTACAGATACTGCTCCATATATATGTAAAGCAATGAGTGGTTTGAAAATTATTTATTCAAAAATAACTCACGTTACTTGTGTGGCGCATGGCAAACATCGAGGGACCGTATTAGTGCGTTTCGTTCATATAAATGTAAATTTGTTAATATCATCGACCAAGAAAGTGTTTTTAAAAGCGTTGCCAAGTTCAAAGAAATTGCTAGTGGTGAGATTCCACTTCTGCCGTCCCCGATTGTTACAAGATGGGTTACTTGGATTGAAGCTGCAAGCTATTACGCTTAACATTTTGAGCTTATTGCCCGTATTTAGAACGCGAAGAAGCGAAAAGCATAGAAGATGCTCAAAATGCTTTACCACAAAGAGGATTGCGCGAAGATTTGATTTTCAATAAATTAAATTTTACTTGTATTTCCGAGGATATTTTGAAATTGGAAACCAAGATACTTTATTTAGAAAACAGCATACAAATTGTTAAAAATGTTTTTGATAGGTTAAGTAGTTTTGCAAAAAAAAGTCAGTTTTAGATAAAAATACTGGATAAAAAATTTTAAAAATATTTTTAAGATTTTACAAAATGGGAAAACTGCTGCTAATTTTAATCCTACTGAAATACTGGATTTACTGGATTTTAGGTGATAATGGGCGTAAATTTATATTTGACAATTTACTACATCATGTCATAGGAAAGTGTAATAATACTTTTTACGTTTAAAAACAATGAAAGTTAATAAACTGAAAAATAAAAACATTGATAAATGAACAAATGGGACTTAAATTTCTCCCTATTATTAAACATTTATCAAGTATTTTAATTATATCCTGAAAGTTATTTTAAATATATCTTGAATGTTATGATATAAAGATTATACATTTTTTTATTTAAAAAAAGTTGCATCAACCGCTTGGGTTATTAGCATCGGCATAATACAGATAGTTCAATTAGTATATGATATTTAAAATTAGTTTATATATGTTGAAAAATGTGTATATCTTTAAGGAAAGCTATTAATTGTTCGCTGTCACAATTTTCACCAAGTATGTCTTTCATTGTTTATGGGATGTGATGAGTAAGTCTGTCGATGTAATATAGCACGCATTCTGTTAAAATATGTTTAACACTTAGGTCTGCTCCACACACTTTACATGTTGGTTTGTCTCCACCTGTTATGAGGTATCCATGTGTTAAGCGGGTATGTCCCAGTCGCAAACTTGTCAGGATAACTTGGTGACTTCTGTTTTCGGGGGTATTTTTCCATGGGAGTACTGATGTTTTTATTTCTGCTAGCTTAGAGGTGGAATTATACCATTGATGTTACCACTTGTTGGTTGATTCTTGTTTGTAGAAAGATTTCAGGTCAATGTGATTATTTTGGGTTCAGTAGCAGTAAAGATATTTTTACTCTTTGTAAATGATAGAAATACCCAAAGTAGGTATAAGTTTATGCTGTTAAAATAGTATTTAAACAATTGTAAATCAAGTATTTTTATTCATTTGAGTGGAAATGTTTTAAACAAAATTGGATTCAATTTATAATTTACATGAGCGGATTTACTGGCAAACTAATCAGGCGAAAACAAATTCGATATTATTGATATTTTAATTTTTTAGTGGACTGTATTATTTTATTTGTATAAATTGAATAGAAAAATTGAATAATCACACGCCAAATTGAATGGTACACAAGTAAATTATGAGACCAACCATAAATTCGCCGTGGTGTGTTCCTGTTCTGCTGGTAGAGTGCTCATTCAGAAATGAGCTGGTAAATAGAGTCGCCGGCAACTGCCTTATCACTGGTCGGCCTCGCAATGTATCACGCTATATGCTTGTCTTTAAACGATGCACTAATGCACATCCAAATGGTGTTAAAATAATAATAAAAAATTAATAATAAATTGGTTGAATCGTTCTCTTTGTTAGACTGGCTTCGAGGTCGAAGTCTTGAATTCTGAATTGGTAGGTTAATTCTCCACGTGTTTTCCGACGTCGACGTCTGTCTGTGGTGGTCTGGGAGGCTTTTGGGATCCAGCCACCATCTTCTCGTACGAAGAAATACCATTGGCGTGCGCAAAAGATCCATTAAAAATCAACCACAGACTGGGTGAGGGAAAAGATACGGGGACTGAACACTAATTTTTTACAAAATTTCTTAAAATAAACTTTGTTAAATGTTGTTTTTTCTAGATTTTAATTATTAAACTTATTGTTCCTAAGACCTTACGCACACTAGCAACTTTTTAATTGTGATAAACCATTTAAGTCGCCTATAAGTCTGGCGGTGCATGGAGGTGTGTTGGTTCCTACACTTATGTATGGTAGTGAATGTTGGGTTTGGCAGAAGAAACATGAAAATAGGATTAATGCTGCGGAGATGAGTAGTCTGAGAAGTATAGCCGGAGTGACTCGGTTGGATAAAGTTAAGAATAGTAAGATAAGAAAACGCTGTGTTGTAAAAGAAGATGTTGTCACAAAGATAGATAAAGGAATGCTTAGATGGTTTGGACATGTAGAAAGGTTGGATGAAGAAAGATTGACGAAACAAATTTATAAGGCGAGTGTGAATGGACGGAGGTCGGTAGAGGTCGACCTCGGCGAACATATCTCGATCAGATCAACATTGTTGAAGAAAGGCCAGGTCAAGAGTACTAACAACCGACGAGCATGCATGAGAGCACTGATGATAGTAGAGGAAGCAAAAGATGAGTGTACAAACCGTAGCTAGTGGAAGGAAGCGATCTCTGCCTACCCCTATGGGAAAAAGGCGTGACTTTATGTATGTATGTATAAGTCACCTCCAGCTATGTGCGATCGCTAGCTACTACTCGTAAATAAGTGCTTTCCTTTAGTTCCTTTTACTTACTCTGTTGCAAAATGAACAAAATAGAACATTTAAAATGTTGCCAGTGTGCGGATTATCTTAAACTACAGCTATTTATGTTGAAAAGATGTGGTTTAGAAAAAGCAGGACTATTAAGAATGATTCTTCAAGACAAATGCCGTGCGATGAATCAATTAAGTAAAATTAGTTGTGGGTTATACTAGGTGTGAATTCAATTCCTATCCAATCCCAGAATCCTTTACTAATTGTTCAATAATTGGATAAAATTATTTAAATAAATGTGATAAGATTCACACTAAAAAACCTATTAGGGAAATTAATAGTGCTATGCAAATACTGACAGTAAAATAAAGAGTAAAATAAAAATTAGCAGTTTTTTATGTGTTGAAAGTCATAACATAAAAATAAAATTGGTGCCGGCAGAAGCGAAATTTTAAACTATTAAATAACAGTGGTTTTTTAACGTCCCAGTGAAAGTTATAGTAATGGGTCCGATTTTGCGAATCCTGAATTTTAACATATCTCCATATTTCAAGGTCTCCAAAGTCGAATACAATAGTTTTTAAGTGGATGTCTGTGTGTATGTACGTATGTTCGTATGTGCGTTCGGAATTATTTTTCGTCTCGATTATCTCAAGATATTTTTCGTCTCAATTATCTCGAGAACAAAAAATTATATCGACGTGGGACCAATTGCATTTGACGCATAATTATGCATTTTAGAACTGTTTAGATTTTTAGCAAAATCGTTTAAATTGTTTTTTATGGAGAATTAAAAAACTGAAGAAAATGGTAAACTACCTAAATTTTAGAAAACCAAATTAGGAATTGGAGAATTTTAAACTTGTGTCAGTATTGAGAAAATAGCATTAAAGACGCTACATAACTAAAACTATTGTTAGTAATAATCAAGCATTGTTTATAACAATTGAATATTGTTACTAACAAATGATTATTAATCATAATAAAATTTTTTAACTGTTAAAAACAATTAAAAATAGCTTCCTCCCGCTTATGAAATGATAAGAAAAAGTTTGAAGGAATCTGGTTGACATAAGCAGAGTATTGTTAATGACCATTATAATTTGTTATAAACAATTTGGAATCGTTTTTTATAATAATTTTATTAATTATTATAACAACAAAACATGTGGTATTTTTTCATTCTTTCCACTGGGAAGTTAGTCGTGAGAACCTCTCGGGTCGCACCCAGACCACTGATTTTTTAAATTTTTGAATTAATTGTAGTAATAAATATTAAAATTTTATAATATGCAAATTAAAATCATCACTGCAGAATAAGCTGGGACGTCACCTACCTGTCACGGACTCTGACGTCAGGTAACGTGATATTATAAGTTTTTCTCCTACAAAAAATTGCTTAACGCACCTAAAGGAAGTTTTCACTTTAAAAATGTTTAGTGGTGTAAAAAGATTTTGGAAAAAATTTCTTCAATGCTTAAAATAGTATAATAACGATCCAATTATGTTTACAGAAAACATATTTTTACCTCTACCATTATATTAACCACTTAAAATAAAATTATATAATTTTGAATTGTTTTAAAAAGCGTAGCATCACTGGAAAACAAAATTATTGATATTATATCGCAACAATGGTGAAACAATATTTACATTTAAATTTTATTGGTAATTTCCTATTCATTTTTGTTAATTTATTGTTTGCAACTGGTATTGTTACAACATGTGAAAACTTAAATTTGGCTAATAATTTATGATGATTGGTTGCTTAACTAATTAATTAAAATTTAATGCACACTATAATGTTAATGATTAAATAATGCATAAATCAACCAAGTTCATTAGATTAAACATTTACAATACATTGGTATAGCTATTATTTAAATTTTAGTATGTGCTTTGTAATTGAATTGTGTCAACATTAAAGAAAGAACTTTCAAGTGAGTATAATTAAATAACTGTGCTTGATTTATATTATTGTGCAGAAACTCGTTCTAATTAATTTTGCGATCAAATGTTTTAGTTTCCAGTTTTAAATAATCGAAGCACTGGGACAATGGAGCAATGAGCTGATAACTCTTTAAGGCAAGGTTTTAAAAAAATTTTAGAGCTCCCCTTACAGGTGCTCTAAATCAGACAATATTCAATTTGTCAATACACATATGAACAAGTTAACATTCTCTCCTAAATAATTCAAGATTGTCAATCAAAGGTCAGCACGATTGACTACATTCTTCAATCTAACAAACGGCTTACGTACCTCTGTGTGCACTAAAAAGGGAGTTAAGGAAGTAAATGGTAAATGAATCCCAGTCGAATTGGCTGAAATATGGATATGTTGTAGTTTATACCTTTCAGATCAATAGGCTCCAGGGCTCGAGACCTAAAAATGGACAGTATTTTCGGTTTCGAAGGTCGAAAGCTGCAGATATGTTGCATCTGAAAAGTACGGCTCTTGAATTGCAAATATATATCCATCCGGAACGATTACTAAAGCTGGTTTTACCAAGTGTCGACTTTTATAAAGTACAGTAGGATTTTCGGAGAGCTCTAAAATTGCTACTTTTTGGATTAGAGCCATAGGTGCCGTCGATGGCCGCAATTACTCCGGAAATATTTGGCTCTGCATTATAAAGATTGTTGGCGAATCAAAAAAATATAATAAATGTAATAAACAAAAATATTCAAGTACATGTAGTACAAAAATGGAAACAGAATGTATCAATGTATCATTTTAGTTTGTCGTTTGAAAGTGTCAGCCATCAGATGTTTTTCGATGTTATAAATTTTATCAAATATGCTTTGGTCACCAATTGATGTCATTTCAAAATAACTTTGCAAAGTTTCTGGTGCTTTTACTGCTTCAGGTTTAGAAATTTTTAACAAATTTACTTCCGAGCCCATTTCGTCGTTTTCTTCTTCATTTTTCAATGAAGAAGACGACAAGGCATAAACGATGTTGCTTTTAGTAAGTTCTCCTGAAACTATCAAATCATCGTCGACGTTTTTGAAATCTTTGAATGCAGGGCTATACCATTAGAGTTAGAGGTATTAAATAACATTAAAAAACCTCTTAAAGAAAAAAGTATGTGAAAATGTACTATTTCGTAACTACAGAATAAAAACGTGATAAAATTTGGTATTAAATTTAATAACAAGCTTTGACTGATGTTCTCATATTTGAAGAGCTGCTAAAGCTGCTGGAATACATCGAGAAGATGGTGATTTTTTTTAATATCATAAAAGTGTAAAAATTAAAAGCTGTGGAAAAACGAGTCAATAATCAAAGTAATGTATCGTATAAAAAAATTGTACTTTCACAACTTTTAAGAAATGTAAATATTTATTACTAGCGGACCCAGCAGACGTTGTCCTGCCCAAACGGTAGCTTGCTTGGGAATATCACTATCAAACTCAGCGACCCCGAAAACTATAAATTCAAAACTTACATCGTCGTTTTTAAAAGATTTTATGTTCCATCCCTTTCACCCCTTTCGTAGGGGTGCTCACAACATTGGAGTTTTCACAATCAAACTTAGCGACCTTAAAAACTACGACTTCGACACTAATATCGGCGTTTTTAATATTTTTTATATTTTAATCCCCACCCACCCCTTCCGTAGAGGTGCTAACAAAATTAGGAATGTTGCTATCAAATTCAGCCACCCAAAAACCTATGAATTTAATACTAATATCAGCCGTTTACGATAGTTTTTAAATTCCATCCTCCCCGTTACCCTTTCGTTGGTGTATTTACAAAATTGGGAATGTTACCTTTTAACTCAGCCACCACAAAAACAATGAATTTGGTACTAATATCGGCGTTTTTAATAGTTTTTATATTTCATCCCTTTTCCACCCCTTTTGTATGGATGCTTATATAACTGGGAATGTCACTATCAAACTTAGAGTTCCCGAAGACTATAAATTCGACACTAATATCAGCCGTTTTTGATAGTTTTTACATTCCATCTCCTTGTTATCCCACATCGTAGGAGTGCTAACAACACTAACACCGACCCTGGTATGTATAAAACAACTTAAGAAAATTTCATCCCAATCGGTCCAGCCGTGTTTGGGAGTTTTTAAAGGACATACAAACATACAAACATTTTTTCATTTATATATATATATATATATATATATATATATTTATATATATATATATATAGATTAAAAATACCTACAAATGAAATTAAAAGAAAATTCTTGGTTATCCTCTACATACTTGCAAGTTGCGCATTCGTGTTGTTAAGACAGTACCAGGTTTACGAGGTGACATAATTTCTTTGAAATAATCATTATTATTGTTAGTGTTTTTGTCATAGATGTCTTACTTTAATTCAAGATTTAAGATTTATTTAAACTTCGCATCGATAGTAACAAATCGTTTTACCAATAAAATAGGTCGCAGTGATTTATAATTGTAAAACTTTCTATTCTATCAATAATGGTTTTGAATTTTGCTATTTTAGTTTAGTAATACATACCCAATGATTACTATAGTTCGTCTTGTTTGTGTTAAAAATTTTGATGCGATATTTATTTTAAGACAAAAAAAATTCTTCGAGTATAACAAACCAGCCTTTATGTGTTTTATTGATCCTGAAAAGGTGTTTGATCAAATGCAACTGGAACACGTGACACATCTCCTATACAATAGACAGATACTATATAATATTATAAAATATATGCCAGGAAAACAAAATACAAGCTAAAATTAACGGCACAATTACTGTTGTGGATAAAAGAATTATATAACAAGAGATGAAATTTGAATACCCAGGCATAGAAATCTCAGGTAAAAAATCGGGTCATTTTACACTATCGAGGCCCCCTCGTTTTTTGGCTCTAAAAAATTTTAAAATCTTCGTTTTTACGGTGAATTTATGAAAAAAAAAAATAGGATATATCTAACTAAAAGATTTCATACGGTTTGATGACTTTAAATGCAATAAACGCACTTCTTTGAATATAATCGATCATAACTTTTTTGCAAAGTATCAAACGTAGTTCATATATTTTTTTTGTTAATCTAAACACAAAATTTAACATTTGAAAAAAAAATCATATAAAAATGTTTTTTTGTTAATTTTTTATCTTACTTAAAGATTTCATATGGTTTTATGACTTTAAATGTTATCATACTCGCACTTCTTTGAATATAATCGTTTATAAATCTTTTAGCAAAGCATCGATTGAAGTTCATATATTATTTTTGTTAATCTACACATAAAAACGAACATTTTGAAAAAAAAATCATACAAAAAAGTTTAATTATTAATTTTTAACAAATAAAATTTTATTACTGTTTCTTAAAATAAACTTTTTTCTTCAAAAATCGTATTTAACATTTCTACACGTAGTTAGATCATACTTATTTCCTTGATCTACACAAATAAATAAATATTTACAAAACAAAATTATGCATTACTAATGATTGTTCAATATTAAATACCTTAAATATTGTTAATGATTTTAAAATTTAATAATTTCTTGTTCAACAAAACATAATATATTTTTATTAAAAAAAATAGGTAAGATTTCAGATGAATAATGTTAAAATGATCATATTCAAAAATAAATCAATCACTTATATTATTGTCGAAAAAATCTTGTAAGAGAACAAAAATATTATGCAATCTTTGACAATGATTGCTATAACGTAATCTAAACATAAACTCTGCAACATATCCAACATATTCTCCTCGCATCCGAATCTATTATACTATTGTTATTATTTTAAACTGTAAAAAAATGAAAAATCATCATTTTTGTAAAAAAAAAATTTATTTGTTCGTTTTTTTCTGAAGATTAAGAAAAAATATATAAAAACTTCATTCGATTACTTGTAAAAAAGATCAACAATTATATGAATGAGTGCGTTTAGATGAACATTTAAAACCCTGAAACTAATATAAGTTTTTATTATTTTTTATTTTCGTAATTTTTGTCGTAAATCCGCCGTAAAAACGAAGATTAAAAAAAAAATACTCAAAAATGTTGATTTTTCGATTTTTTAGAGCCAAAAAATCGAGGGGCCGTAATAGTATAAAATTACCAAAAATCGGAGGTAAGAAACCAAGCAGCAAAAGCCGGACAAACATTGGTTTGAACGATATAATCTTGCAAAATAAATATATCAGAATTAACGCCAAATCCCGGATCAACAAGACTGTCATTTGACCTATATTAACGTAGGTATAAAGCGAAAACTAGACCAGATACATCGAGTACAAAGAGAATTTCAGAAACAACCGAAATGAAAAGAGTGTCCAGGATAGCAGAAAAAACACTTTTTGACTGGGAGAGAAGTGAGGACATTAAAAGTGCATGTGAAATAAACATCATAAACGAATGGATACTAAAAAGAAAGAGAGAATGGAACGCATATATAGATCGAATGAGTAATGATAGAATGGTCAGAATAAATAGAGGTAAGTCACCCTTGGGACGCCGATGCATCAAAAGACCCCGTAAGAGATAGAGCGATAACCTCTCAGATTTGTTAAGTGCAGAGAGTACGAAGAAAAACAAGCATTAAAGAAAGAAAAAGATTTTTTTTTAATTTTATTTAATGCTGCTGAACCCTTTCACTAACAA
The DNA here is from genome assembly GCA_950111635.1 of Agelastica alni. Lineage (NCBI taxonomy): Eukaryota > Metazoa > Arthropoda > Insecta > Coleoptera > Chrysomelidae > Agelastica > Agelastica alni. Next base: position 41,130,272 of record OX467708.1, on the reverse strand, counting down.
GGTAGATTATTGCTACTAGTCACTAGACGACTTCCAATAATTTTTTTTTGAAATATTGTTTACTAAACAATTTTCATTGAACTCTTTTAAAATCAAATCCAAAAATAAAACGCTAACGACTTACTTCGTTAACGTCTTTTCACTAGATAGGTGTAGGTAGGTCCAGAAGCAGCGGTAGCTCGTTTTCATGAAGGCAAGATGATTCCTCTCGTGCTGTGCTGCAAATCTTTTAAATCTCCTGAATTGTATGTAAATGTTTATTGCAATAGTACGACTTTTTTTATTTATGGTATACTGAGGATATTAAATATTTAGTTTTTTTTTTCGAACTATAACTAAATAAGAAAATTTCCAAGTCCTTGCACGGCGGTGAACTTCAAACGGTTCATCTAATTCCCGGCACGATTACCCAATGACAGACAAATTACTCGATGATAGTCGTACACGTTAATAAACAAACTAATTAACATTTTTCAAATTAGTACGGCAGATAAGTGTGAAAATACTATGTAATCACACTGTTATAAAACGTAGTGTTTGCAATGAATAATTTAGTCGCTTTGTTGAAAGAAACGTGTAAATGATTTTAATGGATACGTTAAAAACATTACAAATTAAATAACTGACAGGTTGTACACTAACAGAAAGAGAAAATGTATTTTAAGTAACGTGCCCAGTAAACGCTATTTTGAAATGCATATGTTTACTATTACAACGAAAAATTAATAGATGTTAAAGGAAAATGTTAAACAGTCCACATTTCCAAACTTTATTGTATTATCTTTAGGATTCAGTATAAAAACAGGAATATACATAGTAATACGGAATTCTTAAATTTTAGATGTTAACAAAGTTTCTCATGTACTCGTATAATAACAATCGTTAATAAAGGAACCTCTCGGATAGTAAAGAGAACAAAAACATTGATAAATACTTCTCTGAGTTTTCAAAATTGAATTACCTAAAAAATATAATAATTATTATTAGGTTCATAAAAGAACTTGACGCAGACACATAAAAATTAACCAAAAAAGTATGTCCATAACGGCGCACCGTCCATTGCACCGCACATAGCATTGTACCATAGTACGCCTCATACAAAACTTTGTCGTCGAGCAACTAAGACAAAGACACTGATTATTAATGTTTATGCGATGGTCAAAAAATACTAAGCTCTATTTCGGAGTACGATACTTTGATACCAGGCTAGGTGCGAGGTGAGGGTCAGTATGTCGTTATGGCCACAGACTAACTAAACTGCCGGGTGATGCGCTAAAGAAAGAAATAAGAATACTGGTAAATAGTCATTTGTTAATGTCTCTGCTTAACAATGGATTTTTTATTTTTGCTTTAGTTTTAAATACGAGGTACATATTTAAATTTTTCATATCAGATTTTTTGTTGACACCTTTTTTACCATGAGTGGGTTAGTCTTTTTGTCAATATCGTTTGTTGTCCAATAATACTAACTGAATCAAAATCGAAGGTATGGAGATTTACAATGTTCTGCATTTTTCATAGTTTTAAGTAGATGGTGCATGTTTTGCAGTCTTTATTACGTCATTTTTTGTTTTAAGTACCTACCTGTTTGTCCCATGTATACTTTGTATATATAGCGTGTCTACATAGACCTATAATCAGAGAAGACAGAACTATTTACTTTTAAACACGATCATACATCCCCACTTTCTGGTCGACTGTATCATCTTGATACAGCCGACTGGAATGTGTTGTGCTGTGATGTTGCCTGTTCTCCAGTTATGGCAAGAGATTTGTGATTGTTATTAAATCGTCTATAGTATTTGTTGATTATATTTGCAACAATATTGTGACCATAATGCTATCTCTTATTAATATTTCATGAATTATAACAACCTGAATAATACAACCCAATTTATGAGATGTTTAACCATTGAACTATTTTATTCCGTTTGATCATAGAAATATGTTGCTTAATAAGCGACAACGCCGCACATCTTGTCTGAATGGTACTACGTGCAGAGATTTGTGTTTACTACGAAATCTAACAGTTTCGGCTATCATTAGAAGCGTTGTAGAAAAAGTTGTGGCAACGAGATTTTGGAGTATCATCTGTGATTTTCAGCATATTATTGGTAAAATTCGGTAAAATTTAGTGGAAGAAATGGTTCGTCATTGCCAAGTGTGTAAAAAAACCGGAATATTTGAACCCCAGTGTTTCTTTTCACAAGTAAGTTATATATTCATCCAGTGGTGTAGCGATGACGATTTCAATATCAAAATAAACAGGTATTATTTTGAGGCGTGAAAACCAAAGGATGCGGAAATCAATACTTTTCGAGATATTCTCAAAAAAGGTCATTATTTCCCTGTTATTCAGCAACACTTATTCAGTGGTATTATATTTCTTTCGTTGTTATTTGAATAACTGTATACCTTCCTGATCCATTTCATAGTGGTATTTCATAAGAAATCTATACATTTCCTCAAATTTAATCCAATGGAGAAATCAAGAGGTCACGGAACCCTGAGTATAATATTTTAATCTTTTTCTTTACGTTACCTAGCTGTTAATAAATAGTTTGAACATTAAAATTAAAATTTAAAATAAATTACATTTTGTTTGTCCAATTAATATTAATAATAATTATTTAATTTTTTTTTCATTTCAGACAGTAAGTTAAAATTATTTAAAATTATTTTTCAGTACTTTAATTTGATAAAATAATTTAGTTTATCGGGTATTAGTGCAACTGTTTGCTACACAATTAGCAACTCTTGAGTTGGAATAATTTAGTTTTATAAAAGTAACTTATAACATTACACACAATTGGCTTTAAAAATGAAACTTTAATGTAACACATAATTGTCGTCCAACATTTGGTAAATTAGTAAGTTTTTTAAAGTTACACAAAATCGGCACCCCACTTTTGTGACTTTAGAAAAGCAGTTTAGTTAGGGTAACACAATTTGGCACCCAACTTTTGGGGTTTAAAAAAATACTTTTAGTAGGCTACAAAACTTTAATTTGATAAAAAACTGAGTATTACCTATTCATAAATATGTTCTCACAAAAAACTAAATATTACCTAAAAAATATATTCTCATTTTGAACAAACATCACGCTACTGATTACAAGCGTGCCCATAAGTCCACAATAATGTTACAGCGTTGCCAGCACGAGAACGGGACAAAGAGAATCGATTGGTATTCTTTGTCATACTTATGGATTCTCTCGTGTAATCATTGCGATAAAACAAACAAAGTTTTATGAATGGGATGTTGCGTCTCCTCTGGATAGTAGGTCTATGGGTGTCTACTATCTAGTTGTACGATAGTAATTTACATGAGATTTTTTATTTTTATCTGACATATCTTTTCAGTAAGTTAAGCTGAAATTTTGTTTTATGTAATTTTTGATGAAACATGGAAAGAAACTATTTTTAAGAAAATCATTTTGCCAACAATGTATAATTTCACAAGATCTAACTTCTCAAGATATTAACGTATAAAAGAAAACGTATCACACAAAATAAACATAATTTAAGAATTTTTCCTACTTTCAAATGTCACATGCTATTATCAAGCAATCCTCCCTACGTTGTGAAATTAAATATCAATAACAATTTTTGTCTGCGACTCGAACCCGCGCACCGAGTTGGTACCTTAGTCCACTAAACCGGTTTTAAGTCCTGAACCGTTTGTCCGATTTTAATGATTTGATTTCTTATAAAAAATTACATGAAAAACTTTATCTTACCTACTGGAAGAATATACCAGACAAAAATCTTATATAAATTCTTATGGTAGATCTAGAAATTAAAAACCCTGTATATATTTTACTTTTACAATTTTAAAAAATAGTTACATAGGTTACAAACTAATATATTTTATTTATTTAACAAATATGTTTTTTTTTTTACATATTACCACCCCTACTAATCGCGTATGTCACACAGGAGCACAGATGCATAGATTTATGTTGACAGTTTGTCGCTTATTACGACTATCACTATCATTATCGATGTATTGCATGATGAGCGATGATTTACCATTCCAAGGATTTAAAAATGTAATAAATTTTAATTAAACAGAAAATCAGCGATTTTCTTCCCTACTATTACTTTATAAATAAACTATTTAAATTATTGCTTTAAATGCAAATATATGAGTAATGATTATAGGATTGTTTTAGAGCTATGTTTTCACAATTAGTTCAATGCACCTTCAACATCTCTTGAACCGCTAGACTTCATCTATCATTGCACATAATTAATAACCCACGACCCACAGATAAAAAAATTTCATTAGCTCGAAGCATTGCAGTGATAGAATATTTTGTTGTCTCTTCACAATCAATATTTTGAGAATCTTATTTACAAAATATTATTCAGATCTTCTTTAACATTGGTATCATGTTCATGTATTGTTTAAACAAACTAGATGTTTATTGATTCAAGTTATGCAAGCAAAATGTTAAATTACTAAGTGAAATGTTACGAATATTTGTGTAAACTTTCCAGATTATGTAAATCACAAATTGAACAAACTTTTTTAAAGTTTACCAAACGATCGTTAGAAGCTCTATTGATAGTGCAAAAGTTGTTTCTTAACAAGTTTTTCTTTCAAACGTATTTAAATTTAATTCTATTTAACGTTTGTTTTTTTTTGTATGTTTATAATCTGAAAATCGCTGATTCGGTCAAATGTTTCTCTATTATGATAAATACAGTGGAAGTCCGATAATACGGCACGTTCGGGACCGGCTCGGGGCTGGACTACCGAAAATTCCGGTCTATCGGGCGGTGCCCCTTCTTTTTAATGTAGGCTTTGCCGTAAAACAAATGTATTTTAATTTTTTAACTACATACATAAATCGTAATTATAAGAAGAATTGGGTTTTAAAAACATGGTCACTGTACAGTTAGAACGAAACTCACTTTGTTTCTAAATAGTTTCAAAAGTTACGTACTTCACTACAGATGTACTGTATTACAGTAGAGAGTACTGAGACACAGTTTACTACAATATAAAAGGACACAAAACAACAACGCACAAAAAATGTAGAGGATGCTTCGTGATTAATTAACTGTGCTGCACTGCACTTGTATTTGTTGTGACAGCTGAGACTAGCCGGCCGCTCTAGAGCTCTGGAGCGTTTTTATTTGCTTTAAAGACACACTTTTGGAGACGACCAAAAATTTTACAATTTTCCGGAGCGATGCCGGACTATCGGGCATTTCTGACGTTGGATGCCGGACTAATGGACTTCTACTGTAATAATTTTATCTTTTTAACATCCGACACAATAGCCAATAAATAATTCCCAAAATTGATGGGATTATTTTATATTAAAATTAAGCGATTACATTATTATTGAAAATTACTGAATATCTCAAAAATATATGGTCATTCTTCCTTATAATAAATTAACACATTAAGTCATTAAATATCACAAAAAAATCGTAAAACATACCGCCCAAGCGATGGAAAACTATTAAATAATTCAACAAACGCAAACGGCGTCCTAAAATCGCATTAATCATCCGAGCAGAAGGTCATATTTTAAAGCGATGTCATTATTTAATAAATTTATCGAAATGAACAAAAATACAGTGACATGTCAATTTATTCGAAGCCATACATTTTGTCAGCCCAAAAAAACCTGTTTTAATAATCAAGCAATCCTGCTATATTTGTAATGAGCTTTTGATGTTACTTGTATCAGGGACGGAGTTAATTTTTTGTATTCTCCAGTGAAAGGAAATTCAAATTTAAATTAATTGTAGCATTAAAAATTGACGTCACGTCACATCAAAAACACCTGTCTGTCGCTGACTGACGCTGTCTCTTTACCGTAGTGACGCGAAACCATAAGTTTTCCCCCTTCCAAAAAATTCTCAACGCGCCTAAAGAAGATTTCACTTTAAAAATTTAACACATTTTTTTAAAAAATTTTATTCCTGGAAAGCGATGTGTTGGTGCACAACTGTATGGGTTTGAGTGTCAGATCAATTAAAAATTCCTGTTGTCTATACCTGTGTATATGTGGGTTTTTGCTGTCTGTACTAATTCCCTCCATCTGCTACGGTCTTCTGCAATTTCCTGCCATCTATCTACTTCGATTCCCAGAGTTAAGAGGTTCTTCCTTATGTTATCTCGCCATCTTAATTAAGGCCGTCCTAGCGGCCTCTTTTCTTGAGGAGCCCCCTCCCATACAGATTAAATGAGTCTTGTGTTCCGACTCCTTTGTATGTGGCCAGCCCATCTCAGTCTATTTGCTTTTATTTCTTGTATGATGTCCGGGCTATTGTGCAACTGGGCTAGTTCAGCGTTAGTTCTTCTTCTGTAATGGCCTGTTTCTGGGTCGCGGTGGGTACCGTATATTTTTCGGAGTATCTTACGCTCAAAACGTTTTAAAATTAGAGTATCTTTTACGGTCATGGTCCATGTTTCACATGCATATGTTACAATAGGTCTACAATAGGTCGTTGTTCATTTTAAATTTTTTTTTAACACATTTTAAAATTCTTACTCTGCCAATAACTTTTCTGTTCTAAAGAAGGTTGCTGCCGGTTTCAAGCCCAGATAAAAGAGAAGGGTTGGACGTTAGGCCAACCACCTACCTCTGTAAAAATAAACCGGTTCAGAAATCCTTGAACATAGCCTCGGATACTGATAGACCTAAACGAGGACGACAATCTTTTTCTTAAGTACCATGTCCTTTTAGAACGTTGGTCACCAACAAGGCTATCCTTACTTTGTCGACAGCAAGTCTGAACAGAGATCTTGAGTTGAGTTTATACCAGTCGCGTAGATTTTTGAGCCATGATGCTTTTCTGCAGCCTGGCTTTCTTTTACCATAAATTTTTCCCTGCAATATGTTTTGCAGTAATCGGTATTTTTCGCCTTTCATAACATGCCCGAAATATTGCAGTTTCCTTCTTTTGATGGTAGTAAGAGTTTTGGTGGATTTATTCAGACGTTGGAGTATTACCAAGTTGGATACTTTTTCCGTCCATGAAACTTTTAATATTTTCCTGTAAGCCCACATCTCAAAGACTTTAAATCGTCTTTGTTCGTACTTGTTTATAGTCCAGGCTTCCATACCGTACAGCAGGGTGGACAGACATAACATCTGAGAAGTCGGATTCTTAGAGTTAACTTGAGATCTCTACAGCACAAGACCCTACTCATGTTTTTAAATGCTGCTCGAGCCTGCTCAATTTTTGATTTCACTTCAGTTTGACTATCCGCGCTGGTAGTTATTAAGACAACAATGGTAAACGAAAATGTTAGAAACGTGGAACGTACGAACACTAAACAAACCTGGGGCAATACAGGAAGTGGATAGTGAGATAGGCCAGTATAATCTTGATGTATGTGCAATACAAGAAGTTCGATGGACGGAAGCTGGTATAATCGATGTAAATGACCTAAGAGTATACTATAGTGGACACTCCACAAAGCATAAATATGGAGTAGGCTTCGTCCTTAACAAAAGAACAAAAAATGCTGTCCCTGGATTAAGACCTATCAATGACAGAATATGTGTAATCAGAATTAGAAATACCCCGAAAAAAATTGCTATCGTGAACATTTATGCGCCCACAGAGAAAGTGATAGATGTAATCAAGGATGACTTCTACGACGAGGTAGAAAGAGTATATCAGCACTACCATCGTACGATGTTAAAATTGTGCTAGGGGATGTACACGCAAAAATAAGCAAAGTAGTAATCTTCTTTCCGACAATAGGTAAAGAGAGCCTCCACACAATATCCAACGACAACGGTAACCGATTAATAAGCCTTGCAGCAGGCAACATGATAGTTGCAAGTATATACTTTTCGCAAAAAGACGTGGATCTCGCCTGACCAACACACGAAAAATAAAATTGACCATATTCTGATAGAAAAACGTCACAAAAGTGATATTACAAATGTGAGAAGCTTCAGAGGCGTAGAGTGTGACCATATCTTGCTTGTAGCAAAAATAAGGAACAAAATATGAAAACTTGAAAAATAACCACCCAGGGAGCGGGTTTATAAAGTCATTTTAAATAAACTACAACACCCTGAAGTTAAAATGGCCCATCAGATAGAAATAAACAATAAATTTGACGCTCTGAGCAATCAGAGGGATAATGATGACGATACCTATGATGTGGACCAACACTGGACAGTTATAAAAGAAAGTATTTAAACAGGCGCAAGGGAAACCATAGGGCCACTACACCTCCCCCTCCACCCACTAAGAAGATTGCGAACAACAAATTAAAATCAAAAAGCAATATAAAAAAAGTATATGGCTAATCCTCACTGTCAAATGGAATATGAGCAAATTTAAAATAACGTTAATAAATTTATCAAGCGAAAAAAGAAAAGATACATGAAGGAAAACATTATTAATATAGCGCAATACTATGATCAGGGAAGAATAAGAAACTTTTAGGAAGAAATAAGGAAAACACGGATATGATTCCAAGCCAGAATTGGCTTGGTGAAAGACAAAAATGGAAATGAACTCACAGAAAGAGGAAAAATAGAAGAGCGATGGAAACAATATTTTGTAGAGCTGTTGAATATGGAGAAGCCATCCGTTAGAGGAGGTAAGGAATAATGAAGATATGATAGAGAAAAGTGATTTTTCCCCTTCTGTAGACGAAGTCCAAAAAGCCTTCGAAAAATTAAAAAATAGAAAACCACCAGGCGTAAATGTCATTCAAGCAGAACTTATAAAGCAGATTGGGCAAAATATGACAAACCAAATACAATACAATCTTATTAGACACATCTGGAGGAAAGAGACAATGCAGGCGAATAAAAGGAGGCTGTAATAAAACCAATTCATAAGAAAGGTCCAAAAAAGGTGTGTCAAAACTACAAAGGCATCTCACTGCTGTCTGTGGCATGCAAAGTACTCTTTAACATCCTGCTAAATAGACTGACTCCTTTTGCGAAAATGTGTATTGGAAATATCAGTGTGGTTACCGAAGGGAAAGGGGGACAATAGATCAGATATTCAACGCGAGACAGATTTTGGAAAAACAATGGGAACACGCACAAGCTACCTTTGCTCTATTTGTAGACTATAAAAAGGCTTATGACAGCATCCACCGCAAAATTCTATGGACCATCATGAAAAACTTCGGTTTTCCAAATAAACTCATTAATCTGACAGATTTATCTGACAGATAAGGAGTCTTTCGAAAGAGTAAAAGATTTCAAGTACCTGGGCTCACAGATAAACGAAACAAATGATGTCAGAAAGGAAATACAGTGTCGTATACAAAGAGGAGTCGTAGCTGCCCTGAGCAATTTGCTTCGACCACGCAATCTACCAAGAAAAGTGAAACTGAAGATATACAATACAATAGTGACCCCTGTGGTCCTGTATGTTTGCGAGGCGTGGACCATGACTTTTAAAAAACAAAAAAAGTTACTCTCCTTAGAGAATAAAGTTTTAAAGAAAATATGTGGACCCGTACAAGATCCAGTAACAACCCAGTGGAGAAAACGCAAATGTGGTAAAATAAGGGAAATGACTAAACAGCCATGGATCACTAGCGCAATAAGATCCAAAAGGCTTGCATGGAAAGGTCACGTAGTCAGAGCGTAGAATAGGGATATTGGGACCGTTTATGTAGGCAGACCAAATGCGAGAAGGCTACCAGGACGACCTAGACAAAGGTGAAAAGATAATGTAGAGAGAGACGCCAATATGATGGAAATACATAATTGGGAAGAAATAGCAAGGGATAGGACTATATGGAGGGCGGTGGTCGAGGAGGCTAAAACGCTTAAAGTGTTGTTTGGTCACGTTAAGTAAGTAAGTAAGTTTAAAATTTTTACCATATATACATAGTTCCTATGTCTTGTATTTTACTTTTATTAATAGGCACGAAAAATATTCTTAAATCGGTCCTGCTATCTTTTCGACTGTACCTCTATATCATTAGTGCGGACCTCATTACTTACGTGGAGAGTTAAAAAAAATGAAAAAAGCACAGTTGCCATTTATACACTTTCGCGCCAACAAACGAATGACTTGTCAAAAAAACGGGTCTTGTGCCTTGGTCGAAAACATTGTAAACGGTTTTTGCCAGATATTGTACATATTATAGGCCAGGCATTGAGAATTAAATACTAGGCGTGGCTTTTACAAATGTTTTTTATTTAGTTTGTCTGTGACGAAACATTTTTATTTTTTTTTAAGCATCCTTAACCGTGGAAAAGACCACACGGTTTTCCGCCCTAAATTATTTAGTTTTATCATGAGAGGTTGAAATTACTTTTATGATACATTATTTAAGGAGCTTTGTTTTGCAAACTGTTAAAATTAATATCATTTTGTAAATGTACTTTTTAGAGAGAAATGCAGTCAAATCACGAATTATTTTCCTTCCCGTATAAATCAACATTTTTCTTGCAGTTTTTCATGAAATTTGTTTTCCCAAGTTCGAAATTAAATATCTCGGCCTATTTTTTATGGAGTTTGTATGCATTAGCACATTGCTCTTGATTTATTTTAGCCATTTTGTGTCAATCATGAATCGTTGAATTTTTTTTTCACCGTTGCAACGCTTTCGATTAGATTGACTTTCCGTTGTAGTCAAATCAAGGACATAGTTTTATCACTGACAGCAAGATGAATTTAACATGTTAAATATTTACGTCGAATATTTATGGAAACGTCAATTAAATTCAATTTTAAACTGACAATTTTTTCGCGCTGAAATTTGTCTGTCTGTCGTTTAAATCAAATGTTACTTTGGTCGTAAACGTTTCTTTTAGTTAGCATTCCCCGAATGCGATGTCCGAGTATTGCAGATATCTTAATAAATGTAAGTGTTAGTTTGTTTATACTGGTCTTGAAGAGTTTGCTTTGGTTTCTAAAGATTCAGCGAAATCCCATGGAAGTATCTGTAAAAAATTAAATGTACCGGGTGATTGTTTATAATTTACTCAATAGCTATTTCAGTTAATATTAGTCTTATAAAAACGTTTAAATTGGCAAATATGAGGTATTTTTTGAGGGCATTCAGAATTCAGTACTAGAAAATGCAAAAAAGAATCGTAATTTCACATACACTGGTATTTTTTAAAGGGAACACCATGTATTTTATTTTTCTGATCGGTAGAGCTCTTTTTTCTTATTTTAAATATATATACTTTATTGAGGTTATCTTCGGCAATTTTCAAAAAATATAAATTTTTCGTATTAATCTAAGGCAGCTGTAGAACGCCAGACGACTATGCTGCGATTTCTTGATATCAAAGTAGCCGTGGATAATAAAACAATTGATACCTGTTTTATTTATTTATTAACTGAAATTTAAAGTAAGTGTTCAAAATGGCCCCCATTTATTTCTACACACAATCGATATCATTTTATTATATTTTCGAGGCTTCTCCATAACATTCCTGGTTGGTTGTTGAAATTATCAATTCATCCTCTATTCTGATTTAAATACTTTCAATATTTAGATGACAGCCCATATAAACTTTAGATTTTAAATACCACATAAAAAAGTATCCTATGGGGTTAGATCGTAGATTGAAGGGGGGGGAGGGGGGTAGTGAAGGCTATGCAACTTCTCAAGCACCTCGACCTATCAGATCTTTTGTGCATAACCCTTAATCTATTCGAGGCCCGGGATTCCGAGACTTCGAGCAAAGTGTATCAGTTTCCTGGAGGATAAGTTTTTGACATCGAAGGGCTTTAGGAAGGCCCCTTCCAGAACTTAAGCCTCTTGCAAAAAAGCGCTGGACATTCGCAAAGAAAATGTTCTGCAGTTTCAGCGAAGTTCTCGCAGTAGCGGCAACTATATCCAATAGGGTTGAGTCGGGACTGCTCGGAGGCCAGAGAATGGTTCCGTTTCTGCCAATCCACATATTGTAATTTGCATTAAGTTATTCTCTAACAGCTAAAACCTTATGAGCTGGTGCTCCGTCTTGTTGCCAGATTAAGTTTCTGAACATATTTAAAGGAAGCATACCAATTTCTTCCTCAATTTGATTTTAAAGAAGCTCCAGGTATCGAATTCCTGTTAGAGACCCAGTATATAACAATTTTCCAATAACCCAATCTTTTATTATACCGCACCATTCGATTCATCGGTCCAAGTATACGATTAAAAAAATCTGGATTTTCTTCTAATTGGCACAACATAAATCTACAAAATTCTAAACGCCTTTGTTTGTGCATGTCAGATAATTGTTGAACCTTCGTATATTTGAAATCGCGCATATGATATTTTTTTTAAATATTTTGCACTTTACTATATGAATATTGCATGTCTCGACTACAATCGCGTATGAAAAAATGTGATTATTTTACTCACCTAACATAAAAACTTTTAAATAAATATATTACATACCTTAAAAATGAAGAATTATATTTAATTCTTGATTTTTATTTCCTCAAACATTCCTTTGTTTTCGTTTTAATGATCAACTATTTCGTAAACGTTAAAAAATGTTTTCTCACTAGGAAATCTTCTGTTGGGGTAAAGTCGCCTATAATCAAGACGCGCCAAACGTTGATTTTGATTACTTTTTAAAAAAACTGGCACAATATCAACTTTTTCTACCTCAGAATATATCATTTTTACTATATCAACTATTACATTATAAATAAAAAGAAATGTCAATGCCAAACAAAACAATTTATTTGTTTTATTATCCACGGCTGTTTTGATAGAAATCGCAGCATTGTCGCCTAGACTTTAGATTTATACGAAAAAATCTATATTTTTCAAAAAACGACAAAGAAAACCTCAATAAATTATATACAGTGTGGAACAGCCAAATGGAATAAATTCGATAACGAATAAATGAGAGCGTGTTGGTAAAAACGCTTGGACACGTCGATTTGTATTTTTGGATGCGCATTTTTTTCAAAAAAAAATAATTATATAGGGTGTGTCATGTGACAGTGGCCGATACCAACTTTCTTATTTTAAATACAACCCCCATGGGTATTATTAATTTTTTGTATTCCTCAGAAAATTCTAGACATAATTCATGTACAATGTCCCATACCTATCTTCAACTGTTTCGGAAATATTAAGTGTTTTCAGATGTATTACAAAAATTAACATTAAAAAAAGAAAATTATTTTATTTTAAAAATAATGTAAAAAAAACAAAAAAACATTAATTTCAATTAAGGAGATGTTCAAAATGTTTGCCGCGAACGTCTTGGCAACATGCTAATCTGGTATAGTAATGTCTTCTAATGTTACTCAACATCTCAGGCGTAACTGATCTAATCGCAAGCGTGATTCGTCTTTTTAAGTCATGTAAGTTGAGTGGTTTAGTTTTGTATACAATAATTTTGACATATCCCCACAAAAAGAAGTCTAATGGCGTCAGATCAGGAGATCATGCTGGCCATTCTATCGATTTGCGCCTCCCTATCCACCGATTTGGAAAATTTTGGTTCAGATACTGCCGGACATTGATTTGGTAATAGTGCGGTGCTCCATCTTGCTAAAACCATAGTATATTTGCAGGAACTTGTGGGTTTGCTGGATCAGGATATAAGTTTGTCAAAGTTGGCACGACATTATTTTGGAGCAGTTCTAAATATTTATCTCCATTCAAGTTGCCATCAATGAAAAAGGGACCTACGATATGATTTCCAAAATTCCTGCCCAAACATTAACTTTTTCAGGATATTGCGTATGTTCCTCTCTCATCCAGTGAGGATTCTCATTAGACCAATAGCGGCAATTTTGACGATTAACATGTCCGTGAAATCAGTAAAAAGGAACGCATTAATGGTTTTTGCTTATTTTCTCAATATTAAGAGCTAAATGGGAAATAAGTATTGAGTGTAATGTAGCGAATTTGTAAAATAAAATAATTTTCTTTTTTTAATGTTAATTTTTGTAATACATCTGAAAACACTTAATATTTCCGAAACAGTTGAATATAGGTATGGGACATTGTACATGATTTATGTCTAGAATTTTCTGAGGAATACAAAAAATTAATAATACACATGGGGGTTGTATTTAAAATAAGAAAGTTGGGATCGGCCACTGTCACATGACACACCCTATAAAATTATTATTTTTTTTAAAAATGCGCATCCAAAAATACAAATCGACGTGTCCAAGCGTTTTTCCCAACACGCTCTCATTTATTCGTTATCGAATTTATTCCATTTGGCTGTTCCACATTGTATATTTGAAATCAGAAATAGCTCTACCGATCAGGAAAATAAAATACAGGGTGTTTTATTTAAAAACTACCAGGGTATGTGAAATTTTTAGGTTTACGAAGATTTTTTGCTTTTTCTAGTACTGAATTCTGAATGCCTATAAAAAATACTTCATATTTGCTCATTTAAACGTTTTTGTAAGTCCAATATTAACTGAGATAGCTATTGAGTAAAATATAAACAATCACCCGGTACAGCATTTTTACTTTATTATTAATTTATAATTAGTTACAACAGTTTTAGTGTAAGGTTTAAAAAAATATTATTTTTGCATTGTAGGCCTATGTTTACTGAATATGCGTAAACGATTATTGAACAGTTAAAAACGAGCTACATCTGTATCAAGGACATTTTTTAAGTTGTCATTCTGTGGTTTTGTTCAGTGTGTTTTATTCTGAGGTAATAACTGGTACTTATTTATTTTTTTGGGACGTCTTTATATAAGATCTTAAGTAATTTTTGCTTTAAAAAGACATTGAATTATGAACCACAAGAATAAGAGAGGACATTTTGTATTTTCACATTAGATGTGGGTAAAAGCTGGTGTATATCTCGAGCCATATTCCTTCATTGACAGCTGATATTTTGGACCACCCCATCGCCTAATTTATTTTTACCTTGTAACGGTTGGACATTATATCAAGGGGCGTAATAATCACAAGATAAAGATTACTTTCGAATCGGTATCGTCCCAACGTGATTTAATCTACCGAAGATACGGTCATATCTGATTATATAAATCTTAGCCTATCTCGAAGCCCGTTGATTAAAATAAAAACGAAAAACGACCACAATAAATCGTTCATTGAAATGTTAGCCTTGCACGTAAAATAATTTAACAATAAAATTTACATGTATACTGCATGTTTCGACATCAACGGCGTAAAAGGGTTCAAAATGTTTAATCTTGTGTCTCTGTTTTCTACTATTCAATATCAAATCCTGTAAATGGCTAAATAAATAGAAAAAAGTGTTAATAATTGGACCAGCTTTCGCTGATGACATTGTGTTAATAGCAGATAGCAAAGAAGACCAAACCCTATTGGCAAAAAAAGCTATGAAGCAAAAAAGTTGCGCTAAATGTTAGCGGTAAAAAAACCAAATATATAAAAGTAGCAGGTACATCACAGAAAACCGGCTTAAATGTACTTTATGGGACTCACCAAAAAAAAAAAAAGCAATTTTAGTCGATGCGTCTTGTAAAGCTAAGGCGCACGACACCACTCTCAGGTTGCAGAGATGCTCCGTTTAAAAGTTGGGCCCCTTTTAATTTTCAACTTTCCAATTTTTTGAGGCACAAATTCTCGTCCGAAACGTTTGTGCGCAGTTTATATGATGGTGTTATTTCAAGCAGCATGATCAACCGAGTCGATTGGCACCACTCCCAAGGTCATAAAACGACCCTTTATGACCAACCGAATAGAATAAACTCTACAAATGTCGAGTAAAGGGCCAGCTCAGCCACTAGTGTCATTCGACGCAAACAATCTTTCAATTTTTAGAAAAACATTTTTCACTCCTCTTAACCATCGATTTTTATATAATTATAGACAACAATCAACACACAAGGCAATACGAGTACCACAAAAATTAAATCTTACTTCAATGTCGTGGAAAAATAGGAACGAATAAAGGTTGAAACCAAGGAATGACTCGTTACTCTTGACGGTCGGAGGAATACTACTGAACGACCGTCACTCTCGATGATCAGAGGAATACATCTAAACGACCGTCGCTCTCGATGGTCGGAGAAATGCTTCCATTGCTTTGAATCGAGCCGGCGCGTTGAGAAAGGAAGCTTGCTACTGCGCCGACAAGACCCTACGCATTGCAAACAAAAGGTAAAGGAAGGCCGGCTGACGTACCGGTCAGTAATATCGCGGGTAAGGTGAGGGGGAGCGGATTTTGCCTAGGGCAAACCGGTTTTAAGACATTGGCGTCGTAAAGGACTAAAACTGGAAAAAATAAAATTTTAAAAAAGTAGTGTTGCGGTCTGTGATCACAACAAATAGTAAAAACTTAATCAAAAGTATCAGGAAAGCACAAAACAAGGAAACACGAAGAATAGGTCGCTCTTAACTAAGATGGAAAGATCAGATTTAAAATGAAATGAACCAAATTAACATCACTGAAAAACTGGCAAAGGACGGGAGGAGAAAAATCGGCGAGACAAAAAGTATACTATGCTTCAAATGGCCCTGGGAGTAGTACAGCACAGTAATAATAGTAGTAATTTTGTATAGGTTAAAGTTAAGTTTAGTTGTGTGGGTGTTTTTTGTTGCTTCAAATTATGAGACTGTTTGGCTAAAAAATAACATACACTTTATAAGGAAGTAAACCAGCCCAGCGTGTTATTTTTACAGTAAATACAATACAATACAAACAGGAGACTGACAGAAATAATTATCGGATATTAAATTGTCCTGTAAAAAAATGTTTCGGTTACAACAAAAGTAGTGATTTAATTCAGTTAACTTACTTGGGGACTTCTTTATAAATTCTACAACAAGATTATTGGAATAAATGATTCAAGTCTTTATTAATACGTCCCCGCGTTTTGAAACTTCACCGGGTACCTACTGTTGGTGCTACGTTAGGACGTTAAGTTAGGTTAGACTAATTTTTTTTCTTTTACTGCCTCAATTAATACCGATTTTTATTAGCCTAACCTAACGTAACGTCCTGATATAACACCAACAGTACCTGGCAAAGAACTTTGAAAATGCGGGACGTATTAGAAAGGACCCAATGATTATCTTGTTGATGAGTATTTTTAACGTACAATTTAATCATTCAAAATAGCTTGGCTTCGTTTCTCATAATTATTTTTTGGTTTAGTTTTTTAGTGTTGTGATTTTAAGTCCCACTCTTTAAAATATTTGTTTTTTTTAATAGCTGTGATACAATTTAAAATTCTAACATGTCCATTCTACACTAACATTTCTATCCCGTTTTCCTTTGCGAAGAAAACTCTTCCTGCTTCGTAATCTTTGCTGAGCAGTGACGTTATAAAATGGTAATAATTAAGAAAGTAAGAGCTAAGACATAATAATTCTATCACTATTCTCTAAAATTGTTCCATACCCTTTGATAATGATCCCATTAAAAACATAAATGTGAAATGGGAGCCAAGTTCAATATTATGATATATGCATTGGTTGTTGACTTCAACGACAAAAGTAGGGAGATCTAAATGGGTGCCAAGTTCAATGGTCAGTCCTGAAATTTATTTATAACAACATAAAATATTTTATAACACCTTTAAACATAATTTCTTCTAATAACTTAGAGTAATATATTGAAGCCCAAGGTCTGACTTGGCCAGTTCGAATATACGAATTATATTATAGCCTTCGCAAGTTCTAAAGCTATAAGTTCTTATTTTATTCTTCCGAAAATTTGGCTTGCAGGTAGCAACTAGCCATCAAACATAGGGTTCTTTCATGACTGTTTTATTAGGTATTTAATAATATAATACAATCTTATTGTCTTTTTTGTGTTATTTTCTATATTTTCTTGTATAATTAATACTAAATCCTAGTTAATAACGTAATAAATACGAAAGTTCGAATATACTCTTAGTTTGGTTTAAACAAAATTTAGGGTGGTATTCCACTCGTTATATATTCACGTAAAGACCTTAAAATCCACATAATTTTAATTGCTGATTCTTACATTACAGGCACTCTAAGTAAGTGTTCCTAATAAAATCAATTAATTGAATAATTAAAATAAAATGATAAAAATTTACTAGTTTCTGATTTATTCCTTTGTATTTACCCAACTACCTATCTGGATGGCAAATTTTGAACTTTCTAGGTCATCTGGAATTGGGTTAGAGTTTTTTTGTGTAGGTCAGATCTATAGTGATAAAAATGACGATTTTTGGACGTTAATATCTAAATAACTGTTTGAGGTGTGTTTATGAAATTTGGAGCACTTTTAACTTCAAAGTTATTGAATAACGTAAAATTTCAGAAACAATTTGTATTTTTTAAACTCCTAAGGGACCGTTACAGATGGTTATGGACTACGCTTCTGTCAATAGCCGAGCGATTTCAATAAACCTTTTAAACAAGTTTTCCTTGACTCGATATCTACTGACCCATTGAGAAAGATATTTTGTAAAAATTTTAGAGACGCGTGGTCGCGCATTTTTTCAAATTTACTCGACCGAATCGCAACTTGTCGCAACGGTAAACCGATAAATCAACATGATATATAAGTGCAGCTACCAACCAGGTGTGCAGAAGTGCGAATAAAATATGACGCTTGAGTTAAAAAAAATGGAGTTTTATGTCCATAATTGTTTTTTCGAACGTGCAAACACCAAGTGACTTGACATTCAGAAATATGTAACGTCGCTCTTTTAAACAATTTAAACTTTTCGGTGGGTGTTGAAATGAATGCGTAATGCTTCCCTTAAAAAGATGACAATCACGAGAATATTAAAACTAGTTAAAATTCTGAAGGCTGGACAAAGCGTGGTAACTAGTCTGCTGTACCGCCTTTTTAACCTTTGTTGGAGGAGCGGTAGCGTACCAGATGACTGGTGCAAGGCTGTTATCGTGCCGCTTTACAATGGAAAAGGTTCGCAGCAGGATTGTAAGAACTACCGAGTCATTAGTTTACTCAGCATAGTCGGCAAACTCTATGCAAAGATATAGATTAAAAGAGTGACGAATGAAACTGAGAAGATGATATGGGATGTGCAAGTACGATTTAGAAGAGAAAGGAGATGTCTGGATCAGGTCTTTTCATTACGAGATATAGTCGAAAAAAATTCTTGGCTAGAAGTCAGAAGGTCTATTGCGCTTTTATAGACTTGAAAAAGGCCTATGACAAAATGATGAGGAGTGAATTGTGGTCGACATTGTCTATATATGGGGTGAGTGGTAGTTTAATACGAGCACTGAAATTACTTTACGAGGATTTCACTGCTTGTGTCAGGATAAGGGGAGCTTGCACGGAATGGTTAAACATCAAAAAGGGTGTGAGACAGGAATGTGTGGCTTTCCATGGCTGTTTAACTTATACATAAATAATTGGTTAAAAGATTTAAAAGAGAGTGCGTATGGATTGAAAATAAATAATTTGATCGTCAAATGCCTTATCTGCGTTGTTGATCAAGTCATATTAGCGTCATCTGAAGAGGAGTTGCAGGCGATAGTTATTGTTATGCATGATGCCCTGAAAATTAAAGGAATAAAAATAAATGTAAGCAAATAGAAAGTAATGGTTTTTAAAAGAGAAGAAAACATGACAAACTGTAAAGTTCTGATTAAGGGAGAAAGAGTGGAACAAGTAAATGAATTTGTGTATTTGGGTTCAAAGTTTACAACAGATGAAAAGTAAGACAGTGACATTGAGCGAAGGGTGTTGGCAGGAAAACAAATGAATGGGACACTGCATAGCTTTATGAATAGCCAGAAAGTGTCAAAAAAGGCACGTCTGGCGGTGCATAGAGGTGTTGGTTCCTACACTTATCTATGGTAGTGAATGTTGGGTTTAGCAGAAGAAGCATGAAAATAGGATTAATGCTGCGGAAATGAGTAGTCTGAGAAGTATAGCCGGAGTAATTCGGTTGGAGAAAGTAAAAAATAGTGAGATATGAGAACGCTGTTGATCAACATGAATTGATCAATACATCCTTGCAATAAGTATTGATTAATAATATTGACCATTTAGGGTGTGATTACCACACTAAATTTTGATGTGCTGATAATATCACCGAAACTGGTGTGTTAACATAACATAACATAACTATCTGACGCGTAGATTTACTTTCCTTAAATGGCGCTATGCACTAAGCGCTTGGGTATCTATAATAGAATACCACAATTGTAGAGAGTGACTTATATTTTCAACGTAGACCTTTGTGAGTCCGAGGGAAATGGAAATCGGCGTGTGATTATCATTTTATTATTAAAATTTATCTTCAGCATTTTAGAACGAATTGGATGTCACAAAAAAAAATTCTTATTTTAAAGATGCCCAAGATGAGGAAACCGGCAATAATAATTATCGAATAAGTTTAATACAAAAACATTTTTACATAGTATGTCTTGATATTACACGTTTAAAGTTTTAAGTTAAGTACATTCTAATGTATAATTTATTTTTTGTATATCCCTGTTATAAACTGTAATAGTGTTTTGAGATGATAGTAATAGTAATAAATAGTTAAACATAATTAAATACTTATTTCTATTAAATATAAAAAATATGAGCAGATAAAAGTTAACTTTATTCTAATCTGAGTCGTCTATGTCATCTTTAGATTCATCAGTAGTATCTTCGCCTAGATCCACAACTACAGGTTCGATGGTAATTTCAATGCAATTATTAAGATTCCTCATATTCTGCTTTACTTTCTCTACATGTTCGATACATTTTATCCACGACTGTAGGGTTGCTTTATTGACGGCACTACTAAGCAGATTTTTTGTGGTAGGGTGGCAATCGAAGTACAATTACGCCTTGTTTTCGCGCCATTTCATCTACTACATATTTGATATATTTATCTTTATGAAATCGTGCTAAGTTAAGTAATTCGACTTTAAAAATTGGTTCATTGAATTTAATATTTTTCTTAGCAATCTGCAATCTGGGCTTTTCTCCATAGGGTGGTTGGTAAGTGTTCTACACGTTGGCCGTGGTATGGAGCGTTATCCAATAACAGATCCTGGTTCGATTTTTTAGAGAACATCTAAAAAACCATTTTTCATAATGTTCTGCATCCATTTCCTTATAATAATCTCCAGTTTTTTTAGAAACAAATGCGTTTCAACCTTCTTTAACGAATCCTGAGTCACTACCAATATAGGTAATAATAAGGCGTTTTCCCTTTCCAGATGGGGCTTTTTAACCTGTCGATAAACCATCTACAAAAGGTTGATGTTCGCTTTTTACATTTAAATCCTGCCAAATTTTTGTCACGGTATATTCTTCATTTAACCAAATTTCATCTATATAATATATTTTTTTATCCTCTTTTTAAAACTCTGCTATCTCTTTTAGATATTTCCTCTTTTTCAATAAGGGAACTATTCTTCTTTCTCTTTAAATATCTAAAGTTCACCTCACGCAGAGTACGTAAAAGAACACGTCTTGATATTTTTAGAAGATTTTCATTAGATGGAAGAAAGGAAAGAATTTTTTTTTAGATTGGTAATTCCTCTTTAATAAAAAATTAATTTACTGCACGACAAGGACCTGTTTGATTGTATCGTCCTATTTAATTTGTTTTCTTCCTCTAGTATTAGTCTTCTAAGTAGTAATATCGTTTGTTTTAATTATTTTATGCACATTAGCTTCGGAAACTTTTGTTAAAATACTACATAATGTAACCACCTGACTAACATTTATATTTTGTTCTTTGGCTTTAAGTCCTTCAAACACATTTCTGATCATGGTTTTTTCTTCGGGTGTTAAATTGTGACGTTACCTTTTAATATCCGGTTTACTATTTCTATTCTCACTCATATTTATCATTTGTCACCAAATTTAATTGAAGATAAATTACTGCAATTCACACTTCTAATTATATCGAAGATTAACGAAGAAATAGAAACAATGTTTATTACAAACTTCAAAACTTTTGTTTTCAAAAATTTTTGTCTGCACGCAAAAATATATAATCAAAACTAAACCTAAAAACGCCTTCCCCTAATAATACAAAAAATTTCAGTCTCTGCTTTACGAAACCCTTGCAGCACGTCTATGAAACTGCTTTGGCGATAAAATCCAAGATAGAAACTATTTCATTAATGGCGTTATTGCCAATAACGTAGCTTTAATTTACGACGTCATTGTTAAACTCGTCTATTATCTACTGTTAGAGAAAGACCAACAACAACAACCAGGCAGATA
The DNA here is from genome assembly GCA_950111635.1 of Agelastica alni. Classification (NCBI taxonomy): domain Eukaryota; kingdom Metazoa; phylum Arthropoda; class Insecta; order Coleoptera; family Chrysomelidae; genus Agelastica; species Agelastica alni. The sequence goes on along the minus strand of OX467708.1, from coordinate 41,108,191 downwards.
CCTTTAAGTTGAATCATACACACTGACAATGTATTATTTTGCATCAAGCATTGAAGAAATTTAAACAGTTTAAAAATAAACCAGTCAAATTAACGAAAATATTTTAACAAAATGAGAACTGTTTGAGAAGTAAATAATAAACAAATAAATTAGTTATTTAAATTATATATATAGCGATTTTCTCCACTTTTATAAAACTACCTGAACGTAAAGTCTTTGGAGAGTGAATAAAAGAAGGTTTTTGTAAATTTGTAAAAGGTTAAACAGTTTTTGTTGGAAACCACTTACTTTTTTATTAACTAATACTGAATCTCCCTTTTTTGTCGGTATTTAAAAACTCAACAACTACTTATTAAAAACAACTTTTTGGTACAGGGTGAACGTCTAATTTGATTGGCCTATAAAATCGCTCTACAATATGAGTCACTCTTTACAATTGAGGTACTATAGCTAGAATTTTAAAAGTTTGGTATTCATGCAGTGTGGATGATACCGAAAAGTAGCAAGGATGCTTATAACTTATGATATCTTTTGATATCTGGTTTACTATTACTATTCTTACTCATATTTATTATTTGTCACCAAATTTAATTAAAGCTAAATTACTGCAAATCACACTTCTAATTATATCGAAGATCAACGAAGAAATAGAAACAATGTTTATTACAAACTTCAAAACCTATGAGTCTCTACGATAAGTACTGCACGCAAAAATATACAATCAAAACTAACGTAAAAACGCCTTCCTCTAATAATACAAAAAAATTCCGGTCTCTGCTTTACGAAACCCTAATATCACGTCTATGAAACTGCCTTGGTGATAAAATCTAAGACAGAAACTACCTGATCAATGGCTTTGTTGCCAATAACGTAGCTTTAATTTGCGACGTCATTGTTGATCTCGTTATCCACTGTTAGAGAAAGATATAACTACAACCATGCAGATACCTGAATCATACACGCTGACAACGTTTTATGTTGCATCGAACCCTTAATTGTTTAAAATAAATTTGAACAGTTTAAAAATAAACCAGTCAAATTAACAAAAATATTTCAACAAAATGAGACCTGTTCGGAAAGTAAATAATAAACAAATAAATTGGTTATTTAAAAAATTTATAGAGATAGCGATTTTCTCAATTTTTATAACAGCGTTGAAAAACAAAAATAATTGTTAGTATTAGTTTAAGGGAGTTGGTGTCTTTTATTTCTGTTTAAAGTAAAGTTTCTTTTTGTAAATACATTTTTAAAAATAAATAGGAAATTAATAGTTAAAGTTTAAATATTCATAAGTTTAATCTTATATATTAGCTTCACGAAATAAAACTATTGTGTTATATGTTCCTAATTTAAATATATTTGTTAAAGACAAATATTATGCATTGATTTACTAATGCTTATAAATAAATAAATAATTAAATAACGGTTAAAATCTATTAAAAAATTTAATGATTAAACAGATGTTAATGTTGCTTTTTCAATTGAATTAAAGTACAACCACAATAACACACTAAGAAGTGAAATACAATAAACCGGCAACGCTGAAATAGGCATTCGGATTTGAATATCATAAAAGTTCACTCAATGGTTGTATTATGTAAACTGTTTTAACATGCTCGATACATTGTAAGGTGTTTGCTCAAAAGTGTTATTCAGTACAATGTTACAATGAAGAAAACTTTGTTGGCCATAAATCGAAAGTAATATCTGAATGTAAGTTTAACTGATTATTAAAGTTTAGGATATATCTAAGGGATCGTTGTTAATAAGAGGATCTGACGATGCTTGTAAGCTTGCATACATGATTCAGGTCTTTTGTGTAAACAATTATAATAAAATATTAAATATTAAAATTGTTTATGATAATTATTTGACTTTTTCTATATAATGGGTATCAGCAGTCATGGCCGAGCGGTTAAGGCGTCTGACTAGAAATCAGATTCCCTCTGGGAGCGTAGGTTCGAATCCTACTGGCTGCGATGGATCTTTTTGATATTAGTCTTTTTTGGGTATGACACTTAAATTATTATAAATCTTGTATAATATATTATCTGCTTTACCTTTATAAAAATTTGTTTCACCAAATATTTCAGAACCTAAGTACCTGTAGTAGTTTAATGTTATTTTGTTCATTTAAATTCTATTTGCCTGTTTCCTCTGAAGTTTTAAAAAAGATCCAGTGGGTGGCAGCAACACTGGGGGGGTGGGGGTTGGGGTTACATATGTTTTGATTTTCCTATTGACATTAACGTTAAACATACTAAATAAAAATGAACCTAACGGAAGATGAGCAAAATTTTAATTTGTTAAAGTTTAAGACCACCTTTTTCGGGATTTAAAACGATGGCTTACATGCCGTGGTTTACCTGTTTCAGGTAATAAAAATGTACTGGTAGGAAGGTTAGAAAGTTCGTTTTGTATGTTGTCAAACATTTAAACAATTTATCTAAATATTTTACAGTAAAATTGTTGTAGTGTTAATAATGTATGGTTAATAAGCCTGTCAGTGTCAAAAACTTTTAAAATGCCTCGTCATTTAACTGAAAATGAAAAAGTTTAAATAAAAGCCAAAATTGAAGATGGATGGTCAATACGTGCATTAGCCAATTTTACCGAAAGGAGTAAAAACACTATTTCAAGAATCAAGCAACGTAGGATTTAAGAGGGGTCTTTGAGAAGAAAAATTGGTGATGACTCTGAACGCATTTCCGTCCCTAAACAAGATAATGCATTTCTGGGATATCTAACGGCAAATACTTTTAAATCTGCAAGAAAAGCTGTCATTGGATCTCAACCTACCGCTAGCAGAAGAGTAAAAGAATCTGACTTAAAAAACTACCGCCACCATCAGTTTTAGGACACGGTAGTGTTCACTGATGAAAAGGTTTTTCAGTCAACAAATTCGTGTCTACCGACCAGACAATATACAATTTTAAGAACGCTACACTTGTGATCTTGCTTTAAGACCTAGGTGGTTTCCAGTAAATGTATGGGGTTGGATAAGTGCTTATTGATTTGGTGTCTGCTGGCGATCAAAAGGAAGGTTTAACGCCGCACATTATGTCTGTTCTGAAAGATATCTGTTGGACAAATATATCCAAATTACTCATTCGTCTTTCAGCACATCGTAAAAATATCTTGTGATGGCCCGCTTACAGTCCCAAAATTAATCCCGTAGAGAATTTTTGGGGCGTAATTTTAAAAAAAATATATATAAAAAAAATTTTAGATCAAACAATTTTAATGAATTATGGAAAGTTATTTATGAGTGCTGGGAAGAGCTTAATCCATATGTTATAGTGAATTAAATTAACTCAATTCCATACAGATTGGTTCAATATGGTCAAAAAAAAATGATCTGATGACCAAAAATTTAATTTTTTATAATTTCATTTTAAATCTTATAAATTATAATTGAATATTAATTATAATTTTCTGTTTTTATTATTGTGATTGGTTACGTTAAGTTTAAAAATTTGCGTTGTAGTAATATTGTGATACATGTTTAAAATTATTTATCACATTTACGCAAATATGACAAAATCTAATCATAAGCCTGAAACCTATTTTCAGTTAATACAACTGCATCATCTTCCATTTATTTACAGATTAATATTAGCCTAACCTAACCTTACGTCCCAAATGCGGGGACGTATTAAAAAATACCCAAATTTCTATTAAAATTATAACTACACAAAAAAATGGCTGTAATGAAAGGCACGCGCCTGATGCTTTATGAATTTTTAATATTTAACTTTAATTTAGTTAGGTTTAATGTTGAATCTCTGTGGGCAGTGATTTCTAGTCTTTCTTTATTTGTTAAAAAATTGGCAACATGGCTAAATACCCCCTTTCCACGAGGTATGGAAATGAAAAAGCATTTAAAAACTTTCTCGCATTACTGCATTAGTGCATAATGCAGGATAAGTAATAGGTAATCGTGTGTTTCTCTGGAGCTAAAATTGCTGATATCTCTTTATAAACTGTACCTTAGGTTCTTCGTTTGTTTGGTACAATCAGATCTTGTAATATGGCACTAGTTTCTTTACTATCACCGTATGGATTAATAATTCGATGGTTTAAACATCTTTTAACCCAGTTCCAAATTCTGTGTGAAGAACAATCTTGTGGACCCCCATTTGTATTATATGTACTTCCAATTTAATTTTAAGGTTTTAGAAATCTTGACTTCAAAACTAAACTTCAAAACCTCGATCTATGATTTCGGTCATATACCTGTAAATCAATGTTCTCGATAAATCGACACTTTTTAAAAATGTTTGACCTTTTTTCGAGAATCATCCAATGTATTATGTATTCCCCCCAATTGTGGTCAATGCGATGTCGCCTCAAGGCAAGCTCGACGGAGACGGACTCAAAAAATCGTAGCATATGTTTTGGTTTCCCTATTAATGGAAGATGATGCACAGTTGTGTACCCAAGTTTCTCCTAAAATTATAACTACATCTCGATGTATGCACAAATTTCCTGGGTTTTGGTGATATCAATGCCAAATTTCCTTAAATTTTCATTAAATATATTAAAAACAAAAAATACCTAATGGTATTCACGATTGTTTTAAAACCATCCAACAATAAACAGCGTCACCTTGAAAGAGTATTTTAACGCAAATTAACCAACTTCGAATGCAGCATCGTACGAATAATTATCATCGACCGAAAACACGTTTCCGTTAAATAAGCTCAAGTACAAGGTCGCGGGCGGATCAATTGTTTTAATTTCAGATGAGAAAATATACCAAAAAGTTTTTCGTTTTATCATTGGAATTTTAACTGCAGCAAAATTGATTGCTTTGCGTGGGGGCCAACGGTTGATGGTGGAGACTTTATCGTTTTTCGTAGGATGGGAATTTTTGGGAGCGACCTTTTTAGATACTTACCATTTATGGTATTATGGCATTTCAAAATTATTTATTTAGTGATTCGGGTACATTTTTGGTGGGTGAACTGATTGTAAATAACGTCTTTTTTTAGATTTGTTTACACATATTGTCAGGGACGGACTGTCCATAATTTTCAATTTTATTCTGTTGGTCAAAAGCTGTCAGCTACAGTTTGCAGTTCTATTTATTTCAAATCGAATGACGATTCAAAGCAAAAATATTAGTTTATGTTTTTTTTTAGGTTTTATGCAAAATATAAAGCTACCACAACAAAGTGCGTCACTTTTATTGTACAGATTTGAAAAATAGGAACATGGAAATTTTAATGCAAAGCGTTAAGGTTTACTGTATCCAGTCGACCAGCACAAAATATAATAAATATTCGCAATAACTAATTAAGTAATTACCAACAAGAATCCCAATTGAATTGTCCCCATTTCTAAACATGTGTTTGCGACGTTAGCAATCAATATGAAACTGTTGGCGACGATGTGCAACAGATTACATTATTTTTTTTTAAAATGATGTTTATTTTTACCATAATGGCTTTAAAAATAAAATAAATATTCTTTGATTTAAAAATCAATAACGTTAACTTCTGAAAAATAAACTAAAAAATTAAACTCGACAACAATTATTACAAATCCAATGTTATAAAGGCTCAAATAAACCACCTTGTTGTGTCAAACAATAGCCAAATTTGTAACACATAGAATTTGGTGAAACGATGATGGCAAAGCAAAATGAAAATGATGTTTTTTTACAAAACATATTATTAACAGATAAGTCATTGTTTTCTTTACATAGAAAATACAATTCATCCGATGTAAGATATTTGTCTCGGAAAAATCAGCATCTGGGTATTTCTGTGCATACTCAAAAGTAATGGCTATCAGTAGAAGAACCAATCCAGCACCAGATTATATATATATATATATATATATATATATATATATATATATATATATATATATATGTACCTTGGTGCAAGAAAAACCAATGTTAAGATTTTAATGTTTTTGTTTTTTTATCGTAATGGGGGCAGCAAGGTTTTCTCTGTTTTATACAATAAAATCCAATATATACATAGGTTGATTTTGTTTTAGAAGAGATCGGTTAACGGCTGTAGAAGGCCATTATTTAAATAAGAGAACAGGCAAAAAGTACCTTTAAAGTGAGCTTACTATCTCAAAAATGTTTAAGTTATACCGGGATTACTTCAGGATTACTGTCAACGATTTAAGAAACAGCATACAGAAAATATTTTGTTGAAAACTTTAATTTTTCATGTAAGCCGGCATATAATGACACATGCAATAGTGCGACAAGTTCAAATTACAACTTAAACTTACGAATTCCGAAACTGAAATAGATCAACAACGTCAGGCTTACTTTCTCCTCTAAAACATCGTATGCAGAGAAAAAAAAGATAAGGAAACAGCACTAAGAAATGAGAAAGTTGCTTCTGCAAGTTTTGACCTAGAAAAACGTTTACCCACACCTTACCTAAATAATAGCGTATCTTTTTACAAAAGAACTTTCTGGACATACAACCTAACAATTTTCTCGATATCTCTATAAAAAGGCAAGCCCAGTTTGTTAAATGTGGGATGAAGTCACACACTGTAAGAATGTTGTGTTCCTTAAAAAGTCCTCTTAGTGACTGTTTATACTTTAGGCCAAACATAACACGCATAATCTTCTTTTGTATGACTGTTTTGACCTTTATTTCCCCATAAAAAAAGACCAAACTTTAAAATTGAATAATAATATAAAAAATATAGTGTGCGTATTGTTGCATAATTGAAAATGTCCTTTAGAACCCTTAAACAATATAAAACCGAATTTAAACGAGAATTTACGTAATTTATTTGTTTGTTCCCATTTACAAGCATTTGGTTGAGTCATTTATAAAAATATTGTTATCATTATAAATAAGTGAATCAGGAAAAGAAATGTTCGATCGCTTACTTTTAAAAATTAAGCAGTCTGTTTTGTTTACATTTAAGAGAAGTTTGTTTGATACTAACTACTTTTCAGTGCGACCTAGATTGTAGCTAAAATCTTCTTGCAATGAGGAGACGTCACGTGTTTTAATGACTAGCGTACTGTCGTCAGCGTAATTTAAAAGACAAGGCATGCGTAGTTCTATCTTTCTTACTCTACAACTGGAAGACGCAACAAAATCTACTTATTTGATCACCAGAGCATTCAGACCTTCCGGGCAATGAAAAAACCAATGCTTTGGCAAAAAAAAGGTTAAAAGAAGTTACTAATAGATCCAGAGCAATTCTACGAAAAGCAAAAACCGGAAAATGGAAGCAACGACTAAAATCCTCGCACTGGAATAGCCTACAACAGTCCAAAAACCTATTGGACTGTGGGAATAAACCTTTACTACTAAATGGGAATAACCTAATACAGCTAATTGAAATGGTCACCACCCAGTCAATATTCATCTAAAAAAGATTAGCGAGGTAAAGAATAATTTTTACAGATTCTGTGGTAAGGACAAATAATCTGTACACTATCTTTTGATAGAACGTAAAACACTATCACAAAAATAACTAAGATCGCTTGGTAAGGCAATTTCTTCCTACGAAGATCTTTGAAATTGTGAAGCTAGATCACTGATTTTGTACTTCAAAGGGCCGAAATGGACCCAGAAGTAACACAATAAATAACCTAAGGAATGGCACAAATGATTCTAAGGTCGCGGTGCCCAAGGGCTTGCGTCATGTCCGATTCTATTGTTAAATAGTAATAATGTTAAATAAAATGTTCAACAACTACCGAACATTACCAATGCCTTCTATAAACATTTGTCCTGTATATTCGTATGTCAGTGTTTTTGTTTCTACGATATTTATTTTTTTCGCAAACATTTAACATTTATGATGCTAGGTGCAAACTCCAACCGTAAGCAATTTTCATAAAAAATTAATTGTTAGAATACACAAAAATTCTCGTTACTGGAAGTTTTCCGTTCCCTATCCTCGTCATCAAGACAATTTTGTTTCGCTGAATGCGCAGTTTTTTTACAAAGTCTGTTTACTCACAAAATGTTCGGGGATAATTTCCAAAATATTTGAAAAAAACGTGATATTTCAGGCCTACGTTAATTCTTTTTTTTTTATGCCCTGTACAAAAATAAAGCAACATGTTGATTACACAAGTCAACAAAAAAAAATCTATATTTAATGAATATTTTTTGACTGCTTACTACTAAAAGTAACTAAAAACTTCATTTTGAATAAATAAAGTTTGCTTTCGGACTTTATACAATGATAAATAAATATTCATGGTTTTGACGGGCTGCTTAAGAAGTAACAACGGCTTTTAATACGTAAGAGAGGAGGTGAGCTGATAAGGGATTGCGAGTGACATAGTAGTCACGTTATTCCTAGTTAGTGTGCGCACGCGCTTTCCAAAGATAAAACGTATTTCGTGAGTCACGAGGTCTAAAAATGTCTTCAAAAAACTGTAAACATAACGTTGACCGTTTTTTGCGAATACATCAAAGTAAGAGACACAAAATTTAGTTTGACAACAAATATAAAGCTTTGTGAAGCCTATAAAGCTTATTTTAAACTTTCCATCCCAAGCCAAATTAAAATTTGGGAATCTGATTTCTCATGTGGTACCTGTAAACTTTAAAGTATAAAGAGTATGGCTAGCCTGTGATAGGAGATTTCAAGATGATTGGTTTTCTGGTAGGAATGCAAGGCGAATACACTAAATATCCATGCTATCTTTGCTTGTGGGACTGAATTCCAAATAGAAACACAGAATGTGGAAGCGTGGTGCAGCCCTAATGCAAAATTCTATGATATTTTTGGAAAGATGAGAATTACAAAGAGCTTATTTCCACTCTGCTTAAAACTCATGGGATGCAAAAAGTTCCTTAACATACTTGGACCAATATAAAGATATTGGGGGCATATTTAAAATGGCAAGAAAAACCTTTTAACCAGGATGTAATGGACTTTAAGCAACGTTATCAAGGACAATATAACGAAAACATGATGGGTGATTATATGTGAGGGCTTATACGAGAAAGTTCTTGCACAAATGAAGTACCAAGAGTCATTTTTAAAGCTTGTTCGTATTTTTTTTTGTATTTGTAGATATATTTTAGATCTGTTTTGTGAATAACATACATACATACAAATATTTTTTGACAAATCTCGTATACGAATGAAAACATTTAATTTTTACATACATTCATATAGTCACGCCTTTTTCCCGTAGAGGTAGGCAGAGACCACTTCCTTCCACTTCCGCTACGTTTCTAACACACATTTTTTGGATTCTCTACTTTCAGCAGTGCTTTTATACAAGCTCGTCGGTTGTTGGTACTCTTGACCTGGCCTTTCTTCAAAACAATGTTGATCTGATCGAGATATGTTCGCCAAGTCGGCCTCTACCAACTTGTCCATTCACACTCGCCGTATAAATTTGTTTCGTCAATCTTCCTTCATCCATCCTTTTTACGTGTCCAAATCATCTAAGCTTTCCTTTATCTATCTTTGTAACCACATCACACTACAGCGTTCTCTTATCTCACTATTCTTTACTTTATCCAACCGAGTCATTCCAGTTATACTTCTCAGAATACTCATCTCCGCAGCATTAATCCTTTTTTCATGCTTTTTCTGCCAAACCCAACATTCACTACCATACATAAGTTTAGGAACCAACACACCTCTATTCACAGCCCGACGTGCCTTTTTGACACTTTGTAGCTGCTCATTAAGCTATACAGTGCCCCATTCATTTGTTTTCCTGCCAACACCCTTCGCTCATTGTCACTGTCATACTTTCCATCTCTAGTAAATTTTGAACCCAAGTACACAAATTCATTAACTTGTTCCACTCTTTCTCTCTCAATCGAAACCCCACATTTTGTCATGCTTTCTTCTCTTTCAAAAACCATTACTTTCGTTTTGCTCACATTTATTTTCATCCCTTTGATTTTAAGGGAATCATGCATAACATTAACCATCGCCTGCAACTCTTCTTCAGATGACGCTAATATGACTTGATCATCGTCGTAAAGAAGGCATTTGACGATCAAATCATTTATTTTTAATGAATACGCACTCTCTTACAAATCTTTTAAACAATCGTCTATGCCATAGCGAAGCCACACATCTCTGTCTCACACCCTTTTTAATGGTAAACCATTCCATGCAAGCTCCGTTTATCCTGACACAAGCAGTGGAATCCTCGTAAAGTGATTTTAGTGCTCGTATTAAACTACCGTTCTATAAAAGCGCAATAGACCTTCTGACTTTTAGCCAAGACTTTTTTGACTATACCTCGTAATGAATAGACTTGATCCATTCTTGATCCTTTTTTAAATCCTGCTTGCACATCCCATATCATCCTAGTTTCATTTGTCACTTTTTTAACCAATATCTCTGTATACAGTATGCCGACTATGCTGAATAAACTAATACCTCGGTAATTCTGACAGTCCTGCTGCGAACCTTTTCCCTTGTAAAGTGTCTGGTACGCTACCACTTCATCAACAAAGGTTAAAAAGGCGGTACAGCAGACTATTTACCACGATTTGTTTAGCCTTCAGCATTTCAACTGTCATCCTATCGTACCCAGCAGCTTTACCCAATTTCATTCTGTGAATAAAAGTAATGTAAATATATTAATTAAAGTTAGTGTTTTTTATACAATTAAATTTATAAAAATAGAGAATTTCCTTTTAATAATTTTTGCTTTTATTGGTCAGGCAAAGTAATCAACATCTGACATACTGAACCCATACTCAAAATTCGTGCTGACTTGTGATATTTTATGATAATTTTTTTGTTAAATTGTATTAAAATTATTATCTTCTTCTTCTTCTTCCTTCTTTAATCTAGGCGGATTGCCTGTTTCTTTTCATCGTTTCTCTGCCTATTGCACTGCTAAGTTGTCGCTCCATCGTTTTCGGGGGCGTCCTAAACTCCTGCGACCCATTGGTGATTTGTCGCGTGCTGTTCTGACTATTCTTTCGTTGTCCATTCTACTGATGTGCTCATTTCACTCCCTCTTTCTGCCGAGAACCCACTCATTGATGTTTTCTACCTTGCATGTCCTTCTTATACTCTCGCTTCTTTCTCTGTCCAAGATCGTCTTTCCAGGTTATTCTACGAAGTAAAATCGGTTGTCTCTAGAAGTTGTTTAGTTCTCGCTGTGTCTGGTCGAGTTTCTGCTGTTGCCTTCGTTGTCTGTTCTCTCACCTCCGTCTCAACATCACCATAGCCTGAGATTTCTATGCCCAGATACTTATATTTCATTTACTATTGAATAACTTTGTCTTCAACTTCCAGTTTGCACCTTAATGGCGTTTTTGAAGTAGTCATGCATTTAGTTTTCTGGGCCGATATTACCATATTAAGTGATTTGGCAGTGCAATTAAATCGATGTAATAGTCGCTGCAGATCGTCTTCATTTTCAGCAACTAGTACTGCGTCATCGGCATAGCATATAACAGTAATTTCACGGTCATCCATTCTGTATCCTTTCAATAAACGAACTTTGCTTATTACTTCGTCCATAATGATGTTAAAGAGCAGAGGGCTTAGGGAATTCCCTTGTCGAATACCTTGGCCCACAGCTATTGATTCGGTCGTGGTCCCATTTATTTTTGCTTGTTAAATTAATATGAATCATAAAAATTAAAGATTTTGTACATGAATTATGATAACTCTGTTCACACTCACTCACTTACTTCGTAGCGCTACAGCCCCTGATAGGATTTGGCTGTTGCGATGACTTGCCTCCATTTAACTCGATCGGTCATAAGCTCCGTGCCATTATCGACGCCCAATTTTCTTAAATTTGCAGCAATGTTGCCTAGTCATCTCAATCTGGGTCTACCAAGTGGCCTTTTCCCTTCTGGGACTTTCTGCCATGACATTCATATTAGCCTATCTTCGGGTTGCCTACGTACGTGTCCTGCCTATCTAAGCCGTTGAGCCTTTATTAAGTTACACAGATCTGGTTCGTCGCATAGCTCTCTCAGTTCTGCATTCGTTTTACTTCTATGCTGCTGCGTCTCTGGATTCTTTGTCGGAATGTATGTTTTCCTAGGTATTTGTCTTTCGAGTCTTCGGATGACCTCATTTCGTACCGATAGCGTCCACAATTCGCAGCTGTACATGATGACAGTTTTGTATATTTTGATTTTGGATCTTCTAGTAAATCTGTTACTTTACAAAAAGTCACTGCTATTTTAAACGAGTCTGCTCCTGTGACAATACCTGCTTTTCGTATTCACTACATATCGTTGCAAAACTTTTTGTCAAAAAATATTTGAATTAAGTAAAATTATTGTCGAAAATGTTTATCAACAATCATAAGTCGACGATATAGTGTAATTACCGGTAAATAGTAAATGTAACGTTTAATGTAAACATTTTGTTACTTACAAAATAAATTTTATGTTGTCGTAAATTTGGTTTGCCTTGACAATTATTAGTACAAATTAAATAAAATGGTGTAGCAATAAATTAAGGTAATTTGCTTTATTGGTGACCAAAAACCAGGTCGGAGTTTCCGTTGGGGTTCATTGCTGATGATTCCGCATTATTATCTGCTTGTTTGTTGATTAAAATAATTTTAATTGGCTCGTTTAATATGTACCAGCGATTTATAATTTAAGAATGCATTTTAATTTTTAAATTTCTTCTTTAATTACCATAAATTTAAAATGGTATTACTAAACGCCAAATAATTTTGCCGCAGTAAAGTTTTGAAGTGTAATTTTGTCACAGTAAAGTTTTGAAGTAGACATGACACATAATGAATTACAGCCAAGGATAATTTTGTAAAATCAATTTCAAAGATAATCGAAACAAGAATATAATTCGAATATCAGGAAGGTATACTTATTTATTGGTTATGTAACTTATGTACTATATTTTGTATTGTTTCTAATTTTTTTTTATTATTTTTAATAGATTCCTTTTGGTTATAGGTTGGCTTACGACTTTTTTTTTCAAAATGAACATAAATTTTAGAAACCTCATAAATTTATTACCTTCGACAACTAAGAAACCAACATTTTAGGCGCACAAGAAACCCATAAGGAAGCTTTTCATTATTTCATGCATACATATAGTCACGCCTTTTTTCCGCAGAAGTACGCAGAGACTACTTCTTTCTAATTGCTACGGTTCTTACACACCCACCTCGTTTCTTTTACTTTCATCAGTGCTCTTATACATGCTCTTGACCTGGCCTTTTTTCAAAACAATGTCAATCTGATCGAAATATGTTCGTCGAGGTCGACTTCCACTGTCTTCCGCCCATTCACACTCGCCTTATAAATCTGTTTCTTTAATCAATCTTCTTTCACCCATCCTCTCTACATGTCCAAACTATTTAAGCATTTCTTTATCTGACTTTGTGACCACATCTACTTTTACACTACAGCATTTCCTTATATTACTATTCTTCACTTTATCCAACCGATTCACTCCTGCTATACTTCTTAGACTACTCATATCCGCAGTATTAATCTTATTTTTCGCTTCTTCTTCCATACTCAACATTCACTACCATACAAAAGTGTAGGGACCATTCCTATATGCACAGCCAGACGTGCGGCTTTTTGTCACGTTCCGGCTGATCATAAATTTATACAGTGCCCCATTTATTTGTTTCGCTGTCAACACCCTTCGCTCAATATCACAGTCATATTTTTCGTCTCTTGTAAACTTTAAACCCAACAACTTATTTACTTTTTCCACTCTTTCTCCTTTAATCAGCACCTCGCAGTTTGTCATGCTTTCTTCTCTTTTAAAACCATTACTTTTGTCTTGCTTGCATTTACTTTCATCCCTTTGATTTTTATGGTATCATGCATAATATTACACATCGCCTGCAACTCCTTTATAGAGGATGCTAATATGATCTGATTATCTGCGTAAAGGAGGCATTTGATTATCAAATCATTCATTCTCAATCTATACGTAGTCTCTTTTAAATCTTTTAATTAATCGTCTATGTATAAGTTAAACAGCCATGGCTAAGTCACACACATTCCTGTCTAACATCTTTTTTAAATTGAAACCAGTCTGTGTAAGCTCCGTTTATCCTGACACATGCAGTGAAATCTTCGTGATTTTAGGCTGGTATCAAGCTACTGCTTTCATGGACCTTATTAGTGCAAGCAAGTAAGACGTCTGGTCAAGATCATAAATTAACAAATGCACGTGGTAGTACTTGGCCTTTTTAATGACATAATTCTTGCTTTGTAGGGGGTCAAGGAGTTGGTACCCTCACATATAACTTTCACCAATTAGATATTCTTGTTATTTTACAATTATATTATATATAACGTAAAGAACAGACACAAAATTGACCGATGTCATTAACAACAAACTGAGACTAAAGATGTTTATAGACCTTCTTCTTCTTCTTCGGTTAGCGCTACAACCCAGGGTGGGTCTTGGCTGACTCTACTACCCTCTTCCAATATTCTCGGTCTTCCATCAGGTTTGTGTCGAGAGGTACGTTCATTTTCAGCAGGTCGTTTTGGATGTTGTCTCTCCATCGCATGCGGGGGCGGCCTAGAGGTCTTTTGCCTGCTGGAATCTCTTCCCATATCAGCTTCACCAATCTTTCTTCATGGAGTCTCTGTAGGTGGCCAGCCCATCTCAGACGTTGAGATTTTATTTCTTGGACGATATCACTGTCATTATATAGTTTTATATAGTTTTTAGACCTACCAAAACATTTAAATGAGACCTTTAATTTTTTGAGCTGTAACTGTAATATCTTGCTATTATCTTGCTACTAGCACCAGGTGCTTTAAAAATCTGTGAAATGAACCGGTTTTGGTCAATATAACTGCTCTTTGGTTTTGACATGAAAAGTTTATTGCGATTCAACTGCTGTAAGCGAAAAACAAAACTGGTCACTATTTCGGTTCTTAGTTGTTTAGTTCCAATGCTATGTCTTAGTCATTTTAATATATTTAGATTCAAAATTTTAAACGTTTAATGGAATCCCAATTTTCTCTAATAAAAGCATAACAACAATATATAGTCATTTTAAGATTCTATTGATCAATACGTAAATTTTTTATGAATCATAAGTATATAAATTATTAAAGTCGAAATAAATCTAACTCATTTGGAGTCAAAAGGATCACAAGATGTGTATCTTCTTAAATAAGACGCGATCGCATAATTTCTGATAAAATCATTTACACGTTCATAATTTAAATCAAGTAAAATTTCCTTTAAACGAAAATTAATACCCACATTTATTTCCAAAAAAACAAATGCAATAAATCATGCAATCTTTTTAAAAATCTAAATAAAAACATTTACATAAGCTCGTGACTAACCATTTTCGTTTATGTGTTTTGGAGGACGATAAAAAATTATCCACCTATTGTAATTATAGTAATGATGCTATCAGCTGAGATAACCACTGCAAACAAATGTCATCCGGATGAGTCACTTTGCACGCCTGCATGCCAAATGTATTTAAAAAAAACAACTAGCAAATAGAAAAACATTGTAAACAAACGGTGTTGATGTAATGCCAACATGACCGTATCATCGATTAAACAAACTTAAAACTGCGTCCAAAAAGTATGTTGAAATCTACTACCCTACAAAAAACTTTATAATACAATTTTATAATGCACAATCATATACACGGTGTTAGAAAATAAGTGCGACAAACTTCAGGGGGTAATTCTGCAAGATGATAATGACAGTTTGCTATGTAAACGTATGTCCGCAAATACTTCGTTTCAAAAATACGGGGTGTTAAAGTTTTTCTTAAAAATGACTATTTATTGCTCTAAAACCGGTCGAGATATGCAAATGAAATTTCGTGGGTTTTGAGAGGTAGTTATTGCGCATTTTTTGACATGCAATTAAGAATTTTATATTCATCATTAGTGCACATACGGATAATAATCCCAATTTTTTTAAAGAAAAAAATAGTACGCCATTAAGATATTTTAAATTAAAAATCATGTTTAAATTTCTCAGTAAATTTGTGACAAAAATTCTTTTTAGCCTTTTTTTGTATAGGGCGCCGTTTTTATGCAAAAAATAAAAGCTCTTTACGCGTATTTTTCATTTATTTAATACATTATCAAGAACTATCTAATATCTAACACAATAACATTAAACCAGAACCCGTATCTCTGAAAACAAATCATTTGCGGACATACGTTTTTTTAGAAAACTGTTATTAGTTTTTTATGCAGAATCAATCCCGGAAGTTTGTCGCACTTATTTACCAACACCCTGTATAAGACGATGCCATAAGTATACAAAAGTACATTGAATGTTCAAATGTATGTAAATTTTATTCTTTACAAGTTGATAATAAAGACATACTTCACTTAGAACTTATTTAAACATTCTTAAGATACTATTCACGAATAACCTTTCTAGTTAAGAAGTCCTAAGTCTTTGAAAGTGTACAGACGAATAGAACTCCTTGCTGTCCTTATTAACAGCCAAAAAAAATACCAGTGGTCTGGGTGCGACCCGAGAGGTCCACACGACTAACTTCCCAGTAAAAAGAATGAAAAAATACTATATGTTTTGTTATTATAATTATTATTATTAAAAATATTGTCATCATAGTTTTCATACAAGTATTCCTAACATTCAATATTCATTTTATAAAAAAAATTATATTATTAAAAAGATCTTAAAATTCTGTATTAAAAATAGTAAAATTTATAAATTGCAAAATTCAGGTAGTTTACCATTTATTTCAGTTTTTTTATTCTCCCTAAAAAACAGCTCGACCAATTTCGCTGAAAATCTAATCGGTTCTAAGTTGCGTAATTATGCGTCGAATGCAATTGGTCCCACGTCGAGATAATAGAGACGAACAATAATTACGAACGCACATACGAAGATACGTACATACACACATACGTCCACTTAAAAACTTCCACTGGGAAGTTAAAAATTATGAAAGTTAAAGAATTTGTAGAAACTGTTCAAAGCAGTGCCTTTTATGAAGAAAGATTGCTTGGGTTGTTAATTAGGTGAATTCGTCTTTTCTGAAGATGGGAAAAGGGTCACATTTTTCGTGACAATTAAATGCTTTCTTTAGTGCTAATATTTTATAATTAAAATCAGAAGTTTTGTGTTTTATAAAACAATGTCAGCAGTCATAGAAAAATTGAAGAAACACAAATTATTATTGAAATAGGCTATATTTTATCAAAGCAAAGTAAAAAGAGGAAGTTATCTGATAAATGCTCTGATAAAATATATCGTAGCATGAGTATGCAGCATAAAATGCTACACTTCCTTATTTGCCCACCAAAATTATGAGACCCCTACAGCATTATAATAGAGACTGTGTGAGGAGTTCATTTACATGTACATGGTTATAAGACACTTTTATTACTCATGTTAACCTAATGAAAACATTTTTTCAATATTAAATTTATGTTTAAGCCCAAAAAAAAGTATTTTTCTATATAGCTCAGTGGTTAAGGAATCTTATCTTCGACACTGCCGAAGACAAAATCTTTTCAATTTTGCCCCTTCTTCTTCTTAAAGTGTCATGCAGATTCCCGCGTAGGTGTCCATCGCTACTCTCTTCTTCTTCTTCTTCCGCTGATATCCATTAATGGATGTTTGCGATCACTTTTGACCATTTTTCCCTATCTCTGGTGGTGTGAATTAATTCGTCTGTGGTTCCTATTCATGTCCAATGTTTGATATTTCGGAGCCATGACATCCTCTTTCTGCCTACACCCCTTCTTCCCTCTTATTAATAGTTGAAGCAAATAGTATCTTTCGTTGCGTAACACATGTCCCAGGTACGCTGTTTTTCTGCGTTTTATTGTGCCCAACAATTCGCGTTTTCTTCCTATCGTCCTCAAAATTTCCTCCTTCGTTTTCCTTGCTGTCCATGGGACTTTTAAGATTCTTCGATAGATCCACATTTCAAATGCTTCCAGCCTATTCATTGTGCTAACCTTCAATGTCCAGCCTTCCATACCATGCAACAATACGGACCATACGTAACGTTTCGTGAATCTTGTTCTGAGATTGAGGTCAAAGTCAGAGTTCGTGAAGACGTTTTTAAATTTTAGGAATGAGCTCCTCGCTTTTTCTATGTCTGAAGACCAGTCTTCACATAACCAAGTCCCCAGATAGTTAAACTTTTTTACTCGTTCTATGTCTTCACTATCGTATAAGGGTTTTGCATTCTGTAACTCATCCAATTTGCGGGTGATTACTAGGAATTTTGTCTTTTTTTATGTTGATGTTAATTCCCATAAGTCGGCCGTGCATTCCAACTATGTCCAGGAGCCTTTGGAGGTCATTCATATTATCTGCTTTTAGGACTGTGTCATCTGTATACCGTATATTGTTGATCCATGTGCCATTTACTTTAATACCTAATTGTTGTCCTTCGAGAGCTTCTTGGAAGATGTTTTCAGAGTAAATGTTAAACAGAAGTGGGGAAAGGACACATCCCTGTCTTACACCTCTAAGGATTTTTTGTGCCTTTGTAACTTCGTTGTCGCTTCTCTCTTTATATGATTTTATTAATTGTAGCATTTTGTAGTGCCTGGAAATCCCGTATTTCTGTCCATTGTCGTATGTTTCGTAGCCAGGATAACTTTCTTCTACCTACTTCTCTTTTTTCTCCTTCTATTTTACCCTGGAGAATAAGACGTTGGAAATGATAACGTTCTCCACGTGGTATGTGTCCAAGACAGCCGGTTTTTCTTCTTTTGATGTTTCCGAAAAGTTCACGGTCTACTAAATTAGCTCTTCTCAGTATGTCCTCGTTCGTCACTTGGTCAACCCCACGATACTCTCAGCATTCGTCGCAGGGTCCACATCTCGAAGGCCTCAAGTTTGTTGATAATTGCTGTTTTTAACGTCCATGCCTCGATTCAGAACAAGAAAACGGACCAGACCTTATCTAGTAGAGTTTGTAGATTATTTGCACTATCCGCCAATATCACGGTATCATCCGCATATCGAATATTGTTTATGGGAATTCCGTTTACTTTAATGCCTATGGGACTGTCGGATTCAGTGAATGCTCTTTCCACATACTAGTTAAACAACATCGGAGACAAGATGCACCCTTGGCAGACGCCCTTTTTTATTTTAAAATCCTCGGTTGTTCCTGCATTCTAAATTCGGATTTCCGCTCTTTGGTTCCAGTACAAATTACCTATAAGTCTGATATCCTTTCCATCCAGTCCCAATTTCCTAAGATATGATATGACGAGATCATGTTTTACATTGTCAAATGCTTTTTCGTAGTCAATAAAACACAAAAAGACGTCCTTTCCCTGATCCTGGCAATTCTGCACTAATGTTTGAAGACTAAATATGGCTTCTCTTGTTCCAACACCGCTTTTAAATCTAAATTGACTAGCACCACTTACTTCCTCACACCTCCTATACAGTCTTGTGCGTAGAACTCGAAGGAACAGTTTAAGAAAATGGCTTATTAGGCTAATGAGACGGTAGTCTTTACATACGGTTGCGTTGTTTGATTTTGGAAGTGTGACAAATGTAGAGCGGAGCCAGTCCTCAGGAATATGTCCAGTGTCATAAATATTGTTTTACTCCTAAAGACTTTAATTCAGAGCTCTTCTACTCTTTCTGCACCAATATAAATTTTTTTCAACTGATTGATGACACAGTCAAATGGTTACATGAAGAAAAGGTCTCCAAGAATCACACTGGACTACCCAAATGATTTACGAGTGATGATACTTTATGTCAATCGTGTTACGTTTGGTTCATTTAAATGTGGCAAATGCAAAATCGAACGTACTAAAGCTACCAAGTCTTTTAGTAATGTGTACAACTCGTTAATAATGAATGTGCTATAATTTTTGTCAAATTTCCATCGAAAGAAAAAGGAAACCGCAAAGGATCAACATTACATCCAACAAAGAAACATTTTGGGTAAAACATAACAGAAGTAAAAATAATAAATTTAAGTTTTTTACCATTGGGTAGATCACGATTCCAGGATAATGGCCGGGACACACCTATAATGCACCCTTACCATCCGACTCAGATCATACAGTCGGAGAAGTGTCTAAGAGGGAAACGGTAGAGCCAAATAATCCGATCCCGGTGGGGATCATCCGACTGTATAATCGGAGTCGGATCGGAAGGGTGCATGGTAGGTGTGTCCCGGCCATAAACGGTGGACTAGACGGAGACCAAGAGAGCACCATGAACGCACCTTAGTAAACCTCCTAAAAGTAGTAAAGCAGAACTGGAATGAATGAAGAGAATTAAAATTTTTAGCAGTTGACAAGAAGAATGATAAAGACTTAATGGAATTAAAAATATTTTCCTCAAAAATTATAGAAAGATAATAGAAAAATATCGTTCACAACTCGCTCATAACTTTATCACGTAGTTGCATAACCTACCTCTGAAATTTACGGGACGAGTAATAAAAATAGCTCCAGTTCTTAACCTTGCAATGAGATGTAATAATAATGCATGTCGAAATTATTACAAGTTCATTAAATGTAATAGAAGCATCGTATAATTTTAATATTATTAGGTGCATAAATTCAAACCTTATAGTTGGATAATTCCAGTTATTTTATTACTATTAATAGGTTTATGATAGAAATATATTCCGCCTCGCCAGGCACCGTTTCTGTTATAATTTGATTTTTTTTTCTTAAAAAGAAATGTGTCTAGCCAACCATGCTCGTTTTGCCTGATATGCATTAAGATCTAGTTTTTTAACCAAACTTACAAAATCACAATTAATTTATTTGAAACTATTGTCAAGTCTTTAATATTTTGTGATAGTCCAACTATCTATAAATAAAGATATCTAATCAATCTTCTTCTTCTTTCGGTGCCATATCAGGTCCCCCTAACGTTGGCAATTACATTGGCGAGTTGTTCGCGGTTTTCGGCTAATCTGATTAGTTGTTCGGCACTGCATATTCCTGTCCAATCGCGAATGTTCTTCAACCATGACATCTGTTTTTTTCCGATTCCTCGGCTGCCTTCGATTTTGCGCTTCATTATAAGTTGAAGCACCCTGTATCGGTCTCCTCTGAAAATATGCCCCAGGTATATCTTTCTGATCTTTATAGTGAAAAATAACTCACGATCATATACTCATAATCATATCCTTACAATTAAACCACATGCATCGCCACCTAACGGCATAACTAGGAATACCGCAGCTACTAATGTAGTTTTACGAAAATTCAAATAGCTACATAATATGAATGTACTTGAAATGAGTGTTAACCTTATATCGGTTATACATGGCTGTGAAAAAATATTATTACTGTTATATCTCCGGTTCTCGTCATCGTAGCGAGATAAAATATCTGCCAGTGTTAAGTCTAATTATAGACTTGTAAACACAGTTTAATAAAAATCGATAATGTAGTTTTTTTGTGATGCTTGAACAAACATACAGACAAACAATAAATCCAAAAATCAGTGACCTATATCCCATATCGTGATCTTTTTAATGTAAATAATATTATATTATTTCTGTTATTATATAATCTGCTCCTAATTAAAACAAAAAACAATTTCTTTACTTCCTTTCATTAGAAGAGTTGTTTATAACCCTAAAAGTAAATAAACAAATTTATTATATTCTTTTTTACAATTTTTTAATACAGTTTGCAAAGTAAATATTAAGTTGCATCATTCTGGTCGAAACGTTTGATGTTTTCAGCTTTCAAAACAATGCGCTGCATCAAAGCGTGTAGGAAAATCCTTTTACCGTACAAAAATGGAGATGCGGAGGTAGAGAAAAATGTAGGTAGTTAATACAAATAGATGAATAATAAAGTTGGTTAATTTTATAAAGTAACTTTAAATAAAGAGATCCAATGAATGAATACTTTAAACCACAGAAAAAATTAAAGGTAATCCCGTCAAAAACATAAATGTGAAATGAGAGCCAAGTTCAATATTATGATATATGCGTTGGTTGTTGACTTCAACGACAAAACTAGTGAGATCTAAATGGGTGCCAAATTCAATAGTCAGTCCTGAAATTTATTTATAACAACATTAAATATTTTATAACTTTAAATATCATTTTTTCTAATAATAATATAATAATAATAATATATAAAAGTCTAAGGTCTGTTTGGCTGGTTCGAATATACGAATTATATTATAGCCTTCGCAAGTTCTAAAGCTGTAAGTTTTTGTTTTATTCTTCCGGAAATTTGGTTTGCTGGTAGAATAAAGGGCTCTTCCATGACTGTTTTAGTAGGTACTTAATAATAATTCGTATATTCGAATCAGCGAAGTCAGACCTTAGGCTTCAATATATTATCCTAAGTTATTAGAAGAAATAATATTTTAAGTTGTTATAAAATATTTTATGTTGTTATAAATAAATTTCAGGACTGACCATTGAACTTGGCACCCATTTAGATCTTACTTCTTTTGTCGTTGAAGTCAACAACCAAGGCATATATCATAATATTGAACTTGGCTTTCATTTTACATTTGTTTTTGGTAGAATATTATTACTTTTTGTACAAAAGTTATAAGTAGGTACTTATTCATAATAAAATTAATACCAAATAGTTTTTGTTATCCTTTGGTATTTTCCTACGTTTACGGGGTATAATAGTCTTTTTTGTATTATTTTCTATATTTTTTTGTATAATTAATACTAAATCTCAATTAATAACGTAATATATACGAAAGTTCGACTATACTCTTGTAAGTAGTTATAAGTACTAAAACTGATATGTTTGGTTTAAATAAAAATTAAGGGTGGTTTTCCTCTCGTTATATATTCACGTAAAGACCTTAAAATCCCCATAAAGACCGGCTGTCATCAATTTTGATTGCACTTATTCTTACATTACAGGCACTATAAGTGTTTCTTATAAAATCAATTAAATGAAAAATTATAAAAATTTAATTGTTTCCTATTTATTCCTTTGTATTTACCCAACTACCTATCTGGATGCCAAATTTGAACTTTCTAGGTCGTCTGGAACTGGGTTAGAGTTTTGATCTAGGTCAGTCAGTTATAAAAATGACGATTTTTGGACGGTAATATTTAAGTAAACGTTTGAGGTGTGCTTATGAAATTTGGAACACATACGTATCTCGCAAGTCTCAATATATAAGCCAAATTTGACATGTTTATGTGAAATTGTTTTTGAGTTATGAGGGGGTTAAAAGTGGCTCCAAATGGTTCGTGTAATATTACCCACGGTACCGCTCGCCACTCTGTTAGCTTGAACTTGGCTTGACACGCTACCGCGTGTCTAGATAAACTAAGCAAATAGAAGTAACAAATGTTCAGATCATAATTTCAATATTCACAGTGGCAAACGTAATAAGGGGATAAAATAGTTTCATAGGCTAAAGTGGACAAACGTGAAAAGAATAAACTAAATATGGATGTAGAAAAAGCGAAGTTGGAAACTGTTGGCAGAATAATATTACCTTATCTTAAATTATTACTAACAGGGACCATCTAGGCAAAGGGTAGAAAAATCTTTAAGCTTGGGTGAAAAAAAATAATGCATACAACAAGGTTCTCTACAAAACACTGTTGCATGAATAAACACCTACACGTTACAGGGCTTGCAAAAAGCCCTCTTTGTAGGTTTTGCGAAGGGGAGAGTGTCTTTGCTACTGCGAAGAACTCTCAGTTCGCAGACAACAGTACTTCGGGGAATGAAAACTGGAACCTGTAATGCTTAGCAACCTGGAATTTTTCAAAAGTACAGAACAGCTGCTATGACGGTCCAACAGGGGGCGCAATAGGTCTTGACTGCAGTACATGAATAACTAACATTGATACCAACCCCGAAACTATAATTGTATTGTAAATTATGTATCCGTTAAACGGTTGCGCAGCCAATTCCAACCTAAAATCCGCTCAACCGATAATCGCCCAGCATGGAATGAAATCGAGCAAAAAGGCGCAAATATATCGCATGTAAAACGTGTGTTCTGGCGCGATCTAGCCAGCCAAGTTCAAGGTCAAACGTAACATAGTGTTCCTATCGCTGTCGCACTCTCAAGCGGCGTTATCGTTATAATTTTTCATTTCCTGTTGCTTCAAATACTTGGGAGGCTGAAGTTTTTATGATGGATGGAGAATGTCGTCGTATAATATCCGTATGGCCTCGGTGGATTCGGGGTGTCAGTTTAAGAACACATTCCCTACAATTCGGTACCACTTTAGTTATTTTTTTTTGTTTTAAAAACGATTTACATTTTTCTTTTTAATTATTTTTGTTGGTTGTTAAACCGCACCTTGTATTTTTTATGTAGGGTGTCTAAAGTAGGGCAAAAAAAACAAATGAGAATTTAAATTATAAAAAAAATGAATGCATATTCTGTTAAATGTGTGCCGCATTAGAAAGCAATAACAAATTGTGTGCATTGACACTTAAATATTCAATTAAGCGTCGAATGCACAACACGAACATGACCACAGATCGTGGGTCCGTGTGGCAAATGCAAAGCGACCTCTTCTCAAGCAAACTTTCATTACATTGTCGATAATCAAATGAGACAACCAACTCCGTTGTTATTCTAAGCCGTCTCGGTTCCAATCGAAACTCTCAAATTGCTCTATAAACTGATAATGACACTTAACCACAGAGATGTCGCGAGGTTGGTTTCCAATGAAACGGACCGGCTGATACCGTCTTGTTCACATTTCGACGTTTTAGGCCGATACTAGGAGTGTTTACCGTCAATATTTACAACAAATTATCACGAAAATGTTTTGCATTAAATCTGCACGAATTTACAAGAAGACATTTAGAATTATTGGAAGTGTCTAATTCATCTGATTTGGTTTACCCGAACGTTTACTTCTCTGCATACTTTTTTTATGTATTAAATTCAAAGATGTGGCGAGTAGCAGAAATCATTTTTTAAAACCAGAAAAACATCCACAAGAAGCTACTTCATACAGGCCTATTTAATTATTACCTACTACTATTCAAAAGAATAAGGTAAAAAAATAGAAGAAAGAAATAAAATTCCTAACCATCAGTTTGGGTTCAGAGAGAGATCAATGATCAGTTCAACGATAGATCAAGTACATATAATAACCGATGTAATAGAATAACCGCTGGAAGAAAGAAAAGTCCAGGCTTTCGGCTAAGTCTAGCATAAAAGCTTTTATCACAAAATAACATGCTACTTGCTATAACAATATTCCCAACTACTTAAATCGTATACATCTGACAGACACTTTCCAGTTAACTACTGTTAAACAAATTAATATGGAAACAACATATTCCAGTACATACTGGGACCAGGATCATAACTGTTCTACACCAGTGGTATCTCAACTATAAAACATAATACAGTTGCACCATTTGCAGGTGACACAGTTATTTAAGCAATCGAAATAAATCCCGAAGAAGCAACCACCAAACTGTACGAGTTAACTACTGTTAAACAAATTAATATGGAAACAAAATATTCCAGTACATACTGGGACCAGGATCATAACTGTTCTACACCAGTGGTATCTCAACTATAGAACATAATACAGTTGCACCATTTGCAGGTGACACAGTTATTTAAGCAATCGAAATAAATCCCGAAGAAGCAACCACCAAACTGTACGAGTACTGTTAAACAAATTAATATGGAAACAACATTTCCAACAATATTTTCAATATAACTGCAATTCATGGTAGTGAATGTTGGGTTTGGCAAAAAAAAGCATGAAAATAAGATTAATCCTGCGGAGATAAGTAGTCTAAGAAATATAGCTGGAGTGACTAGGTTGAATAAAGTAAAGAATAGTGAGATAAGAGAACGTTGTGGTGTTAAAGAAGATGTGGTTACAAAGATAGATAAAGGAATGCTTAGATGCTTTGGATACGTAGAAAGGATGGATGAAGAAAGATTGACGAAAGAATTTTATAAGGCGAGTGTGAATGGACAAGTCGGTAGAGGTCGACCTCGGCGAACATCGATCTCGATTAGATCAACATTGTTTTAAAGAAAGGCCAGGTCAAGAGTACCAACAACCGACGAGCATGTATGAGAGCACTGATGAAAGTAAAATAAGCAAAAGATGTGTGTAAGAGCCGTAGCAAGTGGAAGAAAACAGGTGTGATTATATGCATGTATGTAATTAAGAAATAAAAAATTATCGTTTTTTTTTAAACAATCTAATGGATACTGTTAGCTAGCTGCAATTATGAGTATGTCAAGACTATGAAAATATCAACCAGCTTAAAAGACTCAAGAGGACGAAGCCGTTCGAGTTAGTGAAGTGTTAAGTAGTTAGTTAGTGGTGTAATTAAGTTATGTATTAGAGATAAGAATTATTCGGCTTATTAGATAAGTCTTGTGTAGCATTTAGTTAAAATACAACTTATTTTCTTATTGATCGTAGTAATGATCAGACTGCAATATTCACAAAACTCTTGTTGGGGTTTTACTCAAGCAAAAAGCAGAACAAATCCTTACCAAGTACCTAAATTGCTTGAAATAATACATACATACCTATAGTCACGCCCTTTTTCCTGTAGGGGTAGACAGAGACCACTTCCTTCCACTTGCTACGGTTCTTACACACATCTTTTGCATTCTTTACTTTCATCAGTGCTTTTATACAAGCTCGTCGGTTGTTGGTACTCTTGACCTGGCCTTTCTTCAAAACAATGTTGATCTGATCAAAATATGTTCGACGAGGTGGACCTCTACAAGCTTGTCCATTCACATTTGCCTTATAAATTTGTTTCGTCAATTTTCCTTTATCCATCCTTTCTACGTGTCGAAACCATCTAAGCATTCCTTTCTCTATCTTTGTTATCAAATCTTTTTTTACACCACAACGTTCTCTTATTTCACTATTCTTTACTTTATCCAACCAAGTCACTCCGGGAATACTTCGCAGACTACTCATTAAACTTATTTTTATTCTTCTGCCAAACCCAACATTCACCACCATACATAAGTGTAGGAACCAACAAACCTATTTGCAAAGCCAGACGTGCATTTTTTGACACCTTCTAGTCGCTCATAAAGCTATGCAGTGTCCCATTTATTTGTTTTCCTGCCAACACCCTTCGCTCAATGTCACTGTCATACTTTTCATCTCTCGTAAACTTTGAACCCAAGTACATAAATTCATTGTCTTGTTCCACTCTTTCTACCTTAATTGAAACTTCACAGTTTGTCATGCTTTCTTCTCTTTTAAAAACCATTATTACTTTTGTTTTGCTTATATTTATTTTTATCCTTTTAATTTTCAGGGCATCATGCATAACATTAACCATCGCCTGCAAATCCTCTTCAGATGACGCTAATATGACTTGATCATCGGCGTAAAGAAGGCATTTAACGATAAAATCATTCCATTTCAATTTATACGCACTCTCTTTTAAATATTTTAAACAATCGTCTATGTATAAGCTAAATATTCATGGCGAAGCCACACATCCCTGTCTCACACCTTTTTCGATGTTAAACCAGTTCGTGCAAGCTTCGTTTATACTGACACAAGCAGTGAAATCCTCGTAAAGTGATTTCAGTGCTCGTATTAAACTACCGCTCACCCCATACATAGACAATGTCGACCACAATTCACTTCTCACCACTCTGTCATAGGCCTTTTTCAAGTCTATAAAAGCGCAATATACCTTTTCCTGTTTGCACATCCCATATCATCTTTTCAGTTTCATTCGTTACTCTTTTCATCAATAATTTTGCATACAGTTTGCCGACTATGCTGAGTAAACTAATACCTTGGTAGTTCTTACGGTTCTGCTGCGAACCTTTTCCCTTTTAAAGCGGCACAATAACAGCCTTGCACCAGTCGTACATTGTGACGTAATAACCTTTTTGAGACGACTATGGGATTAGTTGGTAATATAAGTGTTGATTAAATCAAGAAATAATTTTTATATTTTATAACTTTCGTAATAAACATCACAAGCTTGCAATACGTCTTTTAAATTAAAAATTTTCGAAACAACTTCATATTCCTTATTATTACTTACAGCACCACAAAAACATCTTTCTTTGCTATATCTCATGTTATTTTCCAGTCTGTCGACGATATCTTATTAGCTAGTCTCTTAGAAATGGAAATTTTATATTTTTGTAGTTTATTCAAACGAATTTGTTTCACCAAGCTTGACGACTAGAATTACCGATACTACGAAGAGCATGTGGACTTTCTCGTGGGAGGTGAATTATACTTGCGACTCTTATAGTCTAAGATCCCACTGTTCGATTCTGCAGCTATCTATTTTTTTATGAAATTAATTTTAAATGAATGTTGTGAGAGTATTCAATAGATTAGCGATAGGTTGCCTATAAAAAATTATCCGCAATTACCTATTATTAATTTGCTAATATAAATTGCAGCTAGGTTTTTTTTAAATAATTATACGTCATTTTAAAGAAAATGATGTAAAGAATAGAAAAAAAATGGTTGCCAGCTCTCAGTCAGCTGCAACGTTACGGTCATCTGTTTTTTTGAAAAATTTTAGTGCAAAATTAGTTTTATATTTCCTGTTTACCATAATCCATGGTTGCAAATTAAAAATGGCCGCAAGCAGAGGTTGCCATACTTTCGATAAACGATTCTTCCTTCAGGTAAGTGTGAGCGCAAGAGAAAAGATGGTCCATTCATTTCGTGCGATAAATAAGGACAAAGCATAGCAAATCTGACACTTATGCTATAGTGACAGTTTACGTATAGTATACCGTATCTTCTCGTTTACGAAAGGTGAACACTCCATTTCATATTTAGTGCAGAATTTTTATTGTTTTTACCAGTGATTTTTTAAAATAAAGACGTTTTTTTTGTGTCGCGAGGGTGAAACATTAACCGATTTCAATAATGAATCTTTCAAAAAATGTGAACTTATGTTATTGTTTCGTGAAAGTAAAACTTTAAATACAATGACATAACCTTAAATAGTGATATTATTGAAAAAAATTTCGTGTTACTTAAAAATTTATGTATAAATACAAATTAAAAAAATACTAGAACTACATCTACACCACATTGTACTCTTGTTTACAGCACGTAACAATCCGTGCATCTTTTATCTTGCGCTCACATTTACCTGGAGGGAGAATCGTTTATTAAAAGCATGGCAACCTCTGCTTGCGGCCATTTTTTATTTGGCAACCATGGATTATCGTAAACAGGAAATATAAAACTTTAATTTTTATTTTATTTTTAAAAAAAAACAGAAAGTTGTAAATAATTATCAGTTCATGGTTGTATGGGGTGAGATTTTCTTGAAATTGGTAGGTTATAGGTTGGTATAACCAAATATGTTGAACCTTATTCTTTCCAGAGCGGGGCATGAACATAGTATATGTTCAGCAGTTTCGTCTTCCACGCAGCAAAACCGACAGTCCGTTTGTTGATTCAGACCTATCCTTCCGAGGTGGTATCTTAGACGACAGTGTCCTGTAAGCAGTACCGTTAGAATATGCAGGTCATTACTGCTCCATTCTAAGATCTGCTTTGTTGTGTTTTTAGAGGGTTTAGGTAGGAACGCCTTCGAGTGAGTCAACTCTGGTATATCGGACCAGTATGTGAGTATTTTTCTCTCCACCGGTCCATAATAATTGTTTTTGAGGCACTTGTAGTGACTCCAAGAACCGGTTATAGTCCAGTGAACGCAGATTCGGCCCCCTGTTTTGCAAGGGTGTCGGCTTTTTCGTTTCCCTTCACCCACTGGTGCCCAGGTACCCACAGCAGTGTCACTCTGTTGTTCGCACCAAGGTACTCCAGGGATTCAATGCAATTCCATACAAGTTTAGAATTTATCTTGTTGGAGCTCGGTGCATTTAAAACAGCCTGGCTGTCTGATATTATACTTATGTTTTTGTTTGCTAGAGGTCTGTTAGTTAGCTCTTTTACACACAATTCGATAACGAAGACTTCAGCCTGAAAGATTGTAGCATACCTACCAAGACTGGTAGATATTTCAATATTTCTTTTTTTGCTAAAAACACCAGCCCCAACTCCATCTAGAGTTTTTGAGCCATCTGTGTACATTACGTATTAAGTCTCTGAGAAGAGGATTTCCCTTACCCATTCATCTCTCTTCGGAAAGAGGACTTTGAACGGCTTTTTTACGTGTATTTTTGTGGCTAGCGTGTCAGGAACCATCCCAAAAATTTGGTGAGTTTTTGTTTCACTCAGTATCCCAGAGTGGTTCCCGAGTTGCTCTCCAATAATTTGCTTTTTCAAAGTCAGGAATTTGTAGGAGACTATCCTTGGGGCACTGTATAGATTTATGAACAGCCAGAAAGTGTCAAAAAAGGCACGTCTGGCTGTGCAAAGAGGAGTGTTGATTCCTACACTTATGTATGGTAGTAAATGCTGAGTTTGGCTGAAGAAGCATGAAAATAGAATTAATGCTGCGAAGGTGAGTAGTCTGAGAAGTATAGCCGAAGTGACTCGGTTGGATAAAGTAAAAAATAGTGAGATAAGAGAACGCTGTGGTGTAAAAGAAGATGTGGTAACAAAGATAGATAAAGATATGCTTAGATGGTTTGGACACGTAAAAAGGATGGATGAAGGAAGATTGACGAAACAAATTTATAAGGCGGGTGTGAATGGTTGGAAGTCGGTAGAGGTCGACCTTTGCGAACATGTCTCGATCAGATCAACATTGTTTTGAAGAAAGGCCAGGTCAAGAGTACCAACAACCGACGAGCATGTATAAGAGCACTATATGAAAGTAGAGGAAGCAAAATATGTGTGTAAGAGCCGTAGCGGAAGTGGAAGGAAGTGGTCTCTGCCTACCGCTACGGGAAAAAGGCGTGACTATATGTATGTATGTATGTACGGTGCAATCAGATAATAAATTATGGAAGGTAGATTTTTAGAATTGCACCTGTAGCAGGATGAAAGTATCTGAAAAACAGAAACGCTATTTGATAAAGATAAATTATTTTTTAGGCCGGGGCCATTGGACAGACGATTAGTGTTTTTTTTTAGCTGGAGAGTAACTTCAGAGTTGTACTGAGTTCGTAGATAGCCAAACTAAAATAGCTTTATAACTCTTTAATGGAAAAAGCTGATTGTTTTGTCTCATTTAAAAGAGATTCTGGCCTATTTCGACGTTTCTATTTCACAAACAGACGGGCTATCTCAACAAATAAATCTGTGTCCAAATCAATTTCGAAGTTGTCTGGATATTAGGGATGCAGTTCACGTTGAACGAAGTATCGAACTCTATTTCAAGGGTGTTTTCCTTGTTAAGAAGTATCTGGTGTGAAACTAAAGCACGAAAGATGTCAGTAAAAGGAAGAGGGTTATGAAGTGACTGTGTTATTGTTATCAAACTTTCTCGAGAAGTTTCGGTAGGAGTTGTTTTGTGATATTGTTGCGGTCGAAAGTAGTGCTCGATATTTAAACAAATGGGAAAAACTTTTTATTTTGACATTTTAAATGTATTTTTGCATGTGTTAAATTATAATAAAATTAAGTTAGATTTATTGACGGTTGTATTTGTATTTTTTTTCTACTTCCGTATGTGGAAATTAAATATCTGCTAGCGATTTATTTATGTGGTTCATTATAACATGGATTTTCATTATGTAACAAACAGATTTTGGCCAATAAATACGAATTTTTGGCCTTTGAGAACGCGTGCTTGGGGCAAATCAAATGGGTTGTTTTGACTTACTTGTTTGACAATTAATTTTTATCGACATTCAATCACAACTACAGAGGGTTGAGATAAAGAGGGCAATATCTATGTTAAAAAAATGTTCCTGTAAGTGTAATAAATTAAAATAACGTTATCGTAGCAAAATACCGTTTTAACAGAATCTATGAAAAATTATACAGACAATTCATTGACTGGAAAATTACAAAAGATATTTCATCTTGTTTAATTACTGAGTTATTAGTTTATTTTGAAATTTTTTTAAATAAACTCCCATCTTTTTTTTTGTAAACACACTATTTCATATTAAAAATATTGTTGAATAACAAACATTAAACCGACATTTCAAAATACACAAGGTTACTTGCATAATGTGTCAATATTTTATATGATGATTATTGTCATTATTGTCCAGTTTAGTGTTAAAATATATTAAGTGCAAAGAAAAGTGGCGTTTATAAACCCCGAAGTGGTAGAGGTTTGTAATCAATCGATTTTGATGTATCAGTCGTGTAACTATATTATTGTAGTTCTTCTTAAACTTATTTGTTTAAACTATATGTATATTAATTTTTCTACGATTGTCACAAAATACCTTCATTGTATGTTAAATGATGATTTATAAATGTAGTACATTGTATTACTCCTTTTTATTATGCACTAGTTGCTGGGTAAGCCTAAGAAAGCCTTGTGCCCTAACTATTCGTTTGATTCTGAAATCATTTACACGTGTCGAACGTTTGTTTTCTCTGGGTACCGCAAAGTCTGACTACGGACCATATAATGCGACGTGTGAAATGGTGACAATCTCGGTATGTGAAGAACATCGTGACAGGTGACGAGACTTGACTGTACTACTATTATGATGTGCCGACCAAGTCTTAAAACAAAGTTTGGCTCTTTCATGACGGGGTCATGAAAGATCAGAAAAATCAAATGGGAAGAAAATAAAATGATAACTGTATTTTTTAAATTGAGTGGAATTGTAAAGCGTGTAGTGTTGGACAAACACAAGACAGTCACAGCAAGGTGATACACTGACAGTGCCTTTCTAAAGTCATCGACTCTCTGAGGAACTTTCGACCAAATTGGACACCTAGCTCTTTCAACATGATCCAGCTCCAGCTTACTGTGCGAAAGCCTGCACGGAATATTTGATCACTACAGGACTGAAACTGCTTGAGCACACTCCTTACAGTCCACACCTTGCATCCTGCAAATTTGCACTGTTTAATATGTGAAAATGACGCTGAAATAGAGATGGTTTAACAGTAATGAGGACCTTTTAAGGGTTTGGGACAACGAGTGTGCCATACCACCTAGCGAGACGTAGCAGTTGTGGTTAAAGGATTGGTTTCGGAGGATGGAGAGATATATTGTCTGTGGTCAAAATTATATAAAAAAAATTTAATAGATAGAGCTGTATTGTAGGAGAAGCGAAAGACGTGTGAAAAACCGCAGCAAGTGAAAAGGTGAAAAGGAAGTGGTCTCTGCCTACCCCTACAGAAAAAAGCCTTGCTATATATATATATGTAAAGAGCGATTATTCATCACTATTGTTAGTAAGAAAACTCCGAGTTGGTTCTTTCAGAATTTCCAATTTCCCATTTTCTAAAACACGATTGTATTTTGCTTTATTTTGATTGCCCACACCATTCGCAAAAAGTTATTGTTTTGGATCACTAATTTTGATTTATACTTATCCCAATTTTTCACACTTTCGGCTGAAGGCTAGACAATGATAAAAACATCCACTACCTTTTATCCCTTTTCCGGATTAAGTACAGAAACGTACGAAAACAGGTTTACACGGTCGTCGAACCGTAACATTAACTTGTCAGATTTGATGAACGACAATTTCAAAGGAATTATATTATTATTCGTCCTCATATCCACTTCTTTAAAATATGTAGGTATTTTGTTTCTTCAGGAAATAGGTAATTTTATATCAATGACAAATTGCAAACAAACCTAATTGACAACGTATTTTTTCATCGACCACAGCTTTAAGACTTTTATTAACACCTTAATATTTTCTTGATTAATTTTTTAAATATTTTCTTAAAATGGTTAAATGAAACGGACGTACTCAGAAAGCGATCTTTAATGAGATTAAAATGCTTTTAAACCTACATTTATTTATAAAAAGAAAGCTGCAACAAAATACATAAAGTACCCTGGTTAAATTGTTGCGATGATAAATGTATTAATAATGGTCTTATAAAAGGAGAGGAAAATTACATCTGGAAGTAAATTTCACCATCTAAAGGTGCTGTTAATAAATGACACCACTTCAGTTAGAAATCCTGGTGATTTGAAGCTGTGCGTGAGGGCTTAAAACGCATTGTGATGCCTTCAAGGCACACCCTGGAAGTATATTTTAAAAAAGCAGTCTCTAAAATTCAATGAACAAAAGTTGTTGATTATGCATACAGAATAGAATAAGGAATAAAGGCACATTTTAAATATCCCTACTTCGCGACAGTAGCGCCGCTTCCAGTGCCGATTGAAACGAAATCAGATACCACTGGCGTACCATTTAAGTTGATCGATGAGGTTTTCCTGTACGACCGTCCCCTCAATCTTCTCTAATGGTGCAATCACACACTCGCAAATAAATAACCTCTAATATTGTTCTTTCAAAATTAATTAAAAAAATACGTTAGAGAATTGGGTATAATATCACTGAAGCTCGGTGGTACCGTCCCAATACAGGCTGTCTTTTGTTTATAATCTTCTGGAACGTGTTCAACAACTTCAAGAACTTCTACCGGAGTTATTAGTTTTTGTTGCAGTGCGTCTGTTACTTTTTTTCAATTTCTTTATTTTATTGTAAACATTGTTGAGTTATCCATATTTTTTTTTGTAAAATATCAGTGTAATAAAATAATTCAATCTCGAAGAAACAGCTAAATAAGAAACGATTGTTGATATTTCAGAAGAGCATCTCTCATGAAAATATCTATAAAATAGAGACAAATCGCTAACTATTCTACGGTGTTTCAGAGAAATGAGCGAGTTTGTAAGCGAGGCATCACCGACAAAACGAATTGCCCTTTGTTGGACGGAATCCAATAGTTTCAGGATATGTTTAGGTGCCGCACTCCAAATATGGAAACAGTATTCCAGGACAAGTCGGATCTGTGCTTTATAGATCATAAGCAGCTGACTGGAAGTGAATAAGCTCTTGGCACGAATCAGAAAGCTAAGTTTTTGAAATGCACATTTGGCAATGGACCTCATGTGATTTTCCCAAGAAAGGTTTTTGCTGATAGTAATACCAAGTCCATATTTATGTTGTTGACATTTCTTCCTCGTTCATTTCTGGTTTTACGGGCAGATAAAGGAGCCCTGGAAGGTAAAGCGGTATGGAGGGTACTATCATCCGCGAATCTGTGTACTGGACATGAAGTTGTTTCCAATTTTCTTTATTTTATAAACATTATTGAGTTATCCACATTTTTTTTTTGTTGTAAAAAATCAATGTTGTTCGGTTATCCACATTTTTTATTGTAAAATATCAATGTAATAAAATTATTCAAATACAAACACCAAAAGAAGAAAACCAACAGAACTGTATTATTTACTGTCATGTAAACGGCAAAACACCACGATATACCTATACCGATTCTGACCTTTCCAACCGTTTTCAATCCTACATTTATCGATATACCAACTACTTTTATCTTATTTTCTTTTATCCCTTTCATAAAATGATGAAGTGGCGAAAACAAGTTGCGCACGGTCGTCGAACCGAAATGTTAACTTGTCAAATCTGATAAACGGCAATTCTAAAAAACAACTAAATTATTTATTTCTTTGTCCTCTTCCTGTCTGTCAGAATGGCGATCGGTTGAGCTCTAATCTTATCTTTAATTTTGTTTTGGTTAAAATAAACCGCTTTGGTGGTTCGTATGCATTCTGAATTTTTTTTTTTTTTTTATGTTCTGGTTCCCACGAAAAGGGATATCCTGTAATGTTCAAAGAACATCGTGGGAACCAAGGGAAAGAAGGTAGGAGTTGGTGTTCTTAAATTTCTGGAGGTTGTATGCCTCGGGGAACACCTCACTAGGCAATGAGTTCCAAAGCCTCGCAATTCGTTGGATGAATGAGTCTTTGGAAAGTGATGTTCTGCAGGTCTCCAAAGTGACCACGAAGGGGTGTGAAGACTGAACTTGACGGGTTAATCTCGAAGAGACTGCCAAAGGAGGAACGATTGTTGATATTTCAGAAGAGCATCGCCCATGAAAATATCTATAAAATAGAGACAAATCGCCAACTTTTCTACGGTGTTCCAGACAAGTGAGCGAGTTTGTAAGCAAGGCATCACCGACGAGACGAATTGCCCTTTTTTGGACAGAATCCAGTAGCTTCAGGATATGTTTAGGTGCTGCACTCCAAATATGGGAACAGTACTCCAGTACAGGTCGGATCTGTGCCTTATAGATCATAAGCAGCTGACTGGAGGTGAAATAGCTCTTGGCACGAAACAAAAAACCAAGTTTTTGGGATGCACTTTTGGCAATGGACCTCACGTGATTTTCTCAGGAAAGGTTATTGCTGATAGTTATACCAAGCGTCGATATGGATGACTTCAGTGGTATGGTTACTCCTGACAAAGTAATGTTAGGCACAGTGAGATCAGCTTTTCTAGAGAAAAGACATGCTTGTGTTTTGTTTGCATTGAATTCTACCAAGTTATTGGATCCCCATTCGAGAATTGTTGCTAAGTCCATATTTATATTGTTAACATTTCTTCCTCGTTCATTTCTGGTTTCACGGGCTGATATAGGGGCCCTGGAAGAG
This sequence comes from Agelastica alni, assembly GCA_950111635.1. Taxonomy (NCBI): domain Eukaryota; kingdom Metazoa; phylum Arthropoda; class Insecta; order Coleoptera; family Chrysomelidae; genus Agelastica; species Agelastica alni. Next base: position 41,071,838 of record OX467708.1, on the reverse strand, counting down.
AAAGCAGTATGGAGGGTACTATCATCGGCAAAGCTGTGTACGGGACATGAAGTTGCTTTCAATAGGTCGTTGATGTGAAGTAAAAATAGTGTTGGTTAAATACAGGCTGTCTTAATACACGTACAAAGTTGTATTATTGGTGCTAACAATAATTACAATGCCGTGTCTGTGATTTACATACACAAATATAGTCACGACTTTTTCCCGTAGGGGTAGGTATAGATCACTTCCAATCATTTAGCGGGTCTAAATTAACATACGGACTGGTCACTCGACTTAACCCCTTCGTTCCTCCTAATACAAGCCAAAAAATTTGCTTATTCCTTGCATCAGAGAAAACCGGTCACCTCAAAAATTTGTGAAATTAGCAATTTTTACTTATTTTTTAATTTTTAATTAAGTTAAATGGGTTAGTATGTATACTAAAAAGGTATACTAACCCTGTACAGAGGGTGAACAAATTTTTGGGACCTTGGAAACGATACAACGGTCAATTACTTATCACCGATCGCCTGATTGAAAATTTCGACAACTGCATGTACGTGTATAGGTAGTGATTTAAAAAGTTTTCTTTGTAAAATTTATGGTGGTTTAAAGTTTGAGACGTATCTTTGTAATAAAGTAGCCTTTACAGAGTTAAGTTTAAATCTTAACAATGGATGAAAATTATCGGAGAGCTGTTGAGTTTGAAGCATTGCTGGCAATTGGAACAAGTCAACGGGATATAGCGAGACGTTCGAATGTTGGTCGTTCAACAGTACAAAGAATACACCAGCGGTTTTTACAGACCGGCTCTTACCAACGGCGGTGGCGGCCCGGTATGGGTGTGAAACGAAAAACAACAGCTCGGGAGGATCGCTTTCGCAAGATTGCTGCACTGCGAGAGCGAAAGCAAACCGCTAGAATGCTCCAAAGCGGCCTTCATCAAGCTCATAGAACAGCAGTCAGCATGTCTATTGTTCGATCACGGTTAAAAGAAAGTGGTTCGACAGCTTGCAGTCCAGCTAAAGGACCCTTGCTTAACGCAGCTCACAAAAGACGCAGACTTGAGTTTGCCCGTGAAAACATGAATTGGACAAATGATGACTGGAAAATGGTATTGTTCACGGATGAGTCTAAAATATTCCTTTAGGGTAAAGATGAAAGATATATTGCAGAGATCCTAGAAGACTATGTGCTACCATGTGTATGGATCGAAAATAAATGATTTGATCGTTAAATGCCTTCTTTACGCCGATAATCAAGTCATATTAGCGTCATCTGAAGAGGACTTGCAGGCGATGGTCAATGTTATACAAGATACCCTAAAAATCAAAGGAATGAAAATAAATGGAAGCAAAACGAAAGTAAAAGAAAAGAAAGCATGACAAACTGTGAAGTTCCGATTAAGGAAGAAAGAGCGGAACAAGTAAATGAGTTTGTATACTTGGGTTCAAAGTTTAAAGTAGATAAAAAGTATGACGGCGACATTGAACAAAGGGTGTTGGCAGAAAAACAAATGAATGGGACACTGTGCTTTATGAACAGACAGAAAGTGTCAAAAAAGGCACGTCTGGCTGTGCATAGAGAAAATATGGTTCCTACACTTATGTATGGTAGTGAATGTTCAGTTTGGCAAAAAAATCATGAAAATAGGATTATTGTTTCGGAGATGAGTAGTCTGAGAAGTATAGCTAGAGTGACTCGATAGGATAAAGCGAAGATTAGTGGGTTAAAAGAACGCTGTGATGTAAAAGAGGATGTGGTTACAAAAATAGATAAAGGAATGCTTAGATGATTTGGACACGTAGAAAGGATGGATGAAGGAAAATTGACGAAAAAAATTTTTAAGGCGAGTGTGAATGGACAAGTCGGTAGAGGTCGATCTCGGCAAACATATCTCGATCAGATCAACATTGTTTTGAAGAAAGGCCAGGTCAAGAGTACCAACAACCGACGAGCATGTATGAGAGCACTGATGAAAATAGAGGAAGCAAAAGATGTATGTATGTTTAAATTAACTCCTAAATGCTGTCGTTGGCAAAAGCGTTTGTTTCTATTTTATAAATATACCGATATCAGATCCATATTTTTTTAAAGGTTTTTTTTTGTAAAATAGTTTATCTGTTTGCATCCTTGTCCCACAATGGGCACATTTTAGAAATCCCATATATAAACCCTTTTAAATTTATTATATTCGACAACAACTGAGAAACGACTATTTAAAGCGACAAGAAACCCATTATAAGTTATTTATGACTTCACTGGCGTTGTAAGGGTAAACATGTAAGACGTCTGGTCTAGATCATCATAAGTTAACACATGCACGTGGTAGTACTTGTCCCTTTCAACAACATAAAGACCCTGTAGTATAAATGTTTTATAAAATTATGTTTGGTTGGTAAAAAAATAATGAAAGTTTTTGTTTTTTTTAGGTAAGTCTTCAACTTTATTGTTTATAGTTATCTACAATAAATGAGGTAAGAATTTTTTTATTAATTTAGCGACTAAAAATAAATATTTATTCCAGTTAAAACTCTTTAAATAATAAGTTTGTATACAACGACTCGAACGTGAAGAATTGGTATATCTTAATTTGGTGCAATGAATACACCATCGTTAATTCAATAAAATCACGTTTAAAGTGAAGCATTGATTCTGATATTTGCTTGAATTCGAGTTAAAGCAAATTTATTTTATTATTTCATTTATTAAAAGGTATGTAACCAGGTGAAATTCTGAGAATATTTACTAGTTTTAATTACCCACGAAGGAAATTGCACAATCTAATTAAAAACGATTTCAATGCTCTTTGTTTAATCAACAACGTGAGTTCGTTTCTTAATATTCTGTTTAAATCATGCAATATAACTTTGTTTGCATTTTTTTTACTTGGAATTAGAGCTCATTATACCTGACTATTGTTAGCTGATTAAGGTTTTAAGAAAAATTTGTTTCTGCTTAAAATCGGTCAATAAAGGAAATGAAATGGTGCAATAAAAGTTGATATTATCATTATTTAATTCTCATACGCAACGTGATAAAAAATATATATACATTTATATATATATATATATATATATATATATATATATATATATATATATATATATATATATATATATAGTTCTTTTATTACAAAATATAACCTTCTTGAATTTGGTAACTACCGTAGTTCTGCTCGTTCTGCAGTAGGTTCAGCAGCACAGTCCGCATTCGGTTGTGGTGACTGAAGCACTGAATAAAGCTGATAAAGGAATTTTCATAAAACTTTCACAGTTCAATAAAATACACTATAAAATTAATATTCTGATAACAATTTTTGCGCGGAAACGTTTGGAAAGTCCTTTGTTTTTTAAAAAGGTGTGATAAATTTACGATAGTCGCCACTTCAAGAGTATTTTTTATAACAAGTTTTTACCTTGATTTAACATAGAAAATTTCTCGTACTTTTTTGCAACACAATTTACACATTATAATTCACCTATTTTACACATTGTTTTGCAATTATTTTACGGAATAAACATCAATAATTCGGAAGAAATTAATCATTATTAATAATAGACATAAACAATCAACTCGTTTAGCAAATGAAAGCCTTTTATACTCGTATTTGGAATTGCGATGTTGCCAGAGTGCGCTATATTTTTCTTTAGAAATGATGGATTCGACTGTTAATCAATGATGAACATAAAAAAATAAGCCTAACCTAAACTAACGGCCTAACCTAACATAAACAGTAGTAATTATTTATTTTATTGTATTATGTTATCATTTATTTTATATATCTGTTATTTTTCCGCGCGCGCGAATTTGTGAAATGTTGTTCGAACGCGCTCGCTTCGCTCGTGTAAAAAGGTTAGGTTAGGTAAGGTTAGGTGTCGGTCGTCAATTCTATTTTAGAAATGATAGATTCGACTGTTAATCGATGATGAACATAAATAAATTAGCCCAACCTACCCTACGGCCTAACCTAACACCACTAGTACCTTTTTTAACCAATTGAAACATTAACTTTTGTACGCGCACTTATTCTCTACTTACTTGCTCATTAACCTAAAAAACAGTCGTATGTAAATTTATAAAGTAATATTTAAGATATAACATTTTTTTTATTAACGGAGTCATAAAAATATTTCATCTAATATACCATTATTTCTGGTTTGAATCGGCAACGTCGCAATTCCAAATACGATTTTAAAAGGCTGTCATTTGTTAAACAAGTTGATTGTTTATATCTATTAATAATAACGATTAATTTCTTCCGAATTATTGACGTTTATTTATGTGTAAATTGTGTTGCAAAAAAGTATGGGGTACTTTAAGTGTTTGATCAAGGTAAAAACTTTTGAGAAAAAATACTATTGTAGCGGCGACCTTAGCAAATTTATCACACCTTTTTTTAAAAAAAAGTACTTTCCAAACGTTTCCGCGCAAAAATTTCTATCAGAATATTAATTTTATAGTGTGTTTTAATGACCTGTAAAAGTTTTATGGAAATTCCTTTGGTAGCCTTATTCCAGTAATATACCGGTGTATCGGCATAAGTCAAGCTGTAGAAAGTGCGGCTTGTTTGGGAATCACAGCGGCAACATTCACGTGCCCTACTGCAGCCGTAGAAGTAATGCTGAACCTTCCACCATTGCACTTATGTGTAATGAAAGAAGCAGCAATCAGTGCCTTCAGACTGAGCCAGACAATAAATATTAAAGCAAGAGATCGGAATGGACATTTGAAGCCAGTTAGGTACGACTTCGAAATGCAGTTTGAAGTGGTTATAAACAATCACCAAGTTTGCACAGAGAACGGACATCAACTAGGAAGGGATGCTGTAGTGTGGTACACTGATGGATCCAAGGTGGATGAAAGGGTTGAAGTGGGCGTTATAGGGCCTAATTTAAGGCTCTCAGAACCCCTTGGTAACACCCCACCAATCTTTCAAGCAGAGTAGTAGATATGTGCCCAGGAGTGCATCGAAAGAAACACCCGAAGGGCAGAAATCTATATTTTATCAGATAGTCAAGCAGCACTAAAAGCTCTGAAGTCATACACTTGTGAGTCTAAGCTGACTTGAGACTGTAAACTGTCCCTAAAACAACTGGCATCGAACAATCGAGTTACTCTGATGTGGGTTCCAGGTGACAAGGGAGTTAAATGCAACGAAGAAGCAGATTGCCTTGCCAAAGAAGGGGCAAATACACAATTTTCGGGCCCAGAGTCCTTCTGTGGATTTTCCAAAGCTCACTTGAAAGAAGTCGTTCGACGCTGGGAAACAGATGAAATGAAATCTCACTGGCATAAAGTGCCAGGACAAAGGCTAGTAAGCCTTTCGTTAAAGAAAGCTAAACAGCTTCTCGAGTTGGACAAGAGAGACTTGAAACTGGCGACGGGACTCCTCACTGGACACTGCCTTCTAAGGTATCACATGAAAAAGATGGACAAAACAGAGAGTGATAGTTGCCACTACTGCAATAGTTTCGCTGAAGTTGCAGAACATTTGCTTTGCGAATGCCCAGCGCTTTTCTGCAAGAGGCTCAAGTTTCTGGAAGGAGCCTTCTAAAGCCCTTCGATGTCAGAAACTTAGCTCCCAGGAAACTAATAAACTTTGCTCAAAGTCTCGGAATCCCGGGCCTCAAATAGATTAAGGGTTATGCACAAAAGATCTGATACGTCGAAGGTTTTGAGAGGCAGCACAGCTTTCACGACCCACCCTACAATCTACAATACCGATGTATCAATCGAATAATTGCCCAGGGCCAAACATTTATCGCTTGGTAGGCTTCGGAATTAAGAAAACCCTCTTTTGGTCTTTTCAGTGTACGGCCAATATCCATAGTAAACACGATAAACGCAGACATTATTTCTTTGAATTGAGTAGCATCCATGTCGAATAATTTTATTCGAAAGTAAACCGCTTCGAAAGTACTGTAATACACGGGTCGACAAGCTTCGAAAATGATATTGAAATATTTTTTGTCAATTGTCGCCAATTATTATAGTATTGGGAAAGAAGTAGTTAGTACACGAAAACTTTTAAATTTGAACTTGACAGATATTTATATATGAACAAAACTCTGAACTCTTGTCAGTATGACAGACATGATATGAGGATAGGTACCTAATGGAAGGTCACGACACCCACCGAAATATTTTTGTTTAAAAAATAAATGAACGTAAAGAACGTACGTAATAATGTAAAATTTTTAATTTATCTTGTAACATTATTTGTTCTAAACGTTTTTTTTTGTAATGGATTCAAGTTGTATCGATTGGTTTTTCTTTCACTTGGTCTTCGTCATAAACGTGTCGATGTTACCGAGGCGCAGAAAATACCTTTCAATCAAGTGGTGGGACCTGCCAACGTCCGTCAATCAACGGCTATTTGCCGTCTACTCGTTCCTGAACTAATTTAATGTTGGCATCAAGACAGAAATTGAACATATGTCCGACAAGGCACGCGCGTGGGATACACCAGGAATGTCCAGAATTTCATTAGAAAGATCTGTTTTCATTACCCGCCGATAAATCCGTCTATGACCGTCATTGTATTTACTTTTATAAATTTAGCGCAATTAACTAGTAGACAAAAATATTGAAACAAGAGGTAGTTTTAAGAATTTTTTGTAAATTATTTACTTTTTGTGCTATTATGGATTTTTCAGGCAGTTTACAGTAGTGAGTTTTTGTATTGACTCCTCACGTTATGGTACAATTATTTTAAAAAGGTTTAGGTACATTAATGATAATTATTAAATTTTTTTTGTGTACGAACAATAATAAGGCCATTATTGTACTGAGCTGACTGCGGAAAAATTCAACTTTTTCCCCAGCGGCAGTTTAACGTTTAACGTTTCCTTTTTCCTCCGCCGGTTTCCTGTAGGCTCCGTTAGCTACAGTGCTCCCCCACCGCCATGCATTCATCAGCATGGGTCGCATGACACTTTGGATTGGGAGTCTTTTAGTCTCCTTTTAAGACAGGCAGACCTTACCTAGGATCTATTCTTTTTTCTCCGTATCCCCAGGGGAATGGTTTTGATTTGGTTTTTTGGCTTGCCTTTTATTAATTAGACACGCTATGAAAAGTCCCACTTCTACTCCATTTGAAATAATCCACTATTACTTTTTGCGTAAATAAAATTAGTACACATTTTTATTTCAGTTGTCCCTAAATGTATTAAAAGATGTTAGTGTTAGTTTGTTAATACTAATTTTAAACGATTTAAAATTATTGGAACAATAAATAGTTTCAGATGATCAATTTACCAATCTGCTTGAATTAGCAGGTTATACAAATTTTTAATTTTTTTTATGAAAAGAAATAGTTTTTCTCAGGATTTTGGGTTTTCTTTTATAACTGAAATAAATTTTGCCTACGGAAAGTAACCTCTTCGGTGTAGCTTTCTGCGGTGCTTCGAGCTAAATTTTTTTCAAATTTCCTACCATCTAGCGATATTTGAAACGTACTGTTTTTTGCCATTTATGTCGCTCTAAATATATGTACATTTTTGTGGGTCACCTTCGCTCAAAATTTTAAATTTTTGGCGCATTTAATTTGAATTGTAATCGTAAAACTATACAGAACATGATCAAAACGAGTCCCGCAGTAAAATATTTTTAATTAAAATACGATAACTTTAATTTTTTAAATTCACTGTTTTTTATTGAGAGTTTACATCGTGTTTTATCAATTTGATTGTTAAAAGTATATTTCTTCTGACAAGAAAAAATTTAAAGGAAACGTATATACAGAATGCAGATGTATTACTAATCACAATTAGCCAAGGATTTTGCAGAAACGTAATTGAAACAATCTTGTTTAATGAATTATTTCTGCAGCACTTAACTTTTTTGACGCCATGCATAATTGCAAACATATGCAAAATACATCACACATGAAACGACGGCGTTGTTTGTGGATAAATATGCTTTTTTTAAATGAAGCGGGATTTTTCTGAAAAGGTGTTAAAAAAAATTAAGTTAACACTACACTAACTGTAACACCATTTTATTTGATCGACGACGTTTTCCTGGACGGCCTTTCTTCAATGTTCTTCCCCAATGGTGCAATCACACATCTGTAAATAAACGTAACTTCTATTATTTTCGTTTTCCATTACCGTTAAAACCTTCAAGTACTGACATAGTTTATCTCTACGCCATGATCCCACGGACCATTTAATTTAAAAATCAAGTAATGCCATTAAAAACATAACTTGTAAAAAACACCAAGTCTCGCAACTCAGTTCTTCTACCGTAAAAAGTTGTAAGTCCATGTAATACCAAGTCAGTTAATTTATTCAGTCCCTACTTAAAGGTTCGTCTGTCTTAAGTTATTACATAATTAGTTTTATTATTATTATTATTAGCCTTCTTTACGCAGATGATCAAGTCATATTAGCGTCATCTGAAGAGGAGTTGCAGGCGATGGTTTATATTGTGCATGATGCCCTGAAAATCAAAGGAATAAAAAAAAATGTAAGCAAAACGAAAGTAATGGTTTTTAAAAGAGAAGAAAGCATGACAAACTGTGGAGTTTCGATTGAGAGAGAAAGAGTGGAACAAGTAAATGAATTTGTGTACTTGTGACTCGGTTGGATAAAGTAAAGGATAGTGAGATAAGAGAACACTGCGGTGTAAAAGAAGATGTGGATACATGGTTAGATGGTTTGGACACGTAGAAAGGATGGATAAAGAAAGATTGACAAAACAAATTTATAAGGCGAGTGTGAATGGACAAGTCGGTAGAGGTCGACCTTGAAGAACATATCTCGATCAGATCAACATTGTTTTAAAGAAGGGTCAGGTCAAGAGTACCAAAAACCGACGAGCATGTATGGGAGCACTAATGAAAGTAGGGAAAGCAAAAGATGTTTGTAAGAACCGGAGCAAGTGGAAGGAAGTGGTCTCTGCCTAACCCTATGGGAAAAAGACGTGACTATACAATGTATGTATGTATGCAATTAGCTAACCTAACAACATCTTATAGTGATCATATCAATATTAAAAACTTTTTATGTTTTAAATAAATAGATTGACTCGGCAATCGCACTAAACAATCTTATTTAATATCTTCTTCTTCTTCTTCTTACGTTATGACTACGTCCTGTGTTTGCCTCAAAGGTTGCCCAAAAACAATTGGGACGATGAAGACCAGCTATCATACCATCTTTTTGGTGGGCGTCCAATTGGGCGTGGTGTGTTGGGCCGCTTCTCTCTCACAATTTTTGCCAGCCGGTCGTTTGGCATTCTGCTAACATGGTCTCTCCATTCTCTTCTTCGGTTTCTTGCTCATCTTACTATGTCTTGGACTTCACATATTTCCCTTATCTCTTCGCTTCTTTTATGGTCAAGTAAGGTATAGCCAGTTATCGATCTAAGAATTCGCATTTCCGTTGATCTAAGAAGTCGCTTTGTAGTCGTGTTCTCCGCTCTGGTCTCTATCGCGTATGTCATAATCGGTCTTACACATGTCTTATATATTCTGACCTTTCATTCTGGTACTCATGTGTTTATTTCTCCATATTATGTCTCTCAAGAATCCTGAGATTAGAGATGCCTTTGTTGTTTGAGCTTTTACTTCCTCCTTAATATTTCTAGTGCTAGTTATATTAGCTCCTAAATATTTAAAGGACATCACTTGTTCTACATTCTGCCCATAGATTGCGAGTTTACATCTTCTCGGTTCTTTGGATATTGTTAGCGATTTGGTTTTCTTGACGGATATTTGCATATTGAATTCTTCAGTCTCTGTAGGTTGTCCTCGTCTTCCGATACGATTACAGCATCATCAGCGTAGCATATGATTTTTATTTCTTTATCTCCCAGTCGATATCCTCTCCCAGTTACTTTGACTTCATTTATAATTTCATCCATGATGATATTAAATAGGATTGGGCTTAGGCTATCTCCTTGCCTGATTCCGGTTGTCATAGGTATTTTATTGCTTAGCTTCTTATTTAATATAATATGTATTACTTGTGAGATACGTTGTATTTTCATGCGATGTCAAGTAAAGTTAATCTATTTATTTAAAACATAAAAGATTTTTTTATATTGATATGATCACTATAAGATGTTGTTAGGTTAGCTAATTACATACATACATACATACGCCTTTTTCCCATAGGGGTAGGCAGAGACCACTTCCTTCCACTTGCTACGGTTCTTACACACATCTTTTGCTTTCTCTACTTTCATCAGCGCTCCCATACATGCTCGTCGGTTGTTAGTACTCTTGACCTGGCCTTTCTTCAAAACAATGTTGATCTGATCGAGATATGTTCTTCGAGGTCGACCTCTACAGACTTGTCCATTTACACTCGCCTAATAAATTTGTTTCGTCAATCTTCCTTTATCCATCCTTTCTACGTGTCCAAACCACCTAAGAATTTATTAATCTATCTTTGTGACCACATCTTCTTTTACACCACAGCATTATCTTATCTTACTATTCTTTAATTTATCCAAACGAGTCACTTCGGCTATACTTCTCAGACTACTCATCTCTACAATATTTCTCCTATTTTTATGTTTCTTTTGCCAAACCCAACATTCACTACCATACATAAGTGTAGAAACCAACACACCTCTATGCACAGCCAGATGTGCTTTTTTTGTCACTTTCTGGCTGTTCATAAAGCTATGCAGTGCCCCATTTATTTATTTTTCTGCCAACACCCTGTGCTTAATGTCCCTGTCTTACTTTTCATCTGTTGTAAACTTTGAACCCAAGTACACAAATTCATTTGCTTGTTGCACTTATTCTCCGTTTATCAGAACTTCACAGTTTGTTATGCTTTCTTCTCTTTTAATAACCATTACTTTCGTTTTGCTAACAATTATTGTCATCACTTTGATTTTCAGGGTATTATGCATAACATCGCCTGCAACTCCTCTTCAGATAACGCTAATATGACTTGATCATCGGCGTAAAGAAGGCATTTGACGATCAAATTATCAATTTCAATTCATACGCACTATCTTTTAAATCCTTTAAACAATTGTCTATGTGTAAGTTAAACAGCCATAGCAAAGCCACACATCCCTGTCTCACACCTTTTTCGATGTTAAACCAGTCCGTGCAAGTTCCGTTTATCCTGACACAAGCAGTGGAATCCTCGTAAAGTGATTTCAGTGCTCGTATTAAAATACCGCTCACTCCATACATAGACAATGTCGACCACAATTCACTGCTCACCACTCTGTCATAGGCCGTTTCCAAGTCTATAAAAGCGCAATGGACCTTCTGACTTTTAGCCAATAATTTTTTGACTATACCTCGTAATGAAGAGACCTGATCCATTACATTGAAAACTACGTATTTCAAAATGTTTTTTTTGCATTTGGGGCATTTCATGTAAAGCGGACAGCAAAAAAATGCGAACATATATACGTGAACATATAATTGTTTTTTGTAGTAGGCTTAATTGCCAAGTTATAGGCTTCTAAAAAATTGACGTTTTTAATAAAAGTATTCTTATAAAGCTAAAAATATTTGTATTAATTTTATAAAAAAAGTTTCAAAATGTGATTGATGACCATTAGTTTGGGAAATACATAAATTAAAGTACATATGGTACAATAGGTTAGTACGTAATACATATCAATATCAACGTAACATATTGTTACTACCGGCCCTGTTGTCTGTCGCCTTAAAGCGCGTTGATCACAATTAATGGACTGCATGATCATGCCGCCGGCAAATGGAAAAAAAAGACCGGCAAATTCTAGAATACTGCGTCTAATAACTCCGAAACAATAAAAGATTATTCGGGCTCTTTCTAGAAAATTTCTTTTATTCTTCTCTTTTTTTTTTATTTCTTTTTTTATTCTTCTCTTTGCTTCATTTGTTCTTCTAAAATTTTCTTCTTGTCTTCTTGTCGTTTTTCTTCTTGTCTTCTTGTCGTTTTTCTTCTTTCTTTTTGTCGACGTTTTTCTTCTTTCAATTTTTTTTTGTCGTCGTGTTTCTTATATTCTCGTATTTCTTGTATTCACCATAAATCTTTTGTCGCAAATATCGCACTTCTGACACCAATGTTACGATATTTACTTCTTGGGTTCGGTAATTCTAAACTCTCGGTACAATAACTAAACAATTTTTATTCCAATATTTTTACACAATAAATTTTACTTTACAAATCACTTAGATATTCACTTTATAATTATTTTAAATACTTGACTTCAAACTCACTAAACTTCAAAACTAAACTTCAAGCTTCCGTGGCCGCTGTCTTTATTTTTCTCCGAAATATTTACTAGAAAGAGCCCAAATAATCTTTTATTGTTTTAGAATTATTAGACGCAGAATTATAGAATTTGCAGGTCTTTTTCTTATTTCCAATCGCCGGCGGCATAATCATGCAGTCGCCTAATTGTGATCGACGCGCCTCAAGGCGACAGACAACAGGGCCGGCTCGTAACAATATTAACGACTGGAAGTGATCTACTTTATCGTATCAATGTGTTTTCGTGCCAACCAGCCGACTTAAGCAAGCGCCAGGTACCACGTTCAGTGCGACACGTATGTTCTTTATTTCATGTATCTTTTTAGGTCTAATATTAACGAATTTTAGAACCTCGCATTTTTTTTGCAGTCCGCTTCACATGATTTCTTACAAAGGAAAGACGTTTTCTTCATTTTTTTGTTGGGCATCTGTAACAAGATTCCGTTATTTTTTGAAAGTTTTTCTGCATCATCATTAAAAGTGATTTCTTTTATGCCAAATAAATCGGCGATTTTAACTCAAAAGGCTCTCGGAACATAAAGATTTACCAGGTTCTTTCTAGACCGTTTAAATATATTCTTTTATAAAAATGTTTACTCTAATTTCGAATTATTTCCGTCTCCTCATCAGTATGTTTCGCTGTGTCCTGATTGCTTTTGCTGAGGGCTCCATCATCAAGATCTTTTTTAAGAAAATCAGCTTTTTGTTTCTTAAAGTCGTCTACATTACATTACATTACAATCTTGCGGTTGGGCCTTTGGTATCAGCGCCTATGTCACCTAGATCTTTTTATCCTCTGTAACTACCGCTGTGTCTTCAGGGCATCAGAATTCTAGTTCGCTAATTTTGGCAAACCTTAAAATTTTTGTAGGCCCTGTCTCTTTTAGATTGCATGGATCCATAATTATACGGCCCCAGGTTTTATACCTGTACCCCGATAGCATCGGGCAGTGACACATAATGTGTATACTACTCTCCTCCTCCTCTCCGCATAGTCGGTAGTTTTTCTCGGCCGCCAGCTTAAGTTTGAAGAGGTGCGCTCTTAGTGCGATGTGTCCTGTGAGCAGGCCAAGCGGGCTGCTTAGTCTACTCCGGTCCATCGTCCAGAGTGTGTTAGCTATTTAATGTACTGCAGCCAGTATTTGCATTCCACTGAGCAATATGTTCTTGTTCAAGGATTAATTTCAATAAATGTTTTGCTTCGGCAATTGGCAATCCGACCAACTGGCTTCTTGGTTCCACCAGGGTCCCGTTTCTTGCCAGTTCATCGGCTACCTCGTTGCCGTTTATCCCTGTATGCCCAGGAACCCATGTAAGAGTGACTTTGTTTACCGTCGCTAACTTAGTGAATCAAGTCGTCCAACAAGTAGCGAAATTTATCACCAAACATCGGATCATCACTCAAAACAACTATTTTTGTTGTGTTAGGTTGGGGTTTAATATTTGTCATAGAACTAAAAACTTAATAGAAATAAAATAATGTTATTTAAAAAAATTAAGATGAATAGTTTATATTTAATTAAAATTTATAAATTCAAAAGTATAATATTAACTCAAAATATTATATAATAAATAAAAACTTATCTTGAAAAGATCAAAACTTAATGACTGCCGTTTGGTTAGCAGGACCAGTGGTTTTATATATTTTGTAAACAAACTTGAACATACCTATCAAATAGGAAGCTATACTAGTTCATAGAGGAATTTACCATAATCGGTAGTTCAGAAAATTTCTGAATATTGCTATTGTAAGGTCTAAGGAATCACATCTCAGTACTTAAAGGTTAAAGAGCGCTGCAAGACATATAAGGAGGATTATAAGTAATGACAGAGGCAGAGTCTGTTTTTTTAAATTTGGTTTAAGTTAATTTCCATGTGATTTAGTTGTGTTGTTTATTGATTTTACAGAAAAGGGGTGTTGTTAACCCTTTGAAGGAGGAGAGCGCACTAATGCGCTTTGTTCGTTTTGAGAATAGGCTCGGTGCGCTCTCTACGCATTGACTTTTTAATGCTTATTTAAGAACACCGCAGTTTTTAGAAGTCTTTTCACTTTCGTAAATATGCATAATGTTGGAAGATGGCATTCGTTCCTCGAGGATTCACATAGGTAGGTAGTGGGCGGATATCAAATATAACCTGTTTATTTATCAAAATTTAAAATAACTGTCACTACCATTTGTATTATTGCAAATTAATAGTGGCGCCATCAACTAGATAATAGGCAAACTACTTATTTTGGAAAGTAAAAAACTGTCGCGTATTTTTAAGCATTTCTGCAACACTATTGAAACTGTGCGCATGCGTTGTTCACGCACTAGTTCTATCTCTCTTACTCTCATGCAAAGGATCCCTGAAGAAATTCATGAATCCTGGCGAAACTAATCAGGATAATCGGATATTTTGATCGAGTTATTGCATTGTCGTCGGTATTTGACAAGTGTGCGAATTTTAAATTAAATCTGATCGCTTAAAGTAGGGCAAAATCGAGGTCAAACAGTCAGTTACAAACAAACATACATGCAAGCAAACAAAAATACAGGTGAAACTATTATAATCGTGTTAAAAAAAGAAAATTGTTATACTGAAAACGTATAAGTATTCACTTCAATATTGTATTACAGTAATACGAAAGGAAATATAAAAAATATCTTCTTGTTAGTAAGGCTTTTGCCTATAACCTTATTTTAATGCGTAATCTCAAAGATACCAAAAACATTAGTGATAAGAACAATTGATGCATCTTAGGAAAGGCGTGAAAGTGTTAAATTCTGTTGTTATTTTTTCAGGAGGAACATCTGTAATCAGATAGTATTGTGCAATGTATTTTCCCAGTACTTTGTTTCATTCATTTATCTTTTCTAATTCAAAATTTAAAAGATCGATAATAGGTCCATTTTTATTTCATCTGATATTTAACTCACCTAAGATATTCAGGAAACCTTCAACGACAATCCTATTTTTGCAATTTGACAACAAGGACAATTTTTTAACTTTCAATTTGGGATCGATTAATGAATAGTTCTTTTAGATTGCTTATACTTTCAATTTACCTTTATACAATTCATCTTGCAATGATTTCTTTTGCTATGCAATGATTTTTCCGTTACATACTGGGTGTCCAGAGAAAATATTAGTTTGTAAAACCTTATGACACAGAAGTAGAAACGAGTTATGCCGTTTTAGCCGATTCACCTTGTATGAGTAATAACTTTTTCAAACAGTTTAATTTACTTTTTAGCAGATTTGGAAACTTTCAGGCACATGTGTAAAATCATAATTAGCATCCTGAAAATATGTATTGGCAATATGCATATCGTACTTTTGATAAAACGAAAATTGTTTACCAACTTTAAAATGCAAGTAGTTAGTTAATTTGCCCTCTGGTAACTTTTCAAAAAGGTAGAAAAGTTTAAATTAAACTCGTTAAATTTCAATTCCTTATCGACTTTATTCCGTTAACAATCGACACGATCGGGTCTTGTGTGTTAGGTGTGTTTGGATTAATTAAACACCGAACAAATTGGAAAAATGTTGTAATGTGTAAAATGTTTGGCATTAAAGCTATTTACTCGGGTTTAATTTTTAATATACAACAAATACAAATTTACAAGTTTTTTTGCACCAAAGCTTGTGCGTTAACACTTTAGAGTTTATTTGGGATTAAGTACTGGTATTTGTGAAGTCCTAATGGTTTTCAGATATAATAAAAAGATAATATTACTGTGCGCAAAAAATTACCAACGTTGGGGGTAGTTATGTAGTTTCACGGTCACCTGGTTTTTTGGCCGAAAGAAATCAAAAAATTAACTTTTTTTGAAATTATTTGTTTTGACGACGGATTTATGATAAAATTTCAAAAATTATTAAACTATTATTTTTAATTGTTTTTTGATTTTAAGGTGAATAGTCTGAGAAGTATAGCTGGTGTGACTTGGATAAAGTGAGGAATAGTGTGATAAAGGAACGCTGTGGTGTAAAAGGAGATGTGGTTACAAAGATAGATAAAGGAATGCTTAGATGGTTTGGACACGTAGAAAAGTTGTATGAAAGAAGAAGAATGTGCAGGGGAAGTCGATAGAGACCTATATATATAATATTATAATATATAATTATATTATGTTATAATATTATAATATTTATGGAAAAAATAAATAATTCTTTATAATTAATTCAGACCCGTTTTTAATTAATTATTAATAATTTAATTTTTCTCTATGAACATTATTTTATATTTGCCCATTTATTACAACTTTTAATTACAAACGTAAATAAATTAAATAAAATTAATATCCCTATTCAATTTGATATTATATTTTAATAGAATTATTAAAATTTGTTCTGCACAAATATTTTATGGCTACTGCAGGGCTTCAGTTGCCATTTGACAAATTTATAATTTTAAGTAAATTTATATGGAGCAGCTTTTAGTACTTTCAGTCGAATTACCAAAAAAATTATAAAAAAATCTTTTTTAATTTAATACTAACGATACCTTGCAATCCGATCGCAAGATCTTTTTCCTAACTTTTTATGGTAATTCGTAATACAATTGTGCAATTACTTTACGATTGCAAAAAATTGATATCTGATTATTTCTGCGCGCCGGCGACGACGATGAGAAAGTAGCAGATGAGAATCGACAAGCTGGAGAAATGCTCTGAGGTATGGGCAGCTTCACTACCGGAATCTCTGATGCCTCGACTCACTTTTGCTATTCGACGACGTCTTTCGCAGCGTAGTTGGTGGATTAAGTCATGCTGGCTCGATTGGTTTTTTACCTACTATGGGCTGAAGGGTTTTTTGCCTTTTATCGCCGTGAATTTTTTTATCACAGTAAATAACACACTTGCCATCGAGAATATATTGTGTAATATATAACATGAAGCTTACAGTTTCAATCCTCCTGTATCTACAGAATAATTTTACCGGTTGTTAGCTTTAAATTTAATTTATTTTTTCTGATTATATTGATGTGCCTTTTACCACGTGGTGTTTGAAAGCCGTGCCCTTAGCGGCGGGCGTTGTGCATTCTTTGACGGTCGGAATGGGAAAGAGGACGAGAGGCCGGAAGCCGGTTTGAACGTGGCTTTTTTTTCGCGTTAAATTCAGCGTTTTATTGGTCAAAAATCGTAACCGTCTTGTCACGTGACCTTATAGTTGTTTGCTACAATTGCGCGCGACGATTTCGGAATATTCTGGAGGGATAATAAATGCACGTGTTTTTTAGCTTATTTTTTAATTGCACGGGACCCTTTGTTTCTAGCCGATTACTAATTTTCACGTGATGAGGGCGTGATCAAAACATTATAGTAGATTATAAAAACTGCACATGTTTTTTAGATGATTTTTTTGTCGGCGTCAGAGCCGTACTGAGTATTTTTAAAAATCAAGGTGGTAATTTATAAATAAACGGCAAAGTTACACATTCTCAAACTCTATATTTTCGTGGTACAAATTATCCCGAATTGAATGTACAAGTAGCGATTGATTCTGCTAATGGAAAGAGCTACTTTACTCTTGAGTTTAATAAGGCTGAGTTTAATTATTAGGAGTCGTTTTGAGTAGAATGGATCAAAAAATAGTGCACATAGTTTTTTATTCTTCTTATTTTTTGGTAGTGATAAATCCAAAATTTAGGTATTCTTGCAAATATTTTCTTGATTTTATCTTCGAAACCATGTTCGATGTGCACTGGTAATGCTTCACTATTGTCTAATACTCGTTTACGTCCAGTTAAAAATGTATTCGTAGTTCTGCATAAATTTACTGCCGTAAAATTTACTTAAATATCTTATACGAAAATACGGTAAAGTTACACAAAACTTACAAAATTTGGCCGGAACCTCTATAACAGCCGCAGCATTTATTTACGCTTGTCCCGCTATCGAGCAGATCTTCTATAGGTAATATTCCAAACAAATCGAAACCACGGTCGATACTTCTCATAGCGATAGTAAGCCGCGAAAATGTTCGATATCCGTCGTAAATGACAGAGAGCAGATTAGAAATATCGATTCTGGCTTTACGCTTTACCTACTTATATGGGATGTAGCGGAGCGGCATTGCCAAGTTTCAATAAATTCACCCATCCTTGCTTATTTTAAAGGTCTGTAATTAAGTTATGTATTACGAATCTATGCATAGAGTCTGGGGTCTAGGTCTAGGTCTGGGGCACCAACTACACGCTGCACTAAGGGGATTAGGGTAAAAAATTTCCCTACCTAAATCCCGATTTAAACAGTTGTCCAAAACATACGTTTAATTTATATTACATTTAACGCGAAATCATAGAATGGATTAAAATAAATCTCAAAAATATAAGTTATAACCTTCTTATATTTACTTTAATTTTAAAAACAAAATTTATTATTTTATTTATATTAAAGATATATTATTATTTTATACATCTTAATACTTTTTTTTTTACCGTTTAAAATGTTTTTTTTTTTAAAATTATATATAAAAAAAAATTATACAGGATGCTTTATAGCTATTGGGTAACAGGCTAGAACCAAATATGCGTCAATAAAATACTGCTGTGGAAAAAGATACAAGGCGTTAAATTTTATTTTTTTCTAAAAATTTCACTGTAAATTTATGAATTATTATCAAAATCGGCAGAAAGGCATTACTTTAGACAAGGAATATTATTGTATGTATTGTTACGATATTACTTGGGTTCGGTGATTTTAAACTCTCGATACAGGTACAAAACAATTTTTATTACAATGCATTTTACTTTTATAAATCACTTGGATATTCAACTAATTAGAACTTTTACAACTATTTAAAGTTCATAACTTATAAACACTTTTTAAAACTGTCCTTTGTTACAACCGCTGTCCTTTTTATATTTCTCAATTATAATTCCAGACCATTTCGCGAAAGCGATAGAACCATCTGGAAGTCTCTAGGCGCGGCGAGAGTTTATTAGACGGAGGCGGAAGCCGACAAAGGGCTCATTAATATGCACCCTCGCCGTGGTCGAAGCTCGGACGCCGATAAACAAACAGGGCCGGAAGTAACAGTATTATTTTACATTTTGTTATAGGGGATGCCATATGAATGATTCCTGATAATGAAATCGACTGGTAACTTTTTTTAACGAACTTTTTTAGTGATTTTAAATAAAAAATATGTTGCAAACATCATTTTTAAGTAATATTGGTACACCTGCTTAAACACGATAATTCTATCCGTTTTCGAGAAAAATGCAATTGAACAATATAGAGTCCCAGAAGGGGATTTCAAATATTGTTTAATAATCATATCTAAGATGGTTTTTAAAATCTTAGTACTGAAAATTCAGATTCAGATTTTTTGTATAGTGTCAGACTTATGTTAAAATTTGGTGATACAATTGTCCAGGGTTGGGGTGCTTTACGGGGTTATGGTTGTTTGGTTGTTACTAACACTAAAGTAAGATATTTTCCTCTTAGTGACAATAACTTTTAATGCATTTACTTTGCAGCTTTTAATTATTATGTTTAAAATTATGACACATAAATATTAATTTTATTGAATTTTTAAATAAAGCAATCGTTATGTAAAGATCTATGTTTAAGTTTATGGACACATAAAATTGCTTTAATTTATATAATAAAAATTTAATTTTAGTCAAGCTCCAACTAATATTTGCTAGTATTTTATTTATCGTAAAATGTAAAAATTAAAGAATATCCAATTAACCAATAACGAAACGGTATATGTAAAAATAAAATCACCAAAAGATGTGTAATAAAATGATTATATAGATTAATACCAATACATAAATGTAACCAGCAAATAAAAATGGTCTTTAGTTTACAACTACTATTTATAGTTAATTTTATTTTCTTAATAAATAATAATTATTTATGACCGGACTAAGGAGATTTATTATCACTTTAAATTTATATCTTATAATTGAAGAACAATCCTATAAGGGGAACAATAATATAAAAACAATACAAACTCACCAGGCTTGTGTTACAGCCAATACCAAAAGATATCTTTCTTTTTTTATATAAAAGAAGGACATATTGGAGTAAACGGCAGTGTTTTCAATCAAATAAATTATTTTTTTAAGATTTTTTGCGTATTTTTTCAGTTTTTATTCTTTTTTTATTGCCACTACTTCAAACTAGTAACGCGGTATGCCATCCCAGCTAGTGCTAGCGCGTTTTCACTCACTTGATAACATTTGAATATAACATACATTTTAATTTTTTCTATGTAGAATAGCGCTGGGCATTTGCAAAGCAAACGTTCTGCAGTTTCAGCAAAGTTCTCGCAGTAGCGGCAACTATCACTCTCTGTTTTGCCATATTTTTCGTTTGTCTTTGCCCTGGCCCTTTATTCCAGTGAGATATCATTTCATCTGTTTCCCTCTTCTTTCAAGTGGGCCTTGGAGAGTCCACAGAAGGGTTCTGGGCCGGAAAATTGTAGATTTGCCCCTTCCTTGGTAAGGCAGTCTGCTTCTTTGTTGCCTTTAACTCTCTTGTGACCTGGAACCCACATCAGAGTGACCAGGTTGTTTGCTGCCAGTTGTCTCAAGGATTGTTGACAATCCTATGTTAGCTTAGAATCACAAGTGTATGACTTTAGAGCTTTTAGTTCTTCTTGGCTATCTTATAAAATATAGATTTCTGCCCTTTCAAAGCACTAATGGGCACATATCTCTATGGCATGTAATTCTGCTTGAAAGATGGTTGGGGTTTTAAAAGCCTGAAATTTGGCCCTGTAACGCCCACTTTAACCCTTTCGTCCATCTTGGATCCATCAGTGTATCACACTAAAGCATCCTTACCCAGTTGAGGTCTGTTCTCTGTGCAAACTTGTTGGTTGTTTATGACCACTTCAAACTACATTTCGAAGTCGTACCTAACTGGCATAATATCTGTTGGTCTTTATATGTAAGACGTGGAATAAAAAACATGTCTTGTTGAATATAGGGACGTTCTATCACAATGTTCTCATTTGATATTCAATATCATTTTCTTATTAGAATTAAGTTGTCCGTTGTGTTTCGCGAAAAGCAATAACTGGAACAAGTGTGTGGACCGATTTCTTACGTATCTCTACCATGAAAGATCCTCCATTATATATTTAACGTCGTGAGAAAGAACTAACTGTAAATATGAAATGGTAGTTTGTTTGTAGTTGAACTATTTCTTGCATTATTAACAAAAAGATAAACCTTAAAACATATTACATATTTTTCTTGTTAAAATCAACAATAAATCAAAAGTCTCTAAGCACTGTCGGTGTATCCAACGATCAAACAATAATTTTAAGGGAGTAACTCTGTAAACCTATTTATTTTAATGCCAAGAGCCATACTGAACTCGCGACTGATTTTGTCAATTTAATATATCTTTTCGTTTTGTGAGACCCGCTTCACAATGGCTACAATAGCCTTTGCATCATTAATCACAATAATTACGGGTTTTCCATTGGCGGATTCCAGAAAGTAATCGAAAAAGGTAACAAATATTAAATTAAAATACCAAGATGTAGAAGATAAACGTATACGTTGCACAATATTTTAAACGAATATTGGAAATCTACTAACGTTGTATGAAGCTCAATGTTAAAGTATTTTCCCCGCATTTGGAGCTTTGTGGTCCCAATTCCAAAATATTTGATTTAATTCAGAATCCATTAGATTAATAATCTAATTGGAACTCTGACAAAACATCTTCATCGTACATTTACCTTTTTAACGGGCACATTTATTGACTTTGCTGCTAAAAGCTATCTTTTAAAGTTTTTTATTTCTCAAATTAAACTGTTTAATATGTGTATTAATAAACTAACATTTATTTGAATATTTTTTTGTACTTGGCCACCGTCTTCGTGGAATTTTCTTTGGGAAAAAATAGTTTATCGTTATTTTGTTTGTGTGGTTTGTCTTCTTTTCTCTGGTAATTTTGAAATCGCCGCTCGTGGACTCGATACTAAAATATTAATCTTTTGTGTGTCATGGACCTGGCGTCTCGAACTGTTTTTTTCCCTAAGAAATTAATCATTTTTTCGTTAAAAACGGGACAAGGGTTTGTAATCCCCGACGATGTCTAATTGAAGTCAGTTAAAGGATTGTTTTTCTTAGGGAAAACTTTGAAAATATCTCTTCAAAATAAGTTCATACCAAGTAGTAAACAGTTTTTGTTCCACATTTTAAACCATGTGGATATTACTTATTCATTGTTTCTGTTTAGTGTAAATAACTTTGTTTTTGTGATTGTAATACTTGAATACAACCAAGATAAGTGATATACAGTGCGTCCATATAGACTTGGAAAAGGACTATGACAGAGTGGTGAGGAGTGAATTGTGGTCGACATTGTCTATGTATGGGGTAAGCGATAGTTTAATACGAGCACTGAAATAACTTTATGAGGATTCCACTGCTTGTGTCAGGATAAACGGAGCTTGCACGGACTGGTTTAACATCAAAAAAGGTGTAAGACAGGGATGTGTGGCTTCGCCATGGCTGTTTAACTTATACATAGACGATTGTTTAATAGATTTGAAAGAGAGTGTGTATGGATTGAAAATAAATGATTTGATCGTTAAATACCTTCTTTACGCAGATGATCAAGTTATATTAGCGTCATCTGAAGAGGAGTTGCAGGCGATGGTTAATGTTATGCATTATTTTCTAAAAATCAAAGTAGAGAAAATAAATGTAAGCAAAACGAAAGTAATGGTTCTTGAAATAGAAGAAAGCATGACAAACTGTGAAGTTCTGATTAAGGGAGAAAAGGCGGAACAAGAAAATGAATTTGTGTACTTGGGTTCAAAGTTTACTAGAGATGGAAAGTATGACAAAAACATTGAACGAAGGGTGTTGACAGGAAAACAAATAAATGGGGCACTGTGCATAGTTTTATGAACAGCCAGAAAGTGTCAAAAAAGGCACTTCTGGCTGTGCATAGAGGTGTGTTGGTTCCTACACTTATGTATGATAGTGAATGTTGTTTTGGCAGAAAAAGCATGAAAATAGGAATAATGCTGCGGAGATAAGTAGTCTGAGAAGTATAGTCAGAGTGACTAGGTTGAATAAAGTAAAGAATAGTGAGATAAGAGAACGCTGTGGTGTAAAAGAAGATATGGTTACAAAGATAGATAAGGGAAAGCTTAGATGGTTTGGACACGTAGAAAGGATGGATAAAGGAAGATTGACGAAACAAATTTATAAGGCGAGTGTGAATGGACAAGTTGGTACTGGTCGACCTCGGCGAACATATCTTGATAAGATCAACATAATTTGGAAGATAGGCCAGGTCAAAAGTACCAACAACCGACGAGCATGTATGAGAGCACAGATGAAAGTAAAGAAAGCAAAAGATGTGTGTAAGAACCGTAGCAAGTGGAAGGAAGTGGTCTTTGCCTACCCCTATGAGAAAAAGGCGTAACTATGTATTTATGTAATAGGTACGATTAATCAACATCATCTGCAAACTTATTCTTATGTTTAACAATTGACTATTTATGCATAAGATATTAATAACACGTAGAATCAAAGTCAGTTTAGTCACATATTAATCCCTTAGATTTAAATACACAAAAATAATCTTTGTTAACAAGTGAATAGTTTCAATAAATTACATTTAACTATTTGCTTATTAACAAACATTATTCTTGTTCATTTGAATCTAAGGGATTAATATGTGACTAAACTGACCTTGGAATTACGTTTTATTAATATCTTGTGTATAAATAATCAATTTTTAAACATAAGAACAAGTCTACTGATGATGCTGATTAATTGTACCTATTAAAAGAGTTTTTTTTCGTATGTGTAGCCTCAAGAAATATCCAAAACAAAGATATAAGAAGAGCGAGAAGCTTGTTTTCTTTCGTCTCAAACCCGCTATTCACCCCGGAAAATAATTAAGAGAAGGACATGAACCATAATAATATAATTATAAAAATACATTGAAAAAAAAAGATGTTCAATTAAATTAAAAAATCGAATAAACCGTGTCATAATGGAAATTCTTTTGAATCATGCAACGCCTCCAACGCCGCAAACAAATCACACATTTAGACTCAATTTCTATAATTTAAAAACAATTTAAAACAATATGTTTATTCTAGCATCTCAGTGAAGAAAATTTTTTAATTAAATTGTAATTAATTTATGGTTTCTACACTTATGTATGGTAGTGAATATTGGGTTTGGCAGAAGAAACATAAAAATAGGATTAATGCTGTGGAGATGTGTAGTCTGAGAAGTATAGCCGGAGTGACTTGGTTGGATAAAGTAAAGAATAGTGAAATAAGAAAACGCTGTGGTGTAAAAGAAGTTGTGGTTACAAAGAAAGATAAAGGTATGCTTAGATGGTTTGGACACGTAGACAGGGTGGATAAAGGAAGATTGACGAAACAAATTAATAAGGCGAGTGTGAATGGACGGAAGTCGGTAGAGGTCGACCTCGGCGAACATATCTCGATCAGATCAACATTATTTTGAAGAAAGGCCAGGTCAAGAGTACCAACAACCGACGAGCATCTATGCGAGCACTGATCTGAGTAAAGGAAGCAAAATATGTGTGTAAGAACCGTAGCGGAAGTGGAAGGAAGTGGTCTCTGCCTACCCCTACGGGAAAAAGGCATGACTGTATGTATGTATGTATGTAAAAAAATCCCAAAATAGGTCGATTATGATTTTAATTTACTATTTTATAAAAGAATAATCTATCATACTGGGTGAAAAACCTTTAAGTTGTTACGGATTGACTGACTTTGGGCGCCAAATTTATGTAACGTTTTATTCTTCTTAAGGAAGAAGTCGTATTTATTTTATTTAAATTAAATGAAGCATTTAATGTTAAAAAAAAACTGCTTCTCAGGGTTGTGCATTCTTGATTTCTCGATTGAATTTATTTTGAGGGAATGGAGAGATTAGTTTACAGACCTATCCCTCCTTTTTTTTTTAAACAAACTAATTGAAAAAAAAAAAACCAAATCACGATAGGGCGCCAAATGATTTTCCTGAAAATCTATAAAATAAATACAAGTAAACTAAACTTTATAAAAATGCAACCTTATACTATTTAATTTAATACTTTTATAACGAGCAACTTATTTCGGCTTTAATGCTGTTATTACCTCTTTTTCTTTTGGAAACAATTAAAAACTAGAAATATAAATACTGGCTTATTACAAAAAAATGGTTACAATTACCTGAAAAAAAAATAAAATAAAATGAAATGAACAAGTTCAAGTTGGTAAATAATAATAACAATTTTTTAAATATTCGTATGAGGGTAATTGAAATGATAAACGTATCTCTTAAGATTTAAATTTAAAGTTGGAAAATTAAGCCTTGTTATCAAATTGCAGAAATAAATTAGTTGTGGAAGGATTTTTTAATATCTTTGGTTAGTAAGGTATTTGATGAAATAAAAATGGACTTATTATCTATCTCTTAAATTTAAGTTAAGAAACCCCAAGACAAAATTAATTAACAAAGTACTAAGAAAAAGACATTACATATTACTACCTACTGTGTTTACAAATGTTTCTCTTAAAACAAAATACAACAGAATTTAACACTTTCACGCCTTTCCTTATAAAGATGCTTTAATGGTTTTTTTAATTGCTTTCGCTATACTTGAGATGATGGATCGAAGAAAGGCGTATGCAAAAGCCTTACTAATGAGAAGATATTTTTTTTATTTTATTTTATCTTGCTGTACCACATTATTAAATATTTAAATATCCACTAAATTATAACGTAAATTTGTGGGAAATAATTATTGCTTGTTCGGTGTCTGTGTATTGTTGCAACAAAGATGAATACTCTTTTAATAGAACTTTAAATCACATAAAATTTTCTTTACTTTTGCAAATAACATGTATGTACAATAATAAAAAGTGATTGTTTTTATTAATTGACTTGCAATTAAGTCATGGTTCCGTTAAATTTAACGGTAACTATTTACTAATGGGAGATGCAAAAAATTATTTGATTAAACGCCGATGGCAAATCTGAATTGGTACGCATAAAAGATCTTAGACCCACCTTGGTTAGCCGGAGTTTCTTTTTATTATTTCTTTTTACACCGATGAACTCACTGTCTCTCCGGGATACAGAGATAAATGAGTTTTTACCGGTAGCTTCGAAAAAAACTTCACTGTACTCCATTTTCTTGTTGTCCATCTGACAGCGTTATTTTTAATGACTTTCTTGTGAATACAAATTTTCATAAAATGGATCTCTTTATAAAGTTTAATTTCACTTTATTAAGATTAAATTGAAGTTCAAATAATAATAAACTTGCTCAATTGATTAGGGTAAAATAATTCTTGTTGACATTAGCTTAAACGTTTTACAGACATTCTTAACTGCTCCTGGCTATAGAAATTATGTTTCTTCTTTAGCTTAATTTCACTTGCAGTTTGTTATTATTGGTCTTTTGTATAGGAAAAGTAAGGTTAGTTGATATATTTGAGTTTTTTATTTTTTATTTCAGTTACAGTACTGTTTTAGTTTGCAAAATGATTTTTGTTTCTATTTTGTCAATATTGTTTCTACATTGCACCATTTTGTGTAACATATGTATTTAAAAAATAATAATAATTCAAATTTAAGTGTCTTTGATTCCAGGTTTAATAAAAATAGTAGCATTCCTGTATTTTCTATTTAAAAAATAATGGTCGCCAATATTCTGTCAGAATCAGCGAAATAAGAATATATTAAATGATAAAAGACGATTTTAAAATAGAACTTTATTTTTGTCGATTGAACAACGTTTTTTATCCAACGCAGAAAAATCTGATAACAAAAAGGATTATCTGTTTAGCCCACTTGGAATCCAGCAAAAAATTTCTAATTTCATAAAATGTATGCTGTTATTATGGTTCATGATTTCTCGAGCTTTTTAATTTCTCGAGTCTCGAGAGTTCTCGAGGCTAATTTCTCAAGGCTTCTCAGGTCGTCGAGAAATTTACATTTACGTACGTTTTCTCATATTATTTGGTTCCAATAACGTCAACAAATTCAGTGGTTTTCATCGCAAATAAAAGTATCAAATTAATTATAAAACTTTATTGATTATATGCAAAAAAATTAATCTTATGAATAAGCTAATTAACTTTTTTAAAAAAAATACAGAAATAATATTATTCAGACTCATAATTATAATGACAGCACCATTTTTGACTGGTTATTTGGAACTTATAAACAAAAGTGACTTCTAATAAACTAAACAAAAAATTAACCTAAAAGAAAACGTTAATATCTTAAATTCAGGTAGAAAATAAATGTAAATTATAATTAAATTACAATCATAGCACCATTTATGGCATGTTAAGTAGAATAAAAACAAATGAAAACTTTGCAAGATCAATGGAACATCTCACGCTGAGAAGCTGAACATAGAGACAGACAGATACATAACAATTAGGTCAACTTACTTTGTCTGATGAAATATGCCTTTGGAAAAACTAAAGCATTTATAGCTTTATCAGACAGCCGGTTTTTTTATTTTATTAACTATATTTCCTGAAAGTGAAAACACAACAAACGGCGGTTTAATTTCTATATAGGTACATGATTTCTTGAGTTCTCGACTTTTCTCGAGCTTGATTTCCCGGGAACAAAGCCCAAAGATTTCCCGGCTCGAGAATTCCTGGGAATAAACGCTAGCTGTAATAGAAAATGGTAATCCTTAGGGTAATAAATTTGTAATTCAGCAATATTTTCAGCAAAAATGGTACCTTTAACAATTTTTTGCACATTTTTTTTACAAAAAATAAACTCCTGAACAAAATTAACGCAACATAATATTAAATGATACAAATTACTATAATATAAATGTTACAACCCGGCCCTGTTTTTTTATTTGTTGGCGTCTGAGGGTCTATAACAATTAGGGTGCATAGTAATTGGCGCTTTGTCGGCTTTCGTCTCCGTCTAGCAAACTCTTGAACACCTCGACTAGAGGGTTCGAGAAGGTAAAAGGATTGCTCCGGACTCTCGATAAAAAGTTCAATAACTCTGGAATTATGATTTAGAGGTATAAAAAGGACAGCGACCGCAAAGAGGACATAGTCTAAACTGTTTTTTATAGAGAATAAAAAAACTGAAAAAAATGGTTAACTTTTGGAATTATTTTTCGTCTCGATTATGTCGAGAACAAAAATGATGTCGACGTGGAACCAATTGCATTCGACGCATAATTATGCAACTTAGAACTGATTAGATTGTCAGCAAAATCGGTCAAGCTATTTTTTATGGAGAATCAAAAAACTAAAACAAATGGTAAACTACCTGAATTTTGCAATTTATAAATTATACTATTTTTAATACAGAATTTTAAAATCTTTTGAATAATATAATTATTGATTGTTAGAAATATTTGTATAAAAAATATGATGACAATAAAAAAGAGAGTTTTAGAAAAAAAAAGGAATTGAAGAATTTTAAACTTGTGTCAGTATTGTAAGTGAAAAATTATTGTTAGTAATAATCAAGCATTGTTTATAACAATTGAATATTGTTACTAACAAATAAATATTGATCATAATAATTAAAAAACAAATTTTAATTGTTATAAGCAATTAAAAATACCTTCCGCTTATGAAATGATATGAAATGGTATTTTTTTATTCTTTCCACTGGGAAGTTAGTCGTGTGAACTTCTCGGGTCGCACCCAGACCACTGATATTTTTATTTAATGTTCATTTGGGCGTATTTATTCGCAAAAATTAATACATCAAAGTTGTGGTACTTATTAAAATATACAGCATAAAAAATTTTACGCTGCAAAAGAAATCATTTTAAAAGACGACTTATTTCGAAATTGTTAAATCACAAATTTTAAAAAAAATATTTCATGGTATAGAGGTGAATATTTTTAAAAATAAATTCAAATAAAAAATTAATTAAACCCTATAAATTGGTGTCATTAACTCGCAAAAAATACAAATAAAGAGGCAATAGGCAAAAAAAAAAGATTAAAAAAATACCAACAATGAATAGTAGATTGGTGACTTGGCAAAAAACATTCTTACTAAAATTGCCAAGATAATTTCCATCGAGTAGTTTACTGGATAAATATTTGGTATTTTATTTATTTCCAACGTTCTAGTCCATTTCTGTAAACTGTCCACATTTAAAACGGTCGCATCATCTCGTCATGGAAACAAATCGGATTCGTTGTTGGGTAGAAAGCAGAGATATCATGGCAATCAAGGAAAACAACGAATGCAAAGAGAAACCGGATTAATTGGCCTATTTTAGTTAATTCATTTACTTCGCACGGATTGCACTCTATCTAGATCCAATTAACGAGTTACTCTTCAGTAAAAATACAAAAAAGAAAAAAAACAAACGGGATGAAAGTGTAATTTTCAATTAAAAATAGGATTACGACATTTCAAAAATTCGAGCGTCCTTGCTTACGATTGTGTAATTAAAAAAACCGTGACTTCTTTCTTTGAAAAAATTAGTTTGTGATAAGTGTTAATGAACCAAATCCTATAGAGTAAGTAACGCAGATAAAGTGTGTTAACTCTTAAAAAAAATCTATACATATGCATTGTGTTTGGAATTTTATTTTTATTATATATTTATATTGCATTTTAAAAACAGATGAAGGCAAGAACATTCGGTACCCTAGCTATGTTTATAATTTTATTATATTGTTAAATTTACACTTAGAAACAGATGTAGCAAAGACCATTTCGTACCCTCCATCAGGTAAGAGTTTATGGTTTTATGGCAAAAGGTTTTCAGTTGCCTACGACACCTTTAACGTGTAACATCAGTAAACATTCAGCTATCAAACATTCAACAGTAAACATTTTAGTTTCCGAACGTTCATCATTACACATTCAGCTTCCGAACTTTCATCAATATACGTTCAGCTTTCGAGCATTCATCAGTACACATTCAGCGTCTAAAATATTTTAACATCATAAAACATAGCTTTCGGGTTTATAACAACAAACTAAGTGTATGTATTTAGGGTAAATATACGTAGTTTTAGTGTATACATTTACTTTTATTTGAAATCCAATCACAAAGATACGCGAAAAAACACAACACAAAAAATCTAATCCGCCGAAACGGATTAGTGAAACAAACATTGGTTCTTTGAGCCGAATTAGTTAAAACAAAGATTAGTGCACGAACCGGATTAAAAATTGTTCTTTCGAACCAAAACATAAACAAAACACATTGTATAAGCTTTCAATAATCTTTTATAAATAACATACATATAGTCACGCCTTTTTCGGGTAGGGGTAGGCAGAGACCATTTCCTTCCACTTCCGCTACGGTTCTTACACAAATATTTTGCTTCCTCTACTTTCACCAGTGCTCGCATAGATGCTCGTCGGTTGTTGGTACTCTTGACCTGGCCTTTCTTCAAAACAATGTTGATCTGATCGAGATATGTTCGCCGAGGTCGACCTCTACCGACTTTCGTCCATTCACACTCGCCTTATTAATTTGTTTCGTCAATCTTCCTTTATCCACCCTGTCTACGTGTCCAAACCCTCTAAGCACTTCTCAGACTACACATCTCCACAGCATTAATCCTATTTTTATGTTTCTTCTGCCAAACCCAATATTCACTACCATACATAAGTGTAGAAACCATAAATTAATTACAATTTAATTAAAAATTTTTCTTCACTGAGATGCTAGAATGAACATATTGTTTTAAATTGTTTTTAAATTATAGAAATTGAGTCTAAATGTGTGATTTGTTTGCGGCGTTGGAGGCGTTGCATGATTCAAAAGAATTTCCATTATGACACGGTTTATTCGATTTTTTAATTTAATTGAACATCTTTTTTTTTTCAATGTAATTTTATAATTATATTATTATGGTTCATGTCCTTCTCTTAATTATTTTCCGGGGTGAATAGCGGGTTTGAGACGAAAGAAAACAAGCTTCTCGCTCTTCTTATATCTTTGTTTTGGATATTTCTTGAGGCTACACATACGAAAAAAAACTCTTTTAATAGGTACAATTAATCAGCATCATCAGTAGACTTGTTCTTATGTTTAAAAATTGATTATTTATACACAAGATATTAATAAAACGTAATTCCAAGGTCAGTTTAGTCACATATTAATCCCTTAGATTCAAATGAACAAGAATAATGTTTGTTAATAAGCAAATAGTTAAATGTAATTTATTGAAACTATTCACTTGTTAACAAAGATTATTTTTGTGTATTTAAATCTAAGGGATTAATATGTGACTAAACTGACTTTGATTCTACGTGTTATTAATATCTTATGCATAAATAGTCAATTGTTAAACATAAGAATAAGTTTGCAGATGATGTTGATTAATCGTACCTATTACATAAATACATAGTTACGCCTTTTTCTCATAGGGGTAGGCAAAGACCATTTTCTTCCACTTGCTACGGTTCTTACACACATCTTTTGCTTCCTCTTCTTTCATCAGTGCTCTCATACATGCTCGTCGATTGTTGGTACTCTTGACCTGACCTTTCTTTAAAACAATGTTGATCTGATCGAGATATGTTCTCTGAGGTCGACCTCTACCGACTTGTCCATTTACACTCGCCTTATAAATTTGTTTCGTCAATCTTCCTTCATCCATCCTTTCTACTTGTCCAAACCATCTAAGCATTCCTTTACCTATCTTTGTAACCACATCTTCTTTTACACCACAGCGTTTTCTTATCTGACTATTCTTTACTTTATCCAACCGAGTCACTCCAGCTATACTTTTTAGACTACTCATTTTCGCAGCATTAATCTTATGTTCATGCTTTTTCTGCCAAACCCAACATTCACCACCATACATAAGTATACCACCAACACACCTCTACGCACCGTCAGACGTGCCTTTTTTGACACTTTCTGGCTATTTATAAAGCTATGCAGTGCTTCATTAAAAGTACCTATTAAAAGAGTTTTTTTCCTTATGTGTAGTCTGAAGAAAGATCTAAAATAAAGATCGAAACGTCGGCAATTTAAGAAGAGTGAGAAGTTTGTTTTCTTTTGTCCTAAACACCTTCTATCCATCCCAAAAAATAATTTTTTTTTATATTGTTATTAATATTGAAATAGTAAGTCGTTGAAAAAAATTACTGCCAATAGATATTTATGGTTTCTTAAATTGCAAATAATGTTCTTTGTAATTACAAAACAATGCTTTCATGTCAGCTATTTTTGCCAAACTTTGCAGATAGTCGAAATTTAGATAAAATTAAGATTTTTGTTCGGTAAGCCCAATAACATAAATAATTATTACAAAAGTAAATTATGCTAATTTTTTTGGGTTAAAAACCTATTATTGGATGCCGATTCTGTCTATTGCGGCTGCGATGACTGAGGCGCCCGGATTTGGATAACACAAGACTAGAATAATTTAAAATAGTGGAGTATTGTTGACGTACACATACGGGCTTTAATTGAGAACAAAAATTCTATTAATTAATTAAAGGAGGCCGGCGATGGCAACAGAAATTCAGTAATTAATACTCAAAACGCGACTGGAAACTATATGTCAGTGGGTAGCGACAATATAACAGAAATGTGGAGTGTGATTTAATGTGGAAGTATTAAAAAATGAAAGAAAAAAAGGTGTCTGGGTTGCTGCGTTTCATTCCCCTTTATTAATTATCGCCGACTGATTCTGTTCTTTATCGTGAATGCTTGAAATGCCTGAAAGATTTGTAACAGTTTCCACTTTGTAGATTAACAATTCACATGGTGAAAACAAACTCTTTTTCATACAAATAATCTAAAGAAAAACACAATTTTAATTTCGTCAACAATAATCATGCTGTTTATTTTTATAAAAACCATGCATGTATATTTTTTATAAATAAAACATTCTTTAAGCTTTTATCTTAAATGGTAATATGTTAAATGTAAATGTTTGTACTTGGAAATTATTTTAGCATTTCTTTGCTGTGAATTTATTCTAGGGCGACCTCCTTTAAGTTTTTAGGGCGTCTAAAATTTTGAAACTCGTTTCGGGTAAATTTTAGTTACCTTTTTAAATCTCTATATTTTTAAGTATTGTAAGACGAGGCTTTAGTTAGCCAGTGAGGATTCAGTTAGTCAGTCATTTAAGAACCTTAGCTAAATGATGGTGGCATAGAGGCTCTTCCTGCACCTCCCTGCCGAAACCACAGCAGCCTTTTTTTCCATTCCACCCCAACTGGCAAAGAGGCTCTTCGTCATAAATAGTCTAGTACATTCCAAATAAACCTATTAAAATATTTAAGCTTCTTGTTTACAATCCTAACTTTGGATAAATAAACTCATTGAGAATGTCGACGGCGCGAGCAAGGAGATGAGGAGTGGAGAAGCTTAGACCTGGTGCCGTCGGCCTCTCTGGTGATGTTGCCGCTCGCCTCGCTGGTGATGGTAAAGTACTTCGATAGCTGATAAGTTGCTGATTCAATTGTTTTTACCTACTTGTAGTTGCCGAGGGTTGTTTTGGGTCATAGCTGTGGTAATCTTGATTTATTACACGTGTATTCGTTTTCATTGAAATAAAACACTATATAATTGCCATTTATAGTATATTGAACTTGATACATGAAGACGCCATTTTGTCTCCCTTGATTAATTGTACAGTTTTGGTCTTGTAATCTTTAGAATATGTTCACTGGTTGTCGACTTGAAATGAATATAATCCATAATCGGATTCATATGTTACTGTTTAACCGCAGTTATAAAAATTTGAAATAAACTAAAATAATGTACATATCAGCACGTGGGGTTCCAACGCTGTGCTGTCGTCGGGCAAGAGATGTTTTTTCGCTCGGGGTTCGAAACGAAAGAGATGTTTCCCGCTCAATCCTAGACTCGCATTAAGTACACATGAAAGACCACGCAAAAGCGTTAGTGGCGACATCTATACTTTTTAACAAGCACCACCCGGTAAATAACTTCCTAAAACGGAGAATACTAGAAAAAACCTACCCTGTACTGATGAGGAGCAATCACTCCGAAACTAGTATACAGGTGGTTTCTTCGAGCAAATAAATTCAATATATATCAGATGTAATTCAATGCCTGTCGTAGGCATATAGCCGGAGGAGTATTTTGTTTTCTGATATATATACGACCCACCTATACCTATATATTAAAAATATGTAGGTACATACAGCAGTTATAATTTTCACATCTAATTTTCGCTGTCGGGCTTCATTATACTTTTATAGTTTATTGCAATAATGCAGTTTTCTATAATTTTCGCATATCGGTACAAGAAGCGGCATTTATTTTGTTGTAAACGTATATATAAATAATATATATATATATATATATATATATATATATATATATATATATATATATATATATATTATTTATATATACGTTTACAACAAAATAAATGCCGCTTCTTGTACCGATTTTGTGTGGAAATTATTTCAGTGAATATTATCTGCCAATTCTCGAAATTTAAAGAAAACTGTAAGAAAATTCAAATTATTGGACACTAAAACCTACATAAATTAGTATGATATGTATAAATTAACATGCGTTCAAATTTAAAAAGCTAATATTTTTAATTTTAGTACTGCAAAAAGGGTAGAAATTTTTCGTATGCGTTTAGAATACTGCCATGTATTTACAACTTTTACTTTTAATAGAACCAATATCCATAAAAAATTAATTAATTATAGCCATTTGTGTGATTTAATATGTTGTTGCGTTTATTTTGTGTGTTTATATAAAAAAAAATTCCACAAATAATTTGCAACAGATGTATAATTTTTTTTATGATTTTAACCTAATTAATTAATGACAGAAATCGCCGTGCAATACAAAAAATCGAACTCATTACCATAAAAAAAATTTATTCGTAAAATTCCTATTGTTTTCAAAGTAACAAATTCGGTGTCTGAATTTTTATTGGGTGATTCGTTAAAACAAAGTATTTTACCAAATGGGAATTCGGAATCAAGATATTAAAGATTCCGAGAGGCGTTTAGCCAAAAGTATCTATATAAACTTCTTTCTTTTTATAAATTTTGGTTTGGTATGAGTAGTTTGTTATTTATTTTAAAATGTTTTTCAATAATTAACTTCCCAGTGGAAAATAAAGTAATGGGTCCGATTTTGCAACTCCCAAATTTTAACATATCCTCCACATTTCAAGCTCCCCAGAGTCGAATACAATACTTTTTAAGTGGACGTCTGTGTGTGTATGTACGTATGTTCGTATGTGCGTTCGTAATTATTTTTCGTCTCGATTATCTCGAGAACAAATGAACAAATGATATCGACGTGGAAATAATTGCATTCGACGCATAATTACGCAACTTAGAACTGATTAGATTTTCAGCAAAATCGGTCAAGCTGTTTTTTTTAATAATAATAATAATAATTATAACAACAAAATATATTGTTACGACTTTTACTTCTTCCGTGGGTTCGTCAATTTAAAACTCTCGATACAGTAACAAAACAATGTTTATTAAAATACAATAAATTCTGCTTTTATAAATCACTTAGATATTCACTTAGATAAACAACTTTTACAACTTTTTATAACTATTTACATTTTTTAAATCATAAACACTTTAAAAACTAATACTAACTCTGTTCGCAGCCCCTGTCCCTTTTTATACCTGTAAATCATACTTCGACCTTATTCGCAAAGGCAATAGACCCCTTTTCGAAACGGTAAGGATTTACTAGACACCTCGTCGAGAACTTGCGGGAACTTTTTTTTGGTCTCCGCGCCGACAGCCCCAGTTGTGGCCGACGCATTGTCGCGACAGAGACGGACTCAAGAAATCGTAACAATATGGTATTTTTTTATTTTTTCCACTGGGAAGTCGTGTTGACCTCTCGGGTCGCACGCTAACCACTGATATTTTTAATTGGTTTTAGAATTTTTTAAGTGAATCAAACGTTGTCTTAAATGAAAAAAATATATACAGAGTGTTTCATTGAGAAATAAATTGGGGCGATTTAAAAATTAATTCATTTATTTGTCATTTTGTTCGCTGTTTATTTTTTTATCAACCAAAAAGAAAAAAATACAAATATATTTTAAGAACATAAAACAAATCTCGAGAGATAAGAGAGCTGTAAACGTCCTTCGTATTAAATAAAGCAATGTTGTAAATTTACCATTTATTTGAAGATGATTTTATTAAAATTAATTATTATTATTATTCAAACATTGGTTTATCCGTCAATATTATTTAAATGAGAGTAGGTCATCGTATTAATGTTACCTTCAGTTAATTCAACAAATTTCAAATAAATTTGTTTGCAGACGTGGTGTTTAAAATCGTGTTAATAGCTTGTTTACAATTTTCAAAAAGTTACTTTTTGCTTCTTGATGAACGTAGTAACTTGGTCAAGGCATACACTTAAATTAGCCTAATTTTACATTAATTTATCAGCTTTTACTACATGTTCTTTTATGAGATATAATAAGATACAGATTTTTTAATTGAATGCAAATTTATTACGAATAAAAATTTATAAACACAATTTCTATACAAAAGAAGCAATAAATCCGAAATAAAAATCCCATAAATTATGTATGTATATATATATATATACTCGAAAAGTTAAACAAGCAAAACTTCAAATATAATTAAGTATTTAGCAAATACATTTAAAGATTTAGGTATTATTCGTGAATAAAAAATGTCCTTACACCTTACATTTTAAATATAACTTCTAAAGCACAATTGTTAGGTCGATATTAGAATATAACTTAACAATTTGGTATCCTTCATAATACTCCAATCAGAGAAAGAGAAAAAAGTCTTTTTTTTGTAAACAAACCTGTGCAATTTTGTTTGTTGTTTGGAAAATATAACTGTCTTACTACTTTTCTTCTTTTACATGTATTGGTGTCATTTTTATTTTTATGTTTCCTTAGATAATCCTCGACTTCTTCGAAATTTTTATCATCTAGAGATCAACAATTTCGTTTATTTTAATTTATAAATAAACAGTTAACTACCTAAATAATTGAATAACAATATATAAAATATGCATAACATAACTCCCGTTTCCTTTTTAAATTAATATTATTTTTTTTACTTTGATAAACCAAATTTTTACTGAAAATAAATTTGAGTTTAAAAAAACCTTTCATTCCTATAAGATATAATTTACTTCACCATGTTTGCTCCACAAATTAATAACAATTAATACTGAAGTTTGTAGCACAAAAAAGGTTAAATCGCCAAATTATAATATATCGCAATTCAAAAAAGTTAGAAGTAATTAACATTAACACAGCATTACAATCACTGAACAAAACGCGAGAGCCAAACCAAGCATGAAGCATGCGCAGATTTTTATGATGCCGACAGTATAGTGCCTCGCACTGCATTGGGTTCTTATGCGCTGAATTCATTAGCCACCTCTGAACCTCGAGGTTGCACAATGAGAAGCCTAGACAAATGTGTCTAGCGGTGGTGGAGTGCCAAAGCAGCTTCGGAGGGTCCGCAAAAGAAGAGCGCTCCTCCGCGGCCTCCTGGTCGGGTTCTTCTCAGACTGCATGCGTAGATTGTGTCGTACTGGATTGGTCGGAGTCGTCGGCATGAACGTAAAAATTAATGTATGCAGGTAAATGTGCCACCTCCCTACACCGATAGTACCTCACCGAAAGTCTGCAGTGTGACTGGTTCACCGAGGCCTAATATCGTTTCAGACTGCCCAAACCGTGCTTATGGCGGAAACCTACAGGACTTCGCAGAATGCTCTCAAGACGCAATCGAATGGCTGTGCAATTTGGACATTAATGTATAGTTTGTCAAAGGATTTATGTTATGATATGTGTATGTCTTTAAAGAGGTTTGTATACATTTTATTTTTACTCATAGTTTCTTTTTATCGTATTGTAAAGAATCCATACGCTAAATAAATAAATAAATAAATTGATCTGCTTAATAAATACATACATATACTCAAGCCTTTTACCCGTACGGGTAGGCAGAGACCACTTCTTTTCATTTGCTACGGTTTTTACACACGTATTTCGCTTTTTCTACTTTCATCAGAGCTTTTATACATGCTAATCTGTTGCTGGTACAATTAACCTGGCCTTTCTTCAAAACAATGTCGATCTGAACATGATACGTTCGCCTAGGTCGACTTCTACCGACTCTACCATTTACACCCGCCTTATAAATCTGTTTCGTCAATATTTTTTGATCCACGAAGCATTTATTTATCAGAGTCACTCTATTATACTTCTTAGACTAGCCATCTCCGCAGAATTAGTCATATTTTTATGCTTCTTCTATCAAATCTAACATTCACTACGTTTAGCGACCAGCACTTCTTTATGCACAGCCAGTCGTGCCTTTTTGGACAGGTTCTGGCTGCTCATAAAGTATCCTAAATAAGTTTTTGAGATATTCCGCACACAAACTTGAATACCATATTGGTGAATATATCTACAAAATTTTTTTGGATATTCTTTACTTATATACTTAGTTTATGTAGGATTAGAATCTGATTTTACACTTATCTACAAAATAATCAATGGCAGTATTAATTCCCCAGAAATTAATAAACTTATAACATTAAATGCAAATTTAGGAGAAACAAAAAGGGAGATCTTTAAAATTCCTCTTTATCGGACTATGGTCAGAATGAATCCTTGGGTAGATTGTTAAATTGTTAAATACATATTATGTAAATTTGGATTTTTTTGCTTCATCTCTAAAATCATTTAAAGAGAGTGTTAAAAAATTGTAATTCTTAATACTTTTTTTTTTCTTCTTATAGCTGATAGTCATGTGTGGCTTTGTTAAATATTTTGTAATAAAATGAAAATGTGGTTAATTAATAAATCGATAAATATTTTTATCAAAATGACTGATCTGAAATTGGTTAATTTTGCACACTTTTATTTACTTTTAAAAATTACTTACACTTATATAAAATAAAGCTATGTAACATGCAACACATTAAATGTACCCAAATGGATTACGTAAATTAGTTGACTTAATTACAGTTAAAAATTTCTTCCAGTAGAGTACTAGAGTTATTGTGACATACTTTATCGGTTTCGTCGAAACTTTGTTTTTGGCTACTTAGTCGAACACTGTTATGAAACGATTTTGTCTTTACTAAATACCCCAAATGTTGGGCGTCAATTTGTTACGAAAGTAACTGTCTTTGTTATTTAATGAAAATACTAAAATAAAACATTAAAAATAAAAAAAACAATCAGTAATTTTCTCAGGGTCCGTGGCTACTTGATTTCACAATTGGATAAAATTTGAGGGACTGTCTAAATCAGTTCATGGATTTATGCAATCATTTTTTTTTTATTGATTACCAAAGTAACTGAAAATTGAAAATTGAACAGCGAAACCACGGTGGACGCCGAGTAATTTTTCTGAAAAATCACTACAAGGAAATTAAACCCAACTGCATTATTTTAATTTTAATTTTAATTTTAATTTTAATTTAGTACTACCTAATAAGAACGTATTTTTACATCGAAGCCGTACAAAACGTCACCCTTATCTTTTCAGAAAAGATAAAATAAAAAAACTTAAAGTGTACAACAGGTTTATTAAAGGTAAATTCAAACAGAATTGTTTTTACATTTACTGGAAAAAAACATGTACATTTGAAAAATAAAATGATATAATTTAAAAGTTGAAAAAACAAAATTTCCCGCAGTAGATGCTGGAAGAAGTATTATCAAAAAAACTTATACCAACGTGCCTTTTTAAAGAAAAAACGCTAACTTTAAATCTAATAAATATTTCAATCTCATATAATTGTTTCCCAAAGATGATGCAGGAGGAAGTATTACCAGAAAACTTATACCAATGTTCCTTTTTAAAGGAAAAACGTTAACTTTAAATCTAATGAATATTTCATATTCGAATATAGTGTGCTGCGCCAGTCGGTGAACCAGATAAAAAAGAATTTTCTCCAGATCAGCAGGAATCAGCAGGAATCTCCTCCAGATCAAAATTAGGACAGAAAAGCTTTTGAAAAACTGCAAAAGAAATCCAAAAAGGTTCCAACAAAGAGGAACTTTCCGAAAAATCCATGAAGCAAAAAAAAAGTCAATCACTGAAATTAACGATCTACCAAGTTTTTTTTCCTTAACTATAAAAATCTATTTATTAACGACACCGGCATAAGATATTTCAATAAATAAATAAATTTTTCAAGTCAATAATGAAAGACTTTATTTAAAAATAAAATAAAATT
Organism: Agelastica alni; assembly: GCA_950111635.1. Classification (NCBI taxonomy): domain Eukaryota; kingdom Metazoa; phylum Arthropoda; class Insecta; order Coleoptera; family Chrysomelidae; genus Agelastica; species Agelastica alni. The sequence continues at coordinate 41,031,472 of OX467708.1, read as the reverse complement.
AAAACCTTACCATTTCATTTTTTTGCTTTTTTAACCTTAAAAGATAAGAAATAAAATCTGATCAGTTTTTTTCGAATTTTCACTTTACTTAGTATTCTTCTTATAGTGCATCTCCTATCGGAGGTTTGCTATAATCACAGGTATCCGGACCTTATTGACTGCAGCTCGGAAAAGTTCAACATTGCTACAATTAAACCAGTCCCTTAGGTTTTCAAGCCAAGACACACGGCGTCTTCCAATATCCTCCTTCCACCAATCTTTTCCTGAGCTATCAGCTGGAGAAGTGCGTATTTGGGTCCTCTCAGTATATGACCTAGATATTAAAGCTTTCTCTTTTTTATTGTGTTAATGACTTCACATTCCTTATTTATCCGATTTAGTACTTCCATATTGGAGATCTTTTCTGTCCAGGGAATACGCCACATTCTACGGTAGCACCACATCTCAAAGGCTTGTAGTTTGTCTGTGTGATTCTTCTTGAGAGTTCATGCCTCCACTCCATACAAAAGCGTGAAAAACACGTAACAACGCAGCATCCTCATCCTAAGTCCAATCTTGATTACTCGACGGGTGAACAAGTTTTTCATTTTCATAAATGTTGACCTGGCTATCTCCATGATTGTTCTATCTAAGCTCTCAGGTATTTGTATGACAGCACATTCTCTATTAAGATGTTCGCTACTGACACGTTTACATGGTTGTGATTTTGGGGGAACTTTGTAACTACCATTAACTTGGTTTTCTTAAGATTTATCTTTAGACCGGATTCGTTACATCAATCATTTAATTTGTGTAAAAGATGTTGTATGTCTCTTTGATTGCTCGTTAACAAGACGGTGTCATCAGCATATCGCATATTATTTATAACTTTTCCGTTAATAACTATCCCTACCGATTCTTCTTGCAAGGTTTCTTTAAAAATGGCTTCGCTATACAGGTGGAATAGTATTGGCGATAGGATGCATCCTTGTCTTACACCACGACGGATTTCCATTTCCTCTGTTGGCTGGTTTTCTACCTTTGTATTCGCTCTTTGGCCCCAGTATAGGTTACTAATTATTCTCACATCGTCCAAATCAATATTTTTACTGACGAGTAGCTGATGTAACTTGTCATGTTTTACTTTGTCAAAAGTGTTTTCAAAATCGATGTAACATGCAAACACATCTTGGTTCATATCGAGACAGCGCTGGAAAAGAACGTTTATCCCAAAGAGCGCCCCTCTTGTTCCAAGTCCTTCGCGGAATCCAAACTGCGTGTTGCTCATGTCCTTCTCAAGTTTTCTGTATATTCTTTTAGTTAGTATTGAAACTGCCTTATTGAATCGACAAACGAAGTTTTAATAATAAATTAATCCCCACTACTCAAAAATTATATAAAAGGGCGACCAGGGCCGGCGTTAAAAATTAAAACGGCAAAGTTGACAAACTCGAAAGATCAAGTCACCATTAATATCATTACTCACTTATTTAACAACTGATATTACATTATTACTATCGTCCAATAATTATAGAAATTTATAATATTTATTTTTAGGCTGACATAAATGTGCTTTTATTTTTCCTTTGAAATAATATTGGAAGATTTAATGTATTAATATTTCCACACAAAAATGTAGTATTTCTCCTTTCGTATGCAAAACTTAGATCATTAATTTTTTGCACAGTGAATATTTGACATAGCAATTTGGGAGAATTTTGTCGAAGTAATTCATTAACATTTTTATGGTTACTGTATCTTTTCCTTTGTTCGTTTTAAATATTTTAAATATTTATTTCGGGCATAATCGCACATTCAGTTTTATTAAAGGAAATTTTAACATTTGTGTTTATATTTTTTACAGGGTGGAGAGCTAGAATAATAAATTACTAGGAACTATATCTGTTAAGTCGTTTCTACGAGAGGAAACCAATTTCAGTATTATTTTGTTTTTCTTATAGGAATTAATATTGTCCAAAATTATTGCTATAAACATTTGTTTTTTAAAAAATAACTATCTCCAAATATTTTGTTGCACGTGCTCTTTAGAGATGCTGTATAAAATACAAACAATTTCCAATTAACAGGATTAATTAAGATTAATTTTTTATTATTTATTTACTTGAACTGGGAACTCACAATCAGTTAAAAATTTATTTATTATTTTAAGTGATGTCTTAATGCGGTCAATGCCAGTTATATTTAAGTAGCAGGTAAATTTATTTTTTTTTTAATCACGTGAAACAGTTAAAAGTTAGCACTTTTTCTAGTTGACTGGGAGTTTTTTATTAACAAAAATTTAAAGAAAAAGGTCTAGCATATCATTTAATGTAGTTAGCAGATTCTATTGAAAATTACATAGCTTGAACAGATTTTAGATTAATACGAGGGCAGTTTGATAAGTCAGTGACTTTTTGAATTTCCCGCGCAGTTACTCCATATGCAACAGTGCTGCCGTCAACTATAATCTATCAGTGGGCAACTTTCTAATTTTGAGCAAGCTACGTCATGCAGTTGGTGTTTGGTAGCCGACGAAGCAGACAACCTCGTGAATTTTTACGAAAATGGAAAAAAGTGAATTTCGTGTGCTGATTAAGCATTACTTTTTACGTAAAAAATCCGTCACTGAAACTAAGGAAAGACTTGATAAATACTACGGGGACTCGGCACCATCAATTTCAATGGTTAAGAAGTGGTTTACAAAGTTTCGTTGTGGTCGTACCAGCACTAGTGACGCCGAACGTTCAGGTCGCCCAAAAGAAGTGATCACGCCGGAAATCGTCAATAAAATCCATGAAATGATATTGGATGATCGGAGAATAAAAGTGCGTGAGTTGGCTCATGCTGTAGGTATCTCAACTGAACGGGTACATCATATTTTACACGAAAAAACATGAAAAAACTCTCTGCGAGATGGGTGCCGCGATTGCTCACACTCGACCATAAGCGCAATCGTGTGACCACTTCAAAAGAGTGTTTAGCGATGTTTAGCCGTAATCCGGACGAATTTTTGCGCCGTTTTGTTGCTGTGGATGAAACATGGATCCATCACAACACGCCAGAGACCAAGGAACAATCGAAACAGTGAGTTGCTCGGGGTGAACGTGGACCAAAGAAGGCAAAGCAGAGTCTGTCAGCCAACAAGGTCATGGCCACAGTTTTTTGGGATGTACGCGGTGTCATTAACATCGATTACCTCAAGAAAGGTAAAACGATCACCGGCGAATATTATTCAAAGCTTTTGAACAGATTCGACGTTGATTTGAAGCAAAAACGGCCGCATTTGGCGAAGAAGAAAGTGCTGTTCCATCAAGACAATGCACGTGTGCACACTTGTCTAGTCACGATGGCCAAAATCCACGAATTGGGATATGAACTGCTACCCCATCCAGCATATTCGCCAGATTTAGCCCCCTGCGACTATTTTCTTTTTCCAAACCTAAAGAAATGGCTGGGCGGTAAGAGATTTGAGTCGAATGAAGAAGTCATTACCAAAACAAACGCGTATTTTGAGAGCTTTGAAAAAAGTATTATTTGGAGGGAATAAAAAAATTAAAAAAACGCTGGACTAAATGTATCGAGCTAAAAGGTGATTATGTAGAAAAATAAAATGTTTATTTGTGGAAAAAAATTTGTTTTATTTAAAAAGTCACTGACTTTTAAATAAATAAGTCTTTATCTTTTTTTATTGCGCCATTGCATTAATTTTTAACTTACCAGTGAAAGTTATAGTGATAAGTCCGATTTTGCGGAAACCAAATTTTGACATATGTCCACATTTTAAGGTCCGCAGAGTCGAATACAATAGTTTTTAAGTGGACGACTGTGTGTGAGTATGTACGTATGTCCGTATGTTAGTGTGTGCGTATGTTCGTATGTGCGTTCGGAATTATTTTTCGTCTCGATTATCTCACTAACTTTCCAGTGGAAAGAATGAAAAAATACCATATGTTTTGTTGTTATAATATTTATTATTATTAAAACTATTTTAAAAAAAGACTTCAAAATGTTTATAACAAATTATAATTGTCAATAACAATATTCTGTTTATGTCAACCGTATTCTTTTAAACGTTTTCTTATCATTTCATAAGTAGGAGCTATTTTTATTTGTTTATAACTATTGAAAACTTTTTTTTAATAATTATGATTAATAATCATGTGTTAGTAACAAATATTTAATTGTTATAAACAAAGCTTGATTATTACTGACAATAATTTTTTAAAGTTATAGCGTCTTCATTGCTATTCTCTCAATACTGACAAAAGTTAAAAATTCTTCAATTCCTATTTTTGTATTTGGTATTTTTTTATTCTTTCCACTGGGAAGTTAGTCATGTGGACCTCTCGGGTTGCACCCAGACCACTGATATTTTTTTATAGAATATAAAACAACTTTAACTTACCATTTTACAGCCAAAATATTCACATTTTTTTACACTTTTGATCTTCTAAATAAATACTTGTTCATCAAAGAAGATTAATTGTTATTTTTAAAAATATTACATTTGTTTTTTAAAGGAGAAAGAGTGGAAAAAAAATGAGTTTGTATATTTGGGTTCAAAGTTTACGAGAGACGGAAAGTGTGACTGTGACATTGAGCGAAGGGTGTTAGCAGGGAAACAAATAAATGGGCCTCTGTATAACTTTATGAGCAGCCAGAACGTATCAAAAAAGGCACGACAGGCTGTGCATAGAGGTGTGTTGGTTCCTACACTTATGTATGATAGTGAATGTTGGGTTTAGCAGAAAAAGCATGAAAGTAAGATCAATTTTGCGGAGATGAGTAGTCTAAGTACAGCCGGAGTGACTTTGATGGATAAAGTAAAGAATAGTGAGATAAGAAAACGCTGTGGTGTAAAAAAAGGTGTGGCTAAAAATAAAGATAAAGGAATGCTTAGATGGTATGGCAACGTAGAGAGGATGGATAAAGGAAGATTGACGATACAGATTTATAAGGCGAGTGTAAATGGGCAAGTCGGTGGAGGTCGATCTTGGCGAACGTATCTCGATTAGATCGACATTGTTTTGAAGAAAGGCCAGGTCAAGAGAACCACCAACCAACAACCAACGAGTATGTATGAGAGTGCTGATGAAAGTAAAAGAAGCGAAAGATGTGTATAAGATCCGTAGCAAGTAGAAAAAAGGGAAAAAGGCGTGAACATATTTATTTTGTATGTATGTTCTTTAATCCATTTTAGGTGTGTTTTTTTATTTTCTCGTTTTCAATTTTTATTGTGGTGAAAATTTATTTTAGCATCAACAATAAAATAGATTAATTTAAAGCGATAGTGTTTTGTTAGTTGATTGATAAATAATTTTATTGCCAGTGTTACTTTGGAAATACAAAGAAATGATTTAAAATGTTTTTTATGCTTCACCTAATCCGATTCTCGGATCCGTTGAAAAATTGGGAAGACCCGAAATCCGTTTATTTGGGAATTTTTGGTTATCTCGAACCATTTGCGGATATCGGGGCTATTTAAAATCTGCAACTTCGAGTATTGGAAATTCACAGCTGTTTTTACTTTAGTCTAGACTTTTTTTTTATTTACCGGCTGAGTCTTTATTTAAATTTGTCGGATCTTAATCAACCTACCATTTTTTCATGCAAACCCTTACCTAAGGGTATTGTCAAAAATCTTTTTATTTGCACATGAAATTTGTTGATGATTTAACGGGCAGAAATCTGAATGTCTGTTAACCTTTATTTTAAATTTCTACAAATATTTAAAATGGCATTGTTATTATAAGTTTATAAACCAATAGTCCAGGATCTAAAAACTTTACAAAAAGGCACAAAATTCGATGTACTTGTTTTATTTTTTCCTTGAATGATGATCCTTCAACTGTCACATCTATGCGTCTAGGTCTTTTAGGGAGTATCTTAGTAGTTTTTTGGCAAGTCTGTAGCTGATTGTGTCATCCCACCGATTCCTAAAATTTTTGTGGGTGTTGTCTTTGATCCTTTTTAGTATTTTTAGGACACAGCTCCCCTTTCTTGGAAGAACGTTAGTGAACAAAATCTCTAGATCGTGGAACTCACTTCCATGTTAAGTTCTTTTTCACCAACTTACCGGAAAACGTTATTTTAGACCCCTAAACAAAGGATAAAATTAGTTCTTTTCTTTCCTAAAAACAAAAATGTTTGTCTCTCTAAGTTTCTTTAAATTTTACACATTATAATAGATGAAATGAAAAACTTCGATTTAAATTAATGAGCCACTTTCCGCTGAAATATTAACCACTCCTTCTTATTAATTATTTATTGACGTAGTAGTTAGTTAATTAGTCTACGAGTCTAGTTTAGTCATGGTCAAATCTTATCCACCCAGAAAAGAGCGGTCTAAATGGCCGTGTCATTTACATGCAAAATATTAAGCTCCATGCACGGTTTCTCCAACAGAGGGCACTAATAGTTGTGCTGGGTCTTGCAGTGCGCCACATTTACACTGAGGATCTAAGGCAGTAGGTAGCAGTCCCTATTTTTCCAAGTTGGTGTTACATTTGGGCACTCCGACTCGCAGACGGTTGAGAGTCTTTCACACAGAATAGGAAAGCTTTTTACCGGGTAAGAGTTCTTCTTAAGGCTCTAGGTATCGAGGAAGATCTTCTTTTCATTTGGAAAAACGAGTTCTTTATTAGTTGTCTTGCAGATGGACTGATCTGGCCAGTAAGATTTTTCATAACAAATGCAAATCCTCTTTAGATTACGCTAATATGACTTGATCACCGGCACTTGACGTTCAACTTATTAATTTTTAATCTATACGCACTCTCTTTCAAATTTTTTAAACAATCGTCTATGTTTAAGCTAAACAGCCATGGTGAAGCCACACCTTTTTAGAACCAGTCCGTGCTAGCTCCGTTTATCCTGACACAAGCAGTGCTATCCTCGTAAAGTGATTTCAGTGCTGGTATTAAACTACTACTCATCCCATACATAGACAATGTCAACAACAATTCATTCTGTCATAGGCCTTTTCCAAGTCTTAAAAGCGCAATAGACCTGAATTTTAGCCAAAAATTTTTCGACTATACCTTGTAATGAAAAAAACTGATTCATACATCTCCTTTTTCTTCTAAATCCTGCTTGCACATCCCATACTATCTTCTTAGTTTCATTGTTACTCTTTTAATCAATATCTTTGCATACAGTTTTCCAACTATGCTGAGTAAACTACTACCTTGGTAATTCTTACAGTCCTGCTTCGAACCTTTTCCCTCGTAAAGCGGCACGATAACGGCCTTGCACCAGTCGTCTGGTACGCTACCACTCCTCCAGCAAAGGTTAAAAAGGCACTACGGCAGACTAGTTACCATGCTTTGTCCAGCCTTCAGCATTTCAAGTGGTATTCTGTCGTATTCAGCAGGTTTACCCAATTTCACACTGTTCAATGCTTCCACAATTTCTGTCATACTAATTTCACTTTCATTGCAATTTTCACTCATGTCTCCGAATGGGGCCTGTACTTGTGTATCCTCTTTCTTAAATAAACTTTTAAAGTATTTTTTTAATCGTTTTAATACACATTTTTCTTCTTTAACCTAACTAACATCTTGGGTTCTAATTTTTTCAGTTGCGAGGTAGTAATTTTACCTCTAGCTGTTCTTATGGACTTCCAGAAGAATTTAATACTGTTTTGGAAATCGTCAAATAACCTTCTATCAAATTCATCCTTATCACTCTCCTATCTTGCCACAACCTTTTTTGCCACATCTTTTAACCTTTTATACTCATTATTTGCCTTGTTTACATCCTCAATCGTTGCATTTTGTGTTCTATGATTAGCTTTTATAGTCAGCCAATCCAGCCAGGCTTTCTTCTCCTCTGACACTGCTTTTTGAACCTCTACGCACATTTTCTGTTACTTGCATTATTTCCTTCTTTTACTTAAACCACACATTTTAATAGTGATTTCTTCCTTAAATGGCTTCCACAATTCTTCAACCTCATATGCTTTATCTAAACTGTCAAATTTCTCGATCAATTTACTAACGAACTCCTCTTTTATACCTTCTTCTTGCAAATTCTCAACTATTATACGCTCTACTACTTTACTTGATTCCTGCACTCGATGCCGCCACCGCTTAAAGAGACCTCTTATTCGGCTCATTACTTTTATTGTTAAACATTGTGTTTGTTACCACAAGATTTTACTTTAAACATACTTTAAGTAGACTTTCTCCTTTTACATTTACTCTGCCGTCACCGTACATTCCTAGAACACTTTTACATCCATCACGCTTTACTCCTACCAATTATTAAAATCACCCAACATTACAATTCTTTTATTCTGGTTACACTTATTTAGAATATCTGTCACACTATCCCAAAACTTCCGCCTCTCTTTTTGGGCTTTTAAAGATTGGTTCCACTGCGCATCTTGTGGGGCATAAACCCCTAGCAAAAAGGTACGAGTAAGACCAACCTTCAGCCTTACCCAGAGGAGTCTTGGGCGCACACATTCAAAGCCAGTCGCACATTCCTTCATTCTAGCAGAAAGTATCACACCAACGCCCTGAGAATAACAAATTGCAACATTACTTTATGGAAAGAGAAAAATTATCTCTGTCTTCAACTTTACATCGCAACCAATATCTCTTCAGCAAGATATTTTCCTCAGGAAAAAAATACGTTTTTTCCCTTGGTATGTACATAATAAGCTGTTTCCTTCCATTGTTTTTTACAGCCAAGAATTTTAGCTTTTACATACATACATACATCTCTATAGAACACACATAAAGTCTATTATGGAATATTGTGGACCTGTTTGGAATCCGGATCTTGTCGATGATAAAACACTTTTAGAATTAACACTTTTGATCAACGTCGCCTTCGAGGAGACCTTATTTTAACGTTTATAATTGTAAAATATAATTACGGAAATCTGGAAGACCTGTACGTGCTTAATAATGATGACCGACTGAGAGGACACCGCTACAAATTAAAAATGGGAACATTCAAATGCAGTTCTAAAAAAAACATTTTTAATTAATGGAATATTTTACACATGGAACAGCCTACCACCAGATATAGTAAATGCTGAGAGTGTTAACATTTTTAAAAACAAATTAGATAAGTTTTTTACAGGGATAATTTGTTTAATTTTTATTGTACAGTTGTTTTATGGTCTTGTCAGGTTCGTAATTTGTAAGTATTTAAGATATTATTTTGTGTTTTTAAGACCACTTTTTTCCACTAGCTATAGCTCTTATACACGACTTTTCTTTCTACTTTCATACATGCTCGTCGGTTGCTGGCACTCTTGGCCTGGTCTTTCTTTAAAACAATTTCGATCTGACCGAGATACGTTCGCCTAGGTTGACCTCTACCGACTTGTTCTATTCTTTCTACGTGTTTAAACCATTTTAGCATTTCTTTATCTATTTTTGTAACCACATGTTCTTTCACACTGCAGCGTTCACTTATCTCATTATTCCTCAATTTATCCATCAGAATCACTCCGGCTATACTTCTCAGAATACTCATCTCCACAGCGTTGATCCTACTTTTAAGCTTTGTAGGCGACCAATCATAAAAAATGTTGGTATCAATAAATTATGTAATGAATAAAAAAAAATGCCATCTCGGAATTTTTTTCGGATCTCCCGACCGTGTAGAAGTTAGTGGCTAAGGCGACGAACTTGAAAATCATTTAATCTAAGTTTAAACGTCTACTTTTTGGAAGAAAAAATCCGATTGTGTATTTTTGTGTTGCCGTTTCGCACAGCACGTAAACGCGATTCTGCCCGTGAGAAAACCTTTTTGTGTGATTAGCTTGGGAAAACAATTGAATGGATTTCGAAGTTTGCCAATTACGTTTTTTTTTTCGTACTCGTGTCGGCGTAAAGCGACATTCGAGTTTCGAAAGATTTGTGGTTTCTGCTTAGATTTTTTGTCTCCAGTTGGCATTTTAATTAGCAATACGTTATCTGGGCGGTTCTTAGAGAAATTATATTTTAAACATGACAAAACAATAACTAAATAACCCAAACTATAAATTTGTCGCAAACTATTAGGCGGCAATATTATCATCAATTATTGTTGGAAATCAGTACTTCCAACTGTACAATTCCTCTTTGAGAAATTCCTTGATTTTTAAAACTACTCAGTACGGCCCTGGCGCCGACAAAAATCAACTAAAAGTTACGCATTCATTGTGGAAATTAGCTTTAGGATATAAACAATGGTTCCCGTGCAATTTATAAATCATCTTAAGAACACGTGCAGTTATTATCCGAGAACATTCCAATCGTCACGCGCAATTCTTAGCAAGTGGTTATACGGTCACAGTGACCAATCAAAAACGCTGAATTTAACACGAGAAGCCACATTCGAAACGGTTTCTGGCTTCTCGACCCTCTTTCGAATTTCGAACTTCAAGCAATGCAGAGCACAGCGCTTCGTTCCCGTTTTCCCATATCATCAGCCGAGGTATAACCTCTAGCGTTCAGAGCAATACTTTAAAAAACCACATGGTAAAATGCATATAACTATAATCAAGTAAAATACATCAAACAAAAGCTAGTAACCAGTGAAATTATTCTGAAGATACAGGAGGCTTTAAAATTTAAGCTCCATGTATTAAAGTAAACAATATATTATCGATGAAACGTGTTTGTTTCATTTACTGTGAAAATACCAATTCACGGCGATAAAAGGCAGTGAACCTGTTAGCCTACAGTAGTAAAAAAAATTTTACGGGTTGCACTCTGGGAGTGCCGACAGAAGTGAAAAGTATTAACGCGCGTGAAAATATTATTTTTAATCTGAAAAATATTGTCTCCAGATTTCCATAGTTTATGAATAATGCATTATTTTTATTAACGCTTTATTATAAATCATATATTAAACATCAGTACCAGATTTGAATGTTTTCGATTTATTTCTTCCGCTTTTTGCTTAATCTTCTTTCAATATGGCGCTTTTCTTCCTACCTCGACTTTTTCGTTTTCGGCTACCTCGTTTTCGGTTTTGTCGCTTTTGGCTACGTCGTCTACGGCTTCTGCTTCTATTTTTTCTTCGTCTTCGAGCCTCCGTTATCGGCAAACCAAAACCTAATTTAAACCTTCCCGCGTTCTCTTTGATCAAACCAGCTTTCAGTCCAGTTTTTAATGCTTTTTTTAACACAAATTGATGCATTTTTTAACGGCTTCTTGCACTGATAAATTATTTGATCTAAAATTTTGTCGGGGGGAGAACCATTAGAGTCATTAAGACACGCTATGGTGTCCATAACATCTGATAAAAACGACACCTCTCCTTGGACCATTTTAATGCAGCAAAAGCAGAACTTAATCAATAAACTAATGAAAAGCACTTAAATTTTGAATTTAGCTACTAAATTAATTTGTCAAAATGACATAAAAAATGTACTTGAATTTGTCAGTTTGTTGAATAAGGTTGCCAAGTTACCAGTCAAGAAAAGTCGCATTTTATATTGCTCCAGTGAAATACATCCGTCTTACGAATTTTCGATCAGGCCACGTGTCCTGACGCGAGTTAAACATTTTTTACCCATTACAAAAAAAATTCACAGCGTGCCATGAGAAGTTATCACTTAAAAAAATCTTGTGTGTATACCGAGCACAAAGTGTCATTGTCGCTCTCCAAAAATTACCGCGCTATATATATATATATATATAAAAATATATATATATATATATATATTTATATAATATATATACAACTTATTGTTCAAAGAATTTGTCCAGACTTGCTTTGTTTATCACAATATCGTCGGGTAATGAATTCCACTCGTGAAAAATAAAAATGCGATTAGGTAGAAAATACTGTCTGGGCATGCTCCTGAAAATGTCCCCTCTTAGTTTCAGCAGGTGTCAACGAAGGCGATTGTCGTCAGCCAGTTGGAGGAGATGTCTCGTGGAAAAGGAGCTGCTACGTAAGGCATTGTATGTTGTGGTGAGGTCACACCTCATTTGTCTGTGAGCCAGAGAATAAATATTCATAAGGCGAAGGCGCTTCTCGTACGAGGGACGACCGAAAGGGATATGAGTTGCACGGCGTTGTATGGAGAATTGGACGCACGTATGTTTTATACAGCTTGCAGAGAGAGCGTAAGTCCAGTTTCTGGAATGCTTTATTCAGTAGGAATATGACTTTAGAGATGAATAACACTGCACTTAGATGATTTGAGTGAGTGAGTATATTGCATTATTGCACAATGTTTTACTGGGTCGACCCACATTATGCAATATTATTGCAACTGATACATACTCTCCTCTTTCTCTCCTTTGTCCTTTATCCTTCGTAAGGATGTGGTGACGTTATGTTAATTGATTTATGGTTATTGTCCATTCTTCATTTTCCTGGGCGTGATGTGCTGCTTCAGGGATAGCGTACCCGGTGATACTTTTTTTTTAATCTGCCCATCGCAGTAGCGATCTTCCTCGAGTTCTTTTACCCTCTACTTTGCCTTCAACTACTAATCTCTCATACCTTTCCTTCGTCTAGTTATATGTCCAAAATATCTCAACATGCTTTAGTTAATAGTTGTGGTAAGTCTAGTGGTGATGTTAAGTTCTTTTAGTACTAAGATATTTGTGTGGTGTGCTGTCCAGAGTATGCGCATCATTCTGCCATACACCCACTGATATAGTCAGCATACAAAATAAAAAGGAACCAAGTTGTGTGGCCATTTCATTGTTAGTTAAAGCGAAAAGAAAGGAGAATTATAAAGCCCACGTGGATCAAAATATAGCTAAAACTGGACCAATATTGCCAAAGCCATATTGACCAGATTGCACAATTAAAATTGAACTCTTCTTGATTAACTTAAAATATTGTGCACATTTTTATTTACCTTCGTAGATTTTGTATAAACGGTTAAAAGCTTAAACTTTTTGATGTAGCAACAAATTTAAAAAATTATGGGATGTAAAACGCATATCATATAATTCCAATGACTCTATTACTCGAAAATTGGCTGGCCCGTTTAGTGTTTCACCTCAGTCTGAATTTTTGAAGCTTAAAGCTAGGTACAATGAGTTGTTGTTAAATAAAGTTTTTGAATATTTTGGCACGGGATTAAATTACCTGTCCCATTCGTTAAATATACTTGCTAAACTTTTGATATTTCATTATAGATTATTATGGAAAATATTTATTTATTGCCGACCCTGTTGGTGTTCATTTTGCAACCAATCACTGAGTGATTTATATTTGTTTTCACCACAAAATACAATTCAGTTTAATTTATTGGTATAGTACAAAACAGTTTTTAAACAGCGTTATTATAACAATGGCTGATATGTTAATAGCCCAAATTATCGCTGATTTGTCTTTTACACAAAATAGTTGATAAATACATTCGATACAAATCATTAATAAAATATTGTTTGTTTATACGTCAACATTATCTTATGGACACGAAGTTGGGTGATTTCGTTTAATAACAATGTGAGTTAGTTTAGTAGCTGATAAAAAATATACTATAAGTCTGTTTAAAATTATCCAATAAACAAAAAATAATGTTTAATTTTTTTACACTTGGATAACACTTGTCAACAGTGGTTTTGTTGCCCTTGATATAAAAATAATTTCTAGTAAATTTATGCCAACATTTTATGAAACTGTAAATGATTTGGGAATATTGGCTCTGCTTTTCTTTAAATCTCCATTTTCAAAATATACTATAAAAAGGCAGTAAGTATAAGAAAGAAAAACAAGTATAAAATCTTTTTTATTGAAAAATATTGTTTTGTTTCAATGATTTAATTTACAATGATGTAAAAAGAGAGAAAAATTAACAAAAACAATGTTGCAAATCAGAGAAATACCTTTTATAAGATTTTCTTTTGTAGTTTTTTTTTGGGAGAATCTCTTTGTAAATACCAGAAGTAATCTGCCATTACGTGACGGTTCCATCTAGAGAGAATAGCATTAAAGACGCTTTAACAGTGAAAAATTATTGTTGATAATAATTAAGAATTGTTTATAACAATTAAATATTGATACTAACAAATCATCATTGATCATAATTATGAAAAAAAAAATTGTTATAAACATGAAAATGGCTCTACGAAATGATAAGAAAAAGTTTGAAAGAATACGGTCGACATAAACAGAATATTGTTAATGACTATTATAATTTGTTATAAACAATATGATATCGTTTTTATAATAATTTAAATAATAATAACAATAATAATGACAACAAAACATATAGTATTTTTTCATTCTTTTTATTTATTTTTTCTATTTTAATGTAACTTCTGGTGGAATTAATATAGGTCATTCCTCTCAATTGCAACATTTAAGAATAAAAGAAAACGTCCGCTGCAACACCGGTAGCAGCGAACAATAGGACGCCACCGGTTCTCGTCCTTGACTTAGGATGAGTTATCTTTTGACCATTTTAAATCAAAACACGTGTCCACTGATAAAAATGTTTTCCAGTACAACATTATATTATGCATCACCATAATTATGGTTATGGTTTAAGCGTTTAGAATAGAAAACAAAAAACATGTGTAAATAATAAAGATATTTTGTTTATAAATCATTTTTATAGTTTCATTTTCGCAATGGTTTGATTTTAACTTGCCGTATAATTTTCAAAGTTATTAATGAATGAATGCCAGTTTATTTCGATCAACTTATTTTTGTTAAATCGTTATAAATAAAGACTCGGTATACTATAATGAGTTTATACAAAAAAAACTAAAAAAAAAATTTGCATAGGCTTCTTCGTAAACTTAAAAAGACATATTATTTTCTTTATTTCGTTGCTTTTATAGTTTTTTAGATGGGGACTGTTATCGTTATTCATAGTTGTCGCTCTTATCCGTTTATTGTCTCTCTAAAAGAATATCACATTTTTTATCGTCTCTTTCATCACTTACCACAGCTTTTATCATCTATATAATCGATTATAATACCAAAGTTTTTATCGCAACTATTATCGATTTATCTCAGTTTTCATCGCGACTATTATTATTAATCTTAGTTTTACTTGTCGGTCTTATTGTTTTTTTATGGTCTCTTTAATTGTTTATTATATTTTTATTATGGCTTTGATCGTTTATAGCAACTTTTATTGTTACTCTTATCGCTTATCACAGCTTTTATCGCTTACGACAGCTTTTATCATCTATATAAACGATTGCTAAAGTTTTTATCGTAACTATTATCATTAATAATAGTTTTTATTGCCGCTCCAATTGGTAATCATAAATGTCTTTAATCTATCGTATTTCGCAGTTTTATCGTCAAGTTTATCGCTTATCATATTTTTCATCGTAGCTTTTATTGATTATTGGAGTTTTTTTAGTAACTTATTGGTTATAATAACCACATCTTTCATCGTCATTTTATTGATTATCACAGTTTTCTTTGCCGCTTTTATCGATTTATCTCAGTTTTCATCGCGACTATTATTATTAATCATAGTTTAACTCGTGCTTATTGTTTGTTTATGGTCTCTTTTATTGTTTATTATATTTTTATTATGGCTTTGATCGTTTATAGAAACTTTTATTGTTACTCTTATCGCTTATCATCGCTTTTATTATCACAGTTTTCTTTGCCGCTTTTATCGATTTATCTCATTTTTTTATCGCGACTATTATTATTAATTATTGTTTTACTTGTCGCTCTTATTGTTTGTTTATGGTCACTTTAATCGTTTATTATATTTTTATTATGACTTTGATCGTTTATAACAACTTTAATTGTTACTCTTATCGCTTATTACCGCTATAATTGTTGCATTATCGTCGCTTATATTGATTTTATCGTTAGTCTGATCAGTTTTTGTTGTTTAAATTAACCACTTCCCATATCCATTAAGCTTATACTTTCTTTTGCTTAAAAGAGCTAAAAATATTCTTTTCGACCGCACTTTGTAACTGTTGGTATAGTTTATTTTGGCGATAGACAATAAAAATAGCAATCATAGTTTGTTATTTAAGAAAACATCTACATAGTTTCCCACACTTCTGATATCTTGAATATTTTACGACTATTTTCTTTTAGCGGTCCAAGTCACTTTAAATCTTTCATAATTACTAAATAAATTTCACTTACAATGTCTATTTTTAATCGGAGTTATTTTGATTTTCATCAATTACGCGTGCGTTGAACTGCTATATATATATAAAAAAAATACTGCGCTTACTCCAAATATAAATAATTGAAAGAGACAAGTTAATATTAAAAAACACTTGTTGGCATTCAAGATCAGTCGACGAAATGTAAATAATAGACGTGTTTGTTATTTACTTTCTTTTTCTAAAATAACTTGCCATGAATATCCGTGAAATTTATTGCAATAATTTGGTGACATTATTACGCTACTAGCCAATTTTATTGGTGGTACACATACCTACCAGGGTTGTTGCGAATGCAATAATTTTGACATCCACGGATGCGGATGCGGATTATTAGAGGTTCACATCTGCGGATGAGGAATTTTTTTAACCTATTTCAATTTTAAGTACATAAATAAATAAAAATCGATTTTATTTTACCATGTTTATTTAATCATTTTTTGCGAACAATAAAACAGTTTTTAGTCTTACTTATTAGCATTTTCCTAAACCCTCGAGAAACACAACTAAGTAGATCCTAGAATGGAGCAGAAATGACCTGCGTATTCTAACGGGACTGCTTACAGGACGGACTGTGTTCTAAGACAGTGTTCCGCAAACTTTTTGTGTTCAAGGTACACCTAAGAAATCGGGCAATTTCCGAGGTACACCATAAATAAAAAATTAAATTTTAATCATATAAGTATCGTTTATTCTTAAATTTTAATCAATTAAGAAACTTACACTTAATTTAGCAAATGCCCTATCAGTAATGCACAACTGACAGTTAATAATGAAAACATCATAATAACGCAACAATATGAACACCAAAATAAGGCTTCTTCAATGCTACGTCTTCTCTGTGTTGCTGTATGGAGTAGAAACATGGACGTTGACGGAGGCTACCACAAAAAAACTACAATCCTTTGAAATGTGGCTGTACCGCAGAATTCTGAAGATTCCATGGACAGACCATGTGACCAACCAATCAGTGCTAACAAAAATGAAAAAGAAGTTAGAAGTCATGGATATTGTAAAGACCAAAAAACTAAAATATCTTGGTAACATTATGCGTAACGAACGTCGACACGGAATTCTACAACAGATTCTCCAAGGCAAGATATTGGGAAAGAGAGGACGGGGAAGAAGACGTATTTCGTGGCTGAAGAACCTGAGAACGTGGTTCTCTACTACCACGACCGGGCTATTTCGTGCCGCAGCAAACAAGATAATGATAGCCAGAATGATTGCCAACATTCGGACCGAATAGGCACTTTAAAAAGACACTTAATTTTAAAGTTTAAGTTGTATTTAATGCGAAACATGAGCTTGTTTTATTGAGCAAAGTCGATCCAAATTTAAAGTAATCGTCGACAGGGCTGCTCTCATTTCTTTATTGATTGTCCTCAGGCGTTCTCTTTTTTTTTTATTGAGGTAAGAGTCGAAAATCCCAATTATCACAAATACGTTGTAGAAAATGGCAACAGTATTGCAATAGCACGCTTATGGAGCAGGGGATATTCAAATTGTATATGTAGCCAAAAGTGTGCTAATTCTGTTTCGTCAAATTTTAACGTGCGATCTGTTTTTAGCTCTTTGAGGTCTTCCTGGTCTTTTACTGGTAAATGTCCAAGGAAAATGATATCTGAGAATTTTTTCTGCGAGACGTTTCAAGTGCTGCACTATTAAATACCGTATTTTATTTTCGGGATCGGCGGCCATAACATTTTAAAACAAATCATTAATTCCGTTGTTAACGTGACTGGTCCATAGCTTCAATTTACCGCGAAAGCTTTCAATTTTGTCCGAAGACGTTAAAATATTCGAATTCTTGCCTTGCATCTTTTTGTTGAGCTCATTTAAAGAAGAAATATTCTGGATAGATATGCAAATATTGATACCCATTCTTCTTTTTTAAACAAATAAACAAAAATAAACTGTAATTTAATTTTAATAAATAATTTTAGCGTCAACAGGATTAGATAAATTTATATTACTTAAAGTTTTTGTTGTTTTGAAAGTAATGTTACCATAGATAGCAAAAAAAACATTATTTCCGTTCGCCTTTATAATTTTATTATAAATAATTTTTCCCGCGGCACACCAATTAATACCAGTGTGCCGCGGCACACACTCTGTGGAACACTGGTCTAAGATACCACCTCAGAAAGATAGGTCTGAACCAACAAACGGACTGTCGGTTTTGCTGCGTGGAAGACGAAACTGCTGAACATATACTATGTTTATGCCCTGGCCTGAGAAGAATAAGTTTTAACAAATTTGGTTACATCAACCTAGAACCCACCGATTTCAAAAAAATCTTACCCTATACAACCATGAACTTCGTGAGAAGGGCTGGATTGTGCGGTGAACTGTAACCTCTAGGAATGAGCCACAATAGACCTACTAAGGGTCGCGGTGGAGGGGCGACCACGCCCCACTTACATGATACCTAACCTAACCTATTAGCATTTTGAGTCGAGTTTTGTAATGAAAAACTTTGTTTGCTAATTAAATTTAAAAATTGGTGAATTATATTTTATAAATGGCCTTCTCTTAAGTGAATCAAATATTAACCCAGCTCCACTAAATAGTTGTTCGCTGGGAACACTGGCTGGTAGAGCTGATAAATATCTGCGTGCAAAACTGGAGAGAATGTTAAGTTCAGCATCATTAACTTTCCACCAATTAAGTTGATTTTCATGCAAATCCAGTCTTTTTTTATTGCGATAAGTAACTAATTCCTTTCGGAGAAGAGCATCGGGGCTAATGTTGTCAGGTTCTCCTTCAACTTCATCTTCACTAACATCATGACATCATGCACTTATAAATCCGCATACGTAAAAGCTCCGCGTCGATTGATGCGGATGCAGATGTCTGAATTAATGCGAATGTTCCGCATTTGCGAATGCGGATGCGGATGCGAATATTCGCAACACCCCTGATTCATACATATAGTCACGCCTTTTTCCCATAGAGGTAGGCAGAGACCACTTCTTTTCACTTGCTACGGTTCGTATACACGTCTTTCGCTTCTTCTACATTCATCAGCGTTATCATACATGATCGTCGGTTGCTGGTATTCTTGACATGGACTTTCCTTAAATCAATTTCGATCTTATCGAGATACATTCGGTTTAAAGGTGTTAAGTTATATTTGACCGGTGAAAGATATTCGATTACCTGTTTTCTGAGGTTTAAAAGTTTTAAATTTTAAGGTATTTCACAAATACTGTGCCTAATTAAGACTCCTGAAAAAGCTTTTTACAATTGCCTTCGAGTATTTTTTCAAAATCCGTCAATAACAAGTCACTTTCCAGACAGTGGATAAAAACGGCTTCTCCAAATTAGAAATCCAGATTTCTAAAAATTGTGAAGATCGCTAGTAGCTACTTGGTGCTCTAATGACCTAGCCATAAGAAAGGGGTTGTTAAAATTAGTAAAAATTTTTTAATAGAAGTACCTGTTGATCTGTAATAGCCCATATTCAAAGATTGTTTAATTATTGCTTGGATGAATCGAAAATACCAAATTACTGGCTTAATGCTGTTGTAGTTCTCATATTCCAAAAAGGGTAATAAGTACAAACTCGAAAATTATAGACCAATAAACTTATTATCAGTACTTTACAAGTTGTTCACGAGGATTATTACATAAAGACTCATCAATAAATTAGATACATACCAACCGAGAGAACAGGCGGGCTTCAGATGAGGCTATAGACATTGCCGTTCAAGATACCACCTCGGAAAGATAGATCCGAACCAACAAATGGACTGTCTGTTTTACTGCGTGGAAGACAAAACAGCTGAACAATTACCATGTTCATGCCCTTGCTTAGCAAGAATTAAAGTTTTACTTACTTAGAACCTACCAATTTTAGGAAAATCTTACCTCATACAACCATGAACTTAGCGAGTAGAACTGGATTGTGAGGTGAACTGAAACCTTTAAAGGTGAGCTACAGTAGACCCACCAAAAGGCCTACTAGCATGAATCCTACCCTAATCTTTTGATCTGTTACTTCTTCATGGATTTTTTGTGAGCTTTTTAAACACAGTTTACCGATACGGTAAAAAAAATCACTGTGAAACATAAATGTATAAATATTGTTTAAAAATCCTTTTTTTACATTTCCGTTATGAAATATATTTTGACAATTTTATAGCTTACCGACGTCCCAAATTTCTTTTGTATAACATACATGTGTTTATCCAAACCGAAATTACATTTTTTGTTATCCATTAACCTTTATTTTATTAAAAAATTCTTACTGCGCATTTTTTAATAGCCCCATTAACCGATTAATTAGATAAAAACAGTGCCGGTCCCAGTAAAAGAAATAAGGAAGTCTTGATTCCTTTAATAATTATACAAATTATATTTGTGACGTTATGTTTGTTAAAAATAAATCTATAATAATATAATATTATAATAATATAATAATAAAATAATATAATAATGTAATAATATAATACTATAATAATATGTCACTAATTTACCAAAAAAATTGTATTCATTCATATTCCTTACCTAAATGAATATTTTAATTTTATTAATAAACCAAGTATTTGTTACGTTAAATAAGTTCAATATTTAATAGTTTTTACGCAAATTAATTAAAGTTATCACTTCTGTCGGGCCTCCCGAGACGCGCACCCTTTTTTTATTAACGATTTTTTGTAAATTAAATGATCAACATGTTAGTTCATTATATTTAGCAGATTATTATTTAATTTATTTCAGAGTATTTATGAATAGTACAGCACATTTTTTTAAGTCTTATACAATTTTTAAATAAAATAATTAAAAAAAATAATTAACATTCAAACTATTAAAATTAAATTAGAATCCTAATTATAAATGGGTAATTGTTTGGCAAATATTTTTCTAATGTTAAATCAATTTAAATGTATGTCAAATCTATTAACAGAACGATCTACTTTTAATAGGTACTAATAAACCTCTTTTTTGTTTTATGTTTAAAATGATCTGAATCTAATTTTAAAAAAACAGCCAATTGTTTGAAATAGCAAAATACAAATCACTGACGTAGCATATTCATAATTATTATTTATACAGTGTGTCACTTAAAAAAAGTTTATTGCGTAACTGCAAACTAATTTAGGTGTAATGATTCCTATACATAAGATGCATTTGCGTCAAAAAAGGCACGACTGGCTGTGCTGGCAGGTTTGGCAGAAATAGATCGTTCGGACACTTAAAGAGGATGGATGAAAGAAAATTGACGAAACAGATTTATAAGGCGAGTGTAAATGGACAAATCGACTTAGGCGAATACACCTTGATCAGATCAAAATTGTTTTTAAGAAAGGGCAGGTCAAGAGGACCAGCAAACGACGGGTATATATAAAAGCTAAAATAAAAGTGAAATAGGCAAAAGACGTGTGTTAAAACCCTAGCAAGTGGAAAAAAAATAAAAAGGAACAAAAAAAAAGACATAACTATATTTATGTATACGACAGATATGGCTTTTACAGAAGGGCAGCTGGTTAAGAAAACACTAAAACAGCACACCAGCCTTTGTATAGCCCTTATTGACATCATTTAGGTATTTAATTCAGTTGAAAAAGGAATGCTATAAAGAATTTTAGAAAAAATTGAATGCCCACCAACACTATTAAGCATTTTTAAATCGCTGCAAGATGGAACAACAGCTTCACCCCCCCCTAACCTTTTCATATAACAATTGAAGTGAAACAAGGGTGTATGGCCAGGGCACCTCTTCTGTTTATTTTGTAAATGCAGGCACTAATGAAGAATATGTGTAATAAAAACAAAGTTGGAATGACCATCAATTATTAAGATTTTAATCTGTTCAATAGTCGCAATCTGAAAACAACAACAAAAACAAAAGAAATACAAACCTCATGTTTTTGGACAATTGCGCCCTTATTGCCAAAACACCTAAACATCTGCAAACATTGCTCAATCTATTTACACAGCAAGCAGATAGATTTGGCCTTAAAGTAAATGAGACAAAAATAAAAGAGATGTTCATTAACACTCTACCAGTGGACATTTTCCGAAAAAGGCGAAAAACTAAAAACTATTAACTTTAAATATCTTGTAATATACAAAATAATTCCCAAATAAAAAGTGAAATTAACCACAAAATAAGTTCTACCAGCCAAACTTTTCAGGAACTATATTCGAAAGTGTGGAAAGGGCACGGAATAAACCTAAGAACCAAAATCCTTATCTATTAAACTGTTGTGATAAGCACCTCTTATACTTCGCCGAAACCTGGACAATATTAGGACCAGATCAAAAAAGACTATAAAGCTTTCACATGAAATGCCTGAGGACCATATGTAAAATCTCAAGTTATGGTTTCAAATAAAGAAGTGTTTAGAAAAACGAACATGCTATTAATGAAGAATATTATAAAAACCAAACTATCAAGATGAGCACCCAGTAGGATGGTTGAAACCAAAACACCTCAACAAGTTGCCTTCTCAAAACTAAAAACTGGAACGAGGCTGAAGAAAAAATCAAAGAAAATATGGATAGATATTTTAATACAAGATTTAAAAATACAAAAAATAAAATGAAAATACTGAAGAACTCTTGCCTCCAACCACCAAGAGTGGAGAACAAAGATTACAATCCAAATCAACCAAGGTCAGGAAACCCAAATCAAGCAAGCTGAGCAGAGAAAACTTAAAAGACAAGCCACTGAGGGGGATAGAGTATGAGAATGCTCACTGTGTAGTTTTAAGAGGCGCGGAAGACAATATATATGTGAATTTCCATCTCACACAAGTTCACCGAGAAAAAAAGGAGAACCAATGAGCACCTTAACATTGAATGTGTAGAGTGTCAAAGTACCTTTTCAAAAAAGTCCGGATACTCAAGCCATATAAGACACCCTCATCCTTATTCACCCTACATCCAGGACAACAATCAACCTTTAAAAAGAAGAAAAAAAGGTACAACAAGCACACAAAACAGCGAATTTCCTAACTCATCCATCACAGATGATCAACTACAATGCAGAGGATGTGGAAGAACATGCCAAACCCTAGCTGGCCTACGCTCTTACCAGACAAACCAAACATACAGACAAATATTGGAGGGATTAAAATCATGGTCACGATGCACACCCGATAACATGTATGTCAAATGTTATGATATTTGGTCCAAAATATCATCGTCCCATAGTGACTAATTCTGTGAATATCTGCATTCACAATGAATCACTAGTTAATGTTAGTGAAGCAAAAAATCTTGGTGTCTTGATGGATGTAGAGCTAAGATTTGAAAAGTTCGTAAATAAACTTCTACAACGTGCGTACTCTGCATTGAAAATCATTTATGGCAACCGACATTTTCTGCCTTATCATGTAAAAAAATCATTATGTGAATCTTT
The DNA here is from genome assembly GCA_950111635.1 of Agelastica alni. NCBI lineage: Eukaryota > Metazoa > Arthropoda > Insecta > Coleoptera > Chrysomelidae > Agelastica > Agelastica alni. Next base: position 41,008,048 of record OX467708.1, on the reverse strand, counting down.
AGTGCTTTCAGTTTTCAACTATGCGGATGTTCTTTATGGCCAATGTTTAACCACTCGATACAAAAAAAATTCAAAAAGTTCAGAACTCGTGCCTCAGATTAATTTTTGGTATTCGTCGGAGACAAAGAATCTCATATAAACTTCAGGAAATTGGATGGTTGAACATGGAAAAAAGAAGGGTATTTCACGCAGTTTGTCTATTCCATAAAATAATTGTAACAAAAAATCCTTCCTATTTACATAGAAAAATTACATATCGTACTGACATTCACAATTTGAATATTAGAAATAAAAATTTGCTCGCAGTGCCTAAATTCAAAACAGAAGTATTTAGACGGTCTTTTAGATACCAAATTTGTCAAAGGTATAATTATGTTCCCACCTCACTTAAACAATTAAATTCCATTAAATTGAAAAATAAATATAAAGAGTATTTGTTTGACTATAATTAAAGTAAATTATTAAAATCTTGTAGAAAATAGGTAAACTACAATTTTATGTTAAGTATTCGTATTCAAATTATAAACGATCACAGGTTTTGTTTTGTTTTCCTTCTTATTTTGACTGTCAGGGTTAAGTGGAAGAACATTTTCTGTGATGTATAGCATTGCAGACAATGAACTTCGCCTTTTATTTCTTGATAACTTATTGCATATATATCAATTATGTTTTATGTTTATTTAATGAAATAATAAAGACGATATTATTATTATTATTATGTATGTATCAAGAAGTAACTTGACTGAAAACGTAAAGTTTGAGCTAAAATTTTTTAGATACAATGTCGTTTTTAAATACAGTGTACCTACTTAAGTTGAACAATTCACATAAGCAAGATACAATGGGCCAACAGGCCTAAGTGTCAACCGAGGCAATAGCCAGACGGACCTAAATAGGGGTGGAGTTTTTGGTGAGTAGACCTGACACAGTCAGTGGAGTCTCACAGCAGACCTTAAGCTTACAGACTCATAAACTCTTCTTAAAGAACTTTTTCCACCTCTGCAAAAAAAAAGTTAAACAACAAAACATCCTGCAGGACTATACTTTAAGAAGTGTACACATTTTTTTAAAAACAATAAAATGGTAAAATTCTAGTCGAAATTATTAATATCTTATTTTCTTTTAATATTCATTGCTCTCTATGAATAAGACACACACACAATGTTTATTATTTTGCTAATTAAAGGTAAATACATTGCATTTATTTTTAAAATTGGCTTTAAGATTACCTACAGGAGCTTTTATATTTATTTCGTTTTTAGTTTCTGACAGTATATTATGTAAAGTATCTGAACATCCAATTTTACTTTCTCAGAGAAAGCATCAATCTCGTATCTCCCTAATAATTCAGTATAATACCTTATTTATTCGGAATAAGAAGGGAAGCATCAATAACAAGAAAAATGACTTTTATATATATTCAAATCCTACCCATTAGCCATTTAATTTTTTGACCCATTTTGAACGCCTTTTAGTAAAAAAGTTAATTTTATGTTAATTTTTATGTAATAATAATTAAGATTTAAAGGCAATGTCTTACTGGCTTTATAAAATATTTGAATTATATAAAATCAGAAGTTTCGTTAAAAGAAGATTCCAGATAAAGTCATGAATGGTCTCGTCAAATTAAATGCAGAATTACATTAATAAAATGGATAACTTGAATAACCTCAAGTGTGTTGAAAATTTTATATTTTTTGCCACTTTGAACTTTACAAGATGTTATTTTATATTCTGTACAGCGCGTTTATTTTTTGATTGTAGTATGAGGCAATGTATGAATATTAAATGTTCTTACGTTACATATTTACAAACAAAAATGTTACGATATGATGTTTAGGTGTCTCTGACTCCAAATCACCGATTTCGATATACATTTTTATCATAATACTACACAATTTATCGTCTAACCTAATTGTAAAACTGTAATCATCAGTGGTCTGGGTGCGACCCGAGTGGTCCACACGATTAACTTACCAATGAAAAGAATGAAAAAATACCATGTTCTGTTGTTATAATTTTTATTATTAAAATTATTATAAAAAAGGATTTTAAATTGTTTATAACAAATTATAATTGTCATTAACAATATTCTGTTTATGTCAACCGTATTCTTTCAAACTTTTTCTTATCATTTTATAAGCGGGAGCTATTTTCAATTGTTTATAGCGATTAAATTTTTTTTATTTATTATGATCAATAATCATTTGTTAGTAACAATATTTAATAGTTATAAACAATTCTTGATTATTACTGACAATAATTTTTCACTGCTATAGCATCTTTAATACTGACACAAGTTTAAAATTCTCTAATTCCTATTTTTGTTTTCTAAAACTATCTCTTTTTATAAAATATTGTCATCATATTTTTCATACAAATATTCCTAACATGCAATAATCATATTATTCAAAAGATCCAAAAATTCTGTATTAAAAATAGTATAATTTATAATTCTTAAAATTCAGGTATTTACCATTTTTTTCTGTTTTTTTATTCTCCATAAAAAAAAGCTTAACCGGTTTTGCTAAAAATCTAATAAGTTCTAAGTTGCGTAATTATGCGTCGAATGCAATTGGTCCCACATCGATATCATTTTTTGTTCTCAAGATAATCGAGACGAAAATTCATTCCGAAAGTTTACCACTTTTTTTAGTTGTGCCTTTTTTGACACTTTCTGGCTGTTCATAAAGCTATGCAGTGCCCATTCATGTGTTTGCCGTTTGATTTTTAGGGCATTTTGCATAATAGTAGCCATCGCCTGCAACTTCTCCCCAGATGATGCTAATATGACCTGATAATTACTTCTCAATCTATATACACTTTCTTTTAAATATTTTAAGCAATCATCCATGTATAAGTTAAACAGCCACATCTATATTTAACACCTTTTTAGATGTTAAACCAGTCCGTGTAAGCTCCATTTATCCTGACACATGCAGTGGAATCCTCGTAAAGGGATTTCAGTGCTCGTATCAAAACTACCGCTTACACCATACATATACAATGTCGACCACAATTCATTCCTCACCACTCTGTCAAAGGCCTTTTACAAGTCTACGAAGGCACAGTAGACCATTTGACTCAGGGTCAGGAATTTTTCGAGTACGCCTCGTAATGAAAAGACCTGATCCATACATCGACTTGAAAAAAACATCCATATTAAAATGGAATCCTTAAGAATGAGGTGTAAATAAAGTAATTCATTTAAAAAAACAATCAATTATAAACATTTCGAATACTACTCGGAACAACAACGTTATTGGTGGGCTTCCAAGTTTACAGAGGGTAAAAAACAAGTTCGACATAAAATGTATGTGGAGTAGTTTTAATTAATAAATGACAATTAAAGACTACAGTTCGTGCAGACGAAGTCATGGGTAAAAGCAAGTAGGTACTATTATAAAACTATAACTCTTTGTTTGTTTGTCCAAGCATTACCTAAAAACTACAGGACGATTTTTGATGAAACTTTTTCTTTAATTTTATGATTAGACTTAAAACTGGTGGTAGGTATATTTCACTACGATGAGGAAAGCTGGGGATGTAACAAACCAACATTTTTTTGTAACCAATTACAATCAACATAAAGTAAACAAACACCCCTTATAAGTATATTTATATGTAGTTTACTATTAGTATAGCCTAAGCCCAATCTTATTTAACATCATAATGAATGAAATCATAAACGAAGTAAAGCAAGCTGTGAGAGGATACCGAATGGGAGCCAAAAAAATAAAAATAATATGCCATGCTGATGACGCAGTGATCATTTCAGAAGACAAAGATAACCTACAGAGGTTCCTGTATAAATTCCAACAAATAGCAGAAACGTTCAACATGCAAATATTCATGAAGAAAAAAAATCCCTTACAGTTTTTAAAGAACCGAGAAGATGTGTGCTAGCGATTTACAATCAGAGTGTAGAACAAGTGATGTCCTTCAAATATCCAGTGGCAAACATACCAAGTAATAGGAACCTAAAGAACGAAGTAAAAGCCCAAACAACTAAGGCATTATTAATAACTGGATACTTAAAAAATTTAATTTGGTGGAATAAACATTTGAGCACTAGGAGTAAAGTCAAAATATTGCCACGTTTTTTTTTCGTTCTCTATAGAGTACTCTGCCAGCGGTCTCTTTACTGGTAAATTATGCCCGAGCTCAGCCGTAGAGGGTAGAAAAAAAAAAGAAAATAATAGTGAGCCGCGCCACCGACTTAGACGGTTCAAACCGGAAACCACTAGGTCTTATAGGCACTAGCAGAGCCACACGATAAACAACTAAGATTATGGTGAACCAAATAAATGAAATTATAGCAAAAATATATTGGATACTTTACTCCTACAATAAATCAAAATACACAGCTCAATAGCAAAATTATAACAAATATAGTCAAAATCAACAGCTAACAATAAATCAAAGTACTCAGTTCAATAATAACATTATAACAAATATAGTCAAAATCAACAGCCAACAATAAATTGAAGTACTCAGTTCAATAATAAACTTATAACAAATATAGTCAAAATCAACAGCCAACAATAAATCGAAGTACTCAGTTTAATAATAACATTATAACAAATATAGCCAAAATTAACAGCTAACAATAAATCAAAAATCCAAAGTTTACGATTCCATAAAATAACCAAAACAAAAGTAAGAGTAACAGACCTTACCAAGTTACCAAAAAAAAAACGTATATAGGTCAACTTCTTAATAACACTAAATCAAACGTTCACACAAGGCTGCTAATTTACTCATGTTTTTACCATTTACATAAAGATTTACACTGTTAAAACAATCGAGCTTATTTAAAAATATTTTTTTTTACAATGGCTGTCCTTCAAAATATCAATATTGTAGGATATTTACAAATAAGTATGAAGAAAACATTTTTACTTGGACACAAAAAACTATTGAGAAGATTACTTTAATCAAAGTTCAGACTTGGCATATTATCCAATGCAATAAATAGTTTTCAACAATGTACCATATTAATAAATTAAAACAAAACTTAATCGAGGTGTCAAAAATAAGTCACGTCGTTAAATATTCTAAAATAAATCACTTGTAACCTTTGGGTATACGATTTCACTACTCCTGTGGCCGGTTTGTTTTTGGAACGGCACCTGCTAATTAACAATGGCTTCCCTCAAATAAATCCCGCATGCGGTTATTTTAACTCGACACCAAATTCCAAAATATCAACAACGAAGGTAAGATAGAATGGTCAAGTTAAAAATTAAATGGTTTTTCTTCAAAATCCAATTAAGATGGCCCAAATACAGCCAGATATGAATGAAAAACCGTTGAGGTTCTGCACACTTGCCAATATCACATCGTCCCAAAAATTCTCACCACACCACTCCCAAGACTGCCACCAAACGACTGACTACTTCCCAAGCCGGATATCAAGAAAAATGACACGGAATAAACGTCAACCAACAAAATTCGCAAGTCCATGCTCCACACCAATAATCGCACTCGTCCGTGTTGATAGCCAGCCCCATCCACACAGAAATGCAAACCAAACAATAATATAACCGACAACACACAACAATCGAGGCTAAAAACCAAAGCAAAATCTAATAACGAAAACCCCCACTCAATCTCCAGCGATAAACAAAAATGCCACAGCCATTAACAATCGAATCCTATCACAACAAGGTATGCAACACTATTTACAACGAATGATATATTTAAGTTACAACAAAATACGGTACGCGACTCTATTTACGAGTACCTGAGGAATACAAAACTATCAGAGACCCAATTATAATTGAACTGTAGAAGGGAAAAAAAGGCACGTCACAATATATAAAACTTGCGTAAGACCGGTCATGACATACGCGATAGAAACCAGACCGGAGAACGCGACAACCAAACGACTTTTAAGAACAATAGAAATGCGAACACTAAGATCAATAACGGGACATACCTTATTCGACCGAAAGAAAACTGAAGAAATAAGGGAAATATGTGAGATTCAAGATGTAGTAAGATGGGCAAGAAACCGGAGAAGAGAATGGAGATACCACGTGGACAGAATGCCAAATGAGTGGTTGGCAAAAATTGCGAAAGAGAAAAAACCAAATACACCTCGACCACGTGGACAACCACCTATAAGATGGTATGAAAAATGGTCTTCAGCATACCAACTGCCACTAGCAAACCATTAATGCAAACACAGAACTTAGTCCTAACGTAAGAAAAAGAAGAAGAAAAAGAAGACTACTAGTCTACGAGTATTATTATATAATATATATTATATACATTATATAACATATAAAAATTAAAAAATATAAACCCTGCCGACATCTAAAAACTGTTGACTTTCTCGAAGTTAACAAATTTGAAATTCGCGACATTGTATGCAAAATGCGTGAAAAAAAATCTCTTTAGATTTAATATTAGAAAAAGTAAAAGAAAAAAATTCCTAGATTGAGTCTTTGAAAAATTTTAAAACATATAGTGTTTAAGTTTAAAAATGAAGACAACCGAAAGGCTATGTGTAAAAAAGCTAGAGTCGTGCACAAAAGAGTTGAATTTTTAAGAAATTGTAATCACTGTAAACAAATATGTTTTTTATTTGTTTATCTGGACAAAACTTGGATAATTGCTAAAGGTGGAACAAAAATAATTTGGCAGGACGATAACCTAAAGTCTATAAAACACACCGACGGTGAAGAAAACAGACACATTATTGTGCATGCAGGTGGAAACTATGGTTTTGTTGATTGGACGAATCTTTTATTTTTGTCAAAATCAAAATCGGCCGATTATCATGACAATATGGATCCAGAAATGTTTGTGAAATGGTTAAAAGAAAATCTTTTACCATCGTTACATGACCCATCTGTTATTGTATTAGATAATGCTCCGTACTATCGGAAATTTTAAATAAGCAACCAACAAACTCCTGGACGATACAGAAAATAAAATAACGGTTAACGAACGAAAATATTTTATTTCCACTGTAGTGCTTCAAGCCGGAATTATTATCAATAGCTAAAAGGCACAAAAGAGAAAAAATATACAAAATGGATCAAATTATACGCAGTTATGGACGTCGTACGCTAAGACTTTCGCCTTATCATTGCCAATTTAATCCCATTGAGTATATTTGGGGAATATGCAAAACTTATTATGACAATCACATTAGATCTAATGGTTACAGTGTTAAGGCTGTTTTGGAAACCTGGCAACGAGCATTTAAGGCTCCTGAAATTTGGAAAAATTTAATAGAGGAATGATGGGTTCGTGAAAACCGCATCGAAGGAGTTAATCCTGTTATCATTTACAATCCGAATGAGGATAGCGACTGCAGTAGTTCCGATTATGATGACTATAAATCTGATGCTTGATTATACCGTAAGTACTACATGATTTCAATATTTATTAAATTTGTGCCGATAATTTATTTTTGTTGCATTCCCTTTTAACATAATTAAATATGTGCCCATTTCTAACCAAAAAAATCATCGAGAGCTTCATCAACGATTTCTGTTTACAATAAAGCAAAAAATAAAAATAAAACCTCTCAACAAAAGCATAATAATAAACAAAATGTTTTTGGTTTTTAATCTTGGGGGAATTTACTTATGTACCTCTCAACACAGTGCGCCCGTTAAGTCGATGTCTCGGTGACTAATCCGATACCGTCGTATATTGGTGAAATGGCTATACAGTCCATATGAACGAAGTCGCAAGAAAATCTAGTATTAAATAAAATTGTAGAAACGTGTGATCCTCGGTAGATATATATCGCCAGTAGCATACTTTTACATAATTTTTGAATAACCGTTTCTACTCTTTGTTATGATATTCAATTATAATGCGATTAGACTGAAGAATAATAATGATTAATGTTTGTCTATACTATACATGACGCGGTAAAATAAATTAGAGATTATACGATATATTTATAGTGTATAAAATACATAAATAATTGTTTGTAGGTTAGCTGGCCAGATCTTGATAACCTGGACGATGGGAACGTATTGTGGTAGTTGAATGTTCTGGTCTGCGTTGAAAAATACTAAGTGTATAAAAATTGTTTATATTGTGTTTATATAAATGTAAAATTTTTTTGGGGATGCAGCTATTTTTAATTAAAACTCTTCTTTTACTTTTTTGTAAAAACTTTCGAAATTATTTTTGATTTCTTCATTAGTTACTCTTGAAAAATCGTGGTATAATAATGCACAATTTAAAAAAAAAATTACAGTATATGAGTAAAATATAAATTTTATTTTTTTTTTAATTTAAAATTTTTGACAGTGGTTAATGAAAAGTCAATATTAAGTTATTTATTGGAAGATATAATTATAAAGGATGTAGTAGAATAGTTAATAGAAATTATTTTTGTAAAAGGTTGAATCAAGTTATTGCTGAAATATTGAGTATATGGTTTTTCTTATCCAATTTCATTTCAATATCCAAAATATTGGAATAAATTATATTTAAATTTTAAAAATCAGTTTTTTTATTCATCGATTTTTTTTCATTTTTTATGTAGACCATTTCTAAAAAACGTCTTTTAAATAAATTATTTTCTTTAGTTAAAATTGAAATATTAGTAAAATCAATTGAATGTCCTGTACTATTTGCATGTTGTGATAATGCGCAAGCGTTTGGTCTTGAACGATGCAAATAGTACAGGACATTTAATTGATTTTACTAATATTTTAATTTTAAATAAAGAAAATAATTTATTTAAAAGACGTTTTTTAATAATGGTATTCTTAAAAAATAAAAAAAAATCAATGAATAAAAAAACTGATTTTCAAATTATGATGTTCAATTATTAGTTGTGCTAAGGTTGAGGAGATATGAGAACCCATTGAACATCCATCTATTTAATAGAAAAACTTATTTTGGTATTGAAAATAATTATTATTTTGTATTAATAATACTGCTTCTATAAATTCATTGCACGATAGAATTGTATGTGTTTTTAGTAAGTCCCATTTTGATTTTAAAATATATGTTATTAATTTATTTAGAATATTAGTATACATTGAGATAAGATCTAGTAATATGATTTTGTAATTATTTGGAATATTTATTGTAACTATAAATTCCATATATTTTTTTTATCATATTTATGGTTTTGTCATCGATGTTTCTATTTTTTAAACTCTTCCATACTTCTGTTCTAGGTACTCTGTCAAAAGCTTTCTCTAGGTCTATGAATGCTAAATATATATTTTGGTTTTCTATTATTTGTTTTATCGTAAAAATGTGGTCTTGTGTGCTTCTTTTGGATCTGAACACACTCTGTGGTTCTGAAAATTGTGGTTCTATTTTGTTTCTTATTTTGTTGTTGATTATTCGTTCCATTATTTTTGTTATAATATTCAGTTTTTCTAAAGTAGTAAATTAAATTATATTTCAACGAAATTTTTTAAGAAGCCAAAGGGCAAACTACAGCTCAACAATGAGCGCAATTTTTCTTGAAAAAATTTGGTATGGTCTAGATTGATTATATTTCAGTACGATTTTGTTGCTGTCGTAACATTTAGTTTATTTTACAAGAAAGTCAAAGAGCTTTAAATTATTTATTGCTAGAGGGTATTGTATTAGATAAATATTACAAAAAAATATGTTCATCTTTGAGACTAATTTACCGCAACTCTTTTAAACAAACTTGTCTTTTTAGCAAAGAAAATTCGACACAAAATCGTATTTTAATACATCAGTAGCCAAAACTCCCGAATAATTTAACGTTATGTATCAGTCCCAACCGGACATGGTTACTTATCCCACGAGACGGAAAAATATCCTGTACAAGTTGGAAACTCAATAAAAACGTAGAAAAGACCGATGTTGGTCGCTCTTAAAAATCGAGTTTTCTCTGGCGAACGTAGTCGGTGATTAGGTTAAATAATTTTCATAGGAAACAAGGTAAAGGTTTTAAAGAGTAAATTCAATAAAACTTTAAAGTACCAGCAATAATTTTATTATTTATTTTGAAACAGTATCGTTTTTCGTCTTAGTAGTTAATTTGTTTACCAAAGTATCGTTTTTATTTTTCTAAAATATTTGTTCCTAATTAAACTATTGGACCATTTCTCTCTTAAACGACAAAAATCTTTCTGATTTAGCGGAGCTTTTTATTTTTTACAGATAGAGTATGTTTTTCGCATACATAGTCTCCTTTGTAGCCGGATTAATGGGAAACAAAGGACTTTGTGCCACACATAGCATAACTAAAAAAAAGGGAAAACTTACTGCATCAAAGTTTATTTAAGCTTTTATGAACTAGAGTTGTCTACTGTAAATTAATAAAGAAAGATATTTTTCAAAACGATTTGAATAGTTTGATGAAACTTTGAAACCCAAATTATTAAAAATTCCGATTTTTAAGTGACTGTTATAGCTGTAGCCTTTTATATGGTAAAAAAAAAATTAAGACGCCACTGTGGAGAGAAAAAAAATCACAACATCCCAATGAAGCTCGCGAGGGCCGTTTACGGAGTTGAATTGTTGACTAACAAGAAACTTGGTATTTTATGCTTTCTATAGCCAAAGTTAAATTTGTTTTTGATCAGTTATTGCTTTCTGTAAAATTGGAGTGTTATCTTTAAGCGAGTGATCTTTGGAAAATCGTGAATTTTTTGCTTATAGGTTATATCGAAATTAACTTTAAAAAGTACATTAAATTTTGTTGTTTAAAAGATTTGAAAAATGTTGAAGGTATTAAATACTCACAATACTTTTTACCGCGCTAAAACTGTTGTGTAGATTATTGATGAAGTTCGCTTTCGTGATTTTAAAAAATGAAAGGTAAACAAAAGAGGCTCTGGTTCAGGATTGACGTAAGTCATTAATTATATTTTTAAAATGATTTTAATTAATTAAAACGTTACAGCAGTTCTACGTAATCCACGTAGGATGGGAAATCTTATTGTACCATAAATAAATCTCATGCTAGATCGATAATGAAGGTACTTTAAGTACAAAAAAAACCTAATCCAACACAAAAACTGTGTGCAGTCGCAAGAATTTAAATTTTAATTTTAATCTATATTGTAGTTTGTCTGAAAACATACGTGCTTTTAATTATTTTTTAAAGAGATGCCACCCACTTAAGGAAATGCATTTTCAGCTAATTAAACAGTAATATGAAACAATCACATACATACATATAGACACGCTTTTTTCCCGTAGGGGTAGGCAGAGACCACTTCCTTTTACTTCCGCTACGGTTCTTGGACACATCTTTTGCTTCCTCTACTTGCATCATTGCTCTCATACATGCTCGTCGGTTGTTGGTACTCTTGACCTGGTCTTTCTTCAAAACAATGTTGATCTGATCGTGATATGTTCTCCGAGGTCGACCTCTACCGACTTCCGTCCATTCACACTCGTCTTATAAATTTGTTTAGTTAATTTTCCTTCATCCATCCTTTTTACGTGTTCAAACCATGCAAGTATTACTTTATCTATCTTTGTAACCACATCTTCTTTTACACCACAGCGTCTATGTTTGCGATGGGTTCACGAAATCTACACTCCATCTGACAGATTTTGCAAAAATTGCACCCCGTTATCTGAGATAGCTAATAAAAAAACAGCAGCTTAAAGCATGTCATTTTCAGCCGTTATTATTATGTATTACGAAGTTTTTTCATTTTGATTAATGTTTTATTGGAAATAAAATTTTATTTTAGTAATTTTAAAACATTTTTGGAAAACACAGTTATTTTTAATTATAAGTCATAAATTGATGTTGCCATATTACCCAATGCTACATGCCATATTACCCATGGATACGGGTAATATGGCAATAGCGTATTATTCGACAATTTTACTTGTAACATATTTGTCAGAGGGAATACAGCAACGAGCATTTTACGCCACATATCGATATATACGAGTTCTAAGATGCCACATTCTTTTTGTGGCTAGGTCGGTGTTAGAATGTGAACTTTTGCAATTTGTGTTGCCATATTCCCCCGTTTTACTCTATGTCCTTTAAAAACTTCCAAACGGCTAGACCGATTGGGATGAAATTTTCTGAAGTTGTTTTATACAAACCAGGGGTGGTTTTAGTGAAAAAAAAACTTTTGTGTAGGAAGTAGTAATGGTACCTCCCATACAACGCAAATAAAATATTCGTAGCCAAACACCTGTCATTTCAAATTTTTTATTTGAAAATATTAAAGTTGTCAAACATTTATGTATTTGAGTTTTTTCAATTTGAGCAAAAACATTTGTGATCATAAATCTTGTGAAAATAAAAATCTTTGTGATACAAGAACTACCGCGATTTTGATTGACTACGATTTGGATAACAATTTGGATTGGCTTCGTTTCGATTTTGGACTGCTGTGAAATTTGGTGGTAATTTTGATTATTGTTTGCAATTGTACCCATATAAAAACCAAATTATCAGTAGGATGCTTACAGTCTAAGAGCTACAAGTTGACAGAATAATAAAAGTTTTTAAAGAAAAATGAATAATTAATTTATATATCATTTTAAAGAAAGTTTGTACGGATAAAAAACAAAATTTATTTAAATAATATAACACGTCAGCAGTTGCAACACATAAAATTTAGAGATAAGCGTATTAGCAAAGGTCAACTATTAGTTAAAAGTTCTGCCAACATTTAAATGCTTGCGCTGTTGTCACATTTACAACGCCATATAATATTCAAAAATATAATATATAATATTAACACATTTTATTTATCTAAAAAACGGTAAAATAAATAATGTTTAATACATAAAACATTTTTCAAAGAGTTATTATTTTTCAGATTAATATTTTTGTAACCCTGCTGATGGTCTATGTTAAAGCATAGAGTACCCCGTTACCCTCTACTTCCCTAAAAGTACCATTTAACATCCTTAAGCGGATAACCCTTTATTAAAAAATTTAGAATAAAAACATGTCTCTTTTAAAAGTAAATCCCATCAAAGCCATAAATGTGAAATAAGAGCCAAGTTCAATATTATGATATACGCCTTGGTTGTTGTCTTCAACGACAAAAGAAGTGAGATCTAAATGGATGCCAAGTTCAATGGTCAGTCCTGAAATTTATTTATAGCAACATAAAATATTTTATACCAACTTAAAATATCGTTTCTTCTAATAACTTATAATATATTGAAGCCTATGGTCTAACTTGGCTAGTTCGAATATACGAATTATATTATAGCTTTCGCAAGTTCTAAAGCTGTAAGTTATTTTATTTTTCCGAAAATTTGGCTTGCTGGTAGAAACTAGCCTGTCACGTGCCTATTTTTTTTCCCTTCTACAGTTCCATTATTAATTGGGTCTCTGATAGTTTAGTATTCCTCAGGTATTCGTAAATAGTTTCGCTTACCGTATTTTGTTGTAATTTAAATATATCACTCGTTGTAAATAGTGTTGCATACCTTGTAGTGGTAGGATTCAATTAGTAAGGGCTGTGACAATTTTGTTAATCGATGGAGATGGAGTGAGGGTTTTTTTTATTAGATTTTGCCTTGATTTTTGGCCTCGATTGTCGTGTGTTGACAGCTATATTATTGTTTGGTTTGCATTTCTGTGTGGATGGGCTGGCTATCAACACGGACGAGTGCGATTATGAGTTTGGAACATAGATTTGTGAAGATTGTTGGTTGACGCGTGTTCCGTGTCATTTTTGATATCCGGCCTGGAAGTCAGTAGTTTAGTCAGTCGTTTGGTGTCAGCCTTAGGAGTCGAGTGGTGGTGAGAGTTTTTTTTGGAACGATTTGATATTAACACGTGAGCAGAACATCTACGGTTTTTTCTTTCATATCTGGCTGTATTTGGGCCATCTTAATTGGATTTTGAAGAAAAACCATTTAATTTTTAACTTGACCATTCTATCTTACCTTTGTTGTTGATATTTTGGATTTTGGTGTCGAGTTAAAATATCCGCATGCGGGATCTGATGGAGGAAAGCCATTGTTAAGTAGCAGGTGCAGTCCCATAATCAAACCGGCCACAGGAGTAGGCCACAGGATTAGTGAATTCGTATACCCAAAGGTTACAAGTGATTTATTTTAGAATATTTAAACGACGTGATTTGTTTTTGACACCACGATTAAGTTTTGTTTTAATTTATTAATATGGTACACTGTTGAAAATTATTTATTGCATCGGATAATATGCCACGGCTGAACTTTGATTAAAGTAATATTCTCAATAGTTCTTTGTGTCCAAGTAAAAACGTTTTCTTCATACTTATTTGTAAATATCCTACAATATTGCTATTTTGAAGGACAGCCATCGTAAAAAGAAATATTTTTAAATAAGCTCGATTGTTTTAACAGTGTAAATCTTTATGTAAATGGAAAAAAAAAACGTGAGTAAATTAGCAGCCGTACGTGAACGTTGATGAAGTATTGTTAAAAAGTTGACTTGTATACGTCTTTTTTGGTAACCTGATAAGGTTTGTTATTCTTACCTTTGTTTTAATTATTTTATGGAATCGTAAACTTTGGATATTTGATTTATTGCTGTCTTATAAAGTTGTAAATTTTGAAGTTTCGATTTATTGTTGGCTGTTAATTTTAATTATATGTGTTATAATTTTGTTATTGAGCTGTGTATTTTAATTTATTGTGTGAGTAAAGTATCCAATATATTTTTGCTATAATTTTATTTATTTGGTTCACCATAATCTTAGTTGTTTATCGTGTGGCTCTGCTAGTGCCTATAAGACCTAGAGGTTTCCGGCTTGAACCGTCTAAGTCGGTGGCGCGGCTCACTTTTAGATTTTTTTTTCTACCCTCTACGGCTGAGCTCGGGCATAATTTGCCAGTAGAGAGACCGCTGGCAGAGTACTCTTTAGAGAACGTAAAAGACGTGGCAAGCCATCGAACATAGGACTCTTTCATGACTGTTTTGGTAGGTACTTAATAATAATTCGTATATTCTAACTAGCCAACTAGACCTTAGGCTTTAATTAATTATTAGAAACATTTATTTAGATCTCACTTCTTTTGTCGTTGAAGACAACAACCAAGGCGTATATCATAATATTGAACTTGGCTCTTATTTCACATTTTTGTTTTTGATGGAATATCATTAATTTTTGTACAGAAATTATAAGTAGGTACTTATTCATAATAAAATTAATACCAAATAGTTTTTGTTATCCTACTGTATTTTCCTACGTTTACGGGGTATTATTGTCTTTTTTGTGTTATTTTCTATATTTTCTTGTACCTTTGAAATGTTCCAGTTAATTGCCCATTCAGTATCTGGAATTTTTTTACGCGTTTTCTGTTTATACTTAATTTGGCTAAGTCGGGGCGGTATAGCGTGCGCAGGCGGTTGTACTCTACAATAGAGCTCAAAAGTGGCTCCAAATGGTTTGTGTAATATTACTTACGGTACCGCTCGCCATTCTGTTAGCTTGAACTTGGCTTGACACGCTACCGCATGTCTAGAATCGACCTGTCGTGGGATTTCCGAAAAAAAAATATTTTATCGAAAAATCTGACGTGGACACTTTTAACTTGGACACCATATTTGTAAGGTATAAAGTAGGCCTTGTGGCGTGGTCAAACATATAACTCCCCGAAGTTTTTTTACATTTTATTTTAATAATTATAATTATATTAATAAAGCCGTAATTAACTATTTTTAAAAACTTCAAAGCATTCTTTTATGCGTGACGTTTCCCATATATCACAAATCTGTACCTATACAATTTCACATTTTGCTTCAAACATATGAAATGTTTATTTCTAGTATTATAATCATTGATGCAGAGCCTAAAACCAGTTTAATTAAAAGTATGTCATGTATGTCATAAAGGCTTGTTTTCAATCAAAATGTTCATTATTTTTTGCTTCGCCATTAGCATCAGAACTATGTAATCACGTCAAATTTATTATTGGGAATCTTTTGACTCCCTCTCCACATAATTGAAAAACAAATGGACTGTTTATTACAAAAATATTGAAATTCGTGTTTGTGGCTATTATAGGACAATAATTTTAGTTCTAATTTTAATTATCCTTTATTCTGCTTGAATCCCGTTTGTTATCAATGTTGGGGGGCATTTGGAAAATAGTAAATTTTTGGGTTAAAATTATTGAGTTGGTGTTTAAAAATAATTAATCACACAATTTATAATGTAAATAGGTACATATATTAATACAGCAAACTGTTAATGTAATTGATTTACATTATTTTGTTTGTTTTAGTAACGAAAACAAAAAATACGTCATGGTAATCCATTGTTGCGCTATTATACATAGTTTTTTTTGTTACACTAAATGTTAGCTAGTTTTTTAGTTAATCATCCTCTATTTTATTTAAAATTTAATTTTCTCGTTGAGTTCTCACTACAACCCCTTACAAGTTGCGTCTGATCACTAGATCGATTACTGTACTTAGTGTTTTTGTCGACGGGGCGAGAGACGAGAAGAAGATATGCGTGGCTTGGACTTAGTGCCTTAGCCTCCTGGAGATGTCGGAGATGTCCGCTTCGATATGAGTGGGGAACCAACAATCTTGTTCAGTTCAACGCCCAAAAAACACAAAGTGCCACGTTTTCCAAGAAAGTGAATTCCTCAAATCATCCCATCACAATGTCCGGAAATACCCTTGAACCAAGTCCCTCCATCTTGATTTTGGGAGTCACGGTGTCCAATAATATGTCTTGGCATGACCATGTTGCTAACATCGCAAAGTCGGCAAGCCAGAGGCTAGGTTTTCTGTGGAAAGCTAGAAAGTTTTTTACTCCTGATCAACTGTTGACGACGTACAAGGCACAAATCCGACCTCTACTGGAGTATTGCTCACATATTTGGGATTCAGCACCAAGGCATTCTCTTCGTCTTCTAGATTCCATTCAGAAAAGAGCCATTCGCTTGATAAACAGCTTTACTCTCACAGATACCCTTTACCCTCTAGAACATAGAAGAAGAGTTGCAGACCAGTCATTGCTCTACAGATATTTCCATGGCAGATGCTTCAGAAAAATAAAAACTCTTGTACCACCATTGGCCACATTCGGCCGAAGAACTCGGCACGCTGATCAGTCTCACCCATTTACTCTCAAGATTGACACTACAAGGACCAATCTTCATCAAGAATCCTTCTTTTACAGTGCTGCTACGGAATGGAATAAGCTTCCAAAATCAGTTTTTCCAGAGAACTATGACCTGCAACTTTTTAAAAAGCGTGTCCACAATCATTTCCTTTTTATAATCCCTTCCCCTTCTAATAGTCGCAGTGCGGGCCGTCTGCGGCCCACACGATAGGTCTACCCTTTTTGCTACTATTTTCATAAAAAAAAAAAAAATGTTGGAGCACTTCGATAGCTGATAAGGTCGCTGGTTCGATTGACTCTACCTGCTATAAGTTGCCGAGGTTGTCAAGAATTAGTTTCAGTTCTGTCGGCGCTAATGTAAGCGTATTTATTGGTTTACGTATGACAGTTATGTGTAGAATTGGTTGCCTATAGCACGCGCCTAGCTGATGATAGCTTGTCGATGTTTGAGCTGTAATTGCCTTAACATGACCTTAATTCGTCTTATTGTTTCTTTAAAAAAATTTTTTTGCTGGAAGTGCATAAATGAGCTAGCATAACTTCAAATTAAAAAAAGAAAAAAAAATTAGTAAAACAGGATAAATGCATCTGGGTCAACACTAATACCTTAGAGGCCCTTTTCTATCCCTTATCACTGCATTCATGCGTCGAGGCATGCTTGATATTAAATATTAACATCAATAACCTGTCTAGCCACATGGGGACGAGCGTTGTCTTGTTTAAATAAAAAATTAGGTCCAACAAACCGAGCAAAAGATATTGCAGCTGGAAAACTTTTGCCTTCGCCAGGAGCTTTTAGGCTAACTTTAGTCTCATCGGAGACCAGAACCCGTTTTCAATCATTAATGGTCCAATTTTGATGTAATCTTGCAAAATTCAATCTCTGAACTTTGTTTCTCTGGTAAGCAAGGGTTTCTGCGGCGCTGAAAGGCAGACGATCCGCCACATCACGGAAGATTGCAACCCGAGGGCATATGGAGGTCAGCCAAATGAGTTCCTGACAGCGACACCAGAATCAATTGATTATATTAACAACTTAGTCATTCAACTGTAATTATGCTATATTTTCGTGTTTTTATACTTTACATTTTTACACTGTTTGTACATTGTGCTATATGTTGTCCTGTTAACTTATACAATATTTTATGTGATGTATGCCATACGATAAATAAAAAAAGGGTTTCTTTGGCCTGTTTCCTGTTGCTCAATTCTGCTTCATGTTAACGTTTTCTAACCATTCGAGACGATATCGCGATATTTTGAACCTCTGATAGTTTATTTTTTAGCTAATTGCTGCTGACTCTCTTGTCTCTGTAAGCACGTCTTAAAAAACGATCATCAATTTGATTAGTGCAAAGTTTATGCCCTCACTCTAGTCTTCTATGGTACGAGCCTGTTTTATTATGTCGTCTCACCATGCCACTGATGCTGGTATGATGTCTTCCTAACAAACCTGCAAAATATCGGATTAAATATCCTTTATCCAGGAGAGTCGATGCTCTCACTGCCTCCTCCATCGACAAATTTCTTTGGCGGTTCATTTTTTTTATTTGATTTACTCGTAAATTAACTTCCACACATACATGTGATAAAAACAATCACAATAAAAAGCTTCTTTCTCACAGACACTTTGCTTTAATCGGCACTTTTTATGAAAATTTTAACAAAATTTTAGTCTAAAACGAAGATTAACTCGAATTGTTTTTTAAACAAGATTATGTGATTTTAAAGTTAGCTTAAATAATAACTATCACTGTCAACAAACAAGGTCCATGGCCTACTTGTCGTACAGTGAGTTATTAATAAATAAAGATTATTGAGAAAATATTAGTGGTGCATTAATTTTGTCCAGGAGTATATTTAAACGGGTTAAAGAGATGGAGCATCGCTGGAAGATGTGTGTTTGACTTACAAGGAGGCTATGTAGGAAAATAAAAATAAATTTAAGAAAAAACTATCTTTTTTGGGTCGGGAACATTCCAAATCATCCTCGTTTACCAATTTTCATGTTAAAAAATTCAAAATAACAAATTAACCTTAAAAACGTTTTTTTAAATTACTAGCACTGTAGAAATTCGTAGTTGGAATTTGGAATAAATATTTTAATTTGAAATTCGAAGAACAATAAAAAGCTAGTTTGTTTGGAAACTTTATGGTATCTCATAAAACTTATTTTATAGTCTTAGAAATTCAATATCGTGTACATAAGTACAGATGTGCAATTTGGGTAAAACTGCAGATTTTCCTGACAGAAAGATACTTAATTTCACAGTAAATTGTTAATTTATTTAACATGAAACATTGCGGATACACTAGACGTTCTCTAAAACAAACCCAACATGCACCACGCTTTATTAATACTAAAAAGTTTATGCTTTCAATGCAGTGAGTCTTTTGCCGAAATTAACATGAACTGTTATTTCTCTATCATCATTTTTATTTGTAAACGGTTTTGCTAATGGTTTTAATAAAAGTTTTATTTTTAATAATTCACGTGGTAACTACAGGTTTTATAGCAATCACGAGGTTTTAAAAGTTTTATATTTGAATTAAAAGAAATAAGTTTGAATATCTTGCTGTCATTACGTCCTGCTTCAGAAGATTATGAAAATGATGAACAGGAGAACGAATTAAAAGATAGAGATAGGAGCTGGATATGCTCTTTGTTTTATCTCTTATAATATTATTATTATTGATTTAATTTAATAAATCCCAGTCATGACTCTGCGGTTCCGATACCTCGCAGAGCCGAGCTGGAGAGAAACCAGTGACCACTCCTCACGCCGTGAGGTGAGTGATCACTGGGACCGGATATCGTGTGCCCTGAGCAGATCACAGGATGACGGCCTTCTGCGTAGCCCCAGCTAATCTATTTTTTTTCCGTTTTTCCTCTTCTTTTAAGGCGATGTTCGGTTCGGCTGGTGTCGAAAACTCGATCACGAACATCGTCTTAGTTAGGTGGTCAAGGAGAATTATGTCAGGCTTATTGGCTTGTATCTGCCTGAGGGTGGGGATTAAGAAGATCCAATAAATTCGACACCTCTCATTCTCCACAACGGACTCAATATCCCCTGGAGCATAGGGCAGTACTGGTGTTTCATCAATACCGTACGAGTGCCTCAGATGATAGTATAGCACTCGTAATGCCGCATTGTGTCTATGGATATAGGCCGAAAGTGCATACACCGTGCATGCTGAAAGCAGGTGCATCAGCGTTTCCGGCGCCCTACGGCAGGCCCTGCATCTTACATCAGGGACCTCTATACCCATGACTCGGCTTCGGTAATGTAAGGTATTGAAAACTCCATCCTGGCATGCCATGATGAATCCCTCTGTTTCCGACATAGGCCCGCCTGACCTTAGGAATTATTATTATTATTATTATTATTATTATTATTATTATTATTATTATTATATGTAAACAACGGCAGAGGGACAAGTCCCTATATTACTCAAAGATTGTATATAATATGCAAATCCATTACCTACTAGCAAATTAATACATAAATTAAAATGAACAAAAATAAAAAAGATAAGATAACAAAACAAAAGTACAATACTTGGTATCAAGATAAATATTGAATTAAAAGTTATTGATATAAAAGGCGGTCCAGTGTATTTTTAAATATGTTGGTGGAATAAGCACAAATAATGTCGACATCGAGATTATTACAGGCGTTACTGTTTTTAATTTTGTCTTGATCTGGTCACAAAGTTTTCTTTTTTAAGTTTTAATTCGTGTCCTCTGAGGTGGTTGTCATGGTTTAATGGAAATACCACGGAAAGATTTCCAAAGTTGAATTTTAATATTTTAAATGTTGTGATAAGATCTCCACGGTGACGTCGAAGTTCAAAAGAAGTTAAGTTGGCCATAGCAAGTCTCTTTTCATAGAAAGGTCTTCTCTGTCTCAGGGGAAGTCGAGTGGCTTTTCTTTGAACATTTTCTAATAAACTTCTATCACGAATCAAGTCAGGATACCAGGCGGATGCCCGCATATTCAAGAATGGGTGTTACATATATGGTGTAAAGTTTACAAAACGATTGAAACGAAACTCTCGAAAAACACTTCTGTATAAGATACAGTCTGTTGTTAGCACGTTTGGTTATTGACAAAATATGGTCGGACCAAGTAAGACTACTGTTTATAATAATTTTGAGAAAATACGGAGTTTAAAGTTTGACCGTTTATGAAGTACGACAGAAGTGGGTTGTTTTTACCGATTCGAAGCACTACGCACTTAGCAGCATTGAGAGGGAGCAACCATTGGAAACACCATAGCGATATAGAGTTAAATTATCCTGAAGATGAAAGATATTTTGCTTGAAACGTAAAAGGGGAGATCGCTGGTGTCTGCTATGAATAGCAAATCTCCCAGAACAGAACCCTGAGGCACCCCACCCACTAATTGTTTTCCTGAAAATGCTTCTGCTACTCTAACTTTAAAACGCCTATCCGATAAGAAGTTCCCAAAGTGATTAAGCTTATGTTAAAGCCTTCGTTTAGGAACTCGATCAAAAGCTTCAAAAAAATCTAAGTATACACTATCGACGGGCTGTTCTTTACTAAGCGATGATGTCCAGTCATCGACACAATATAACAGATTAGTTAAGGTTGAACGGCCTTGGACAAATCCATATTGTTGTAGTGGAATAATCTTTTCCTGGAGAAGAAATTGGGTTATTTCTTTTAAAATAATAAATTCCACGACTTTACTAACTACTGGAAGCAGGATAATTGGACGATAATTATTTGAATCGAGTTTATTGCCTTTTTTGAAAATAGGAGTGATAGATACCAATTTCCAACAAGGGGGTATGAAGCCCCGAACGAAAGAAACTTGCATAATTAAAGACAAGGGTTTTGCGAGTTTATTTGCACATCTGTTTAATAGGTTTGGGGTCAAGCCATCCAAACCAGAAGAAGCGTTTCTGCGTAGCTGTAGTAAATGTTCCCTCACCCGATCTACGGTGAACACTACATTTTCTAAGGATGAGTGAAGTCGAGGACAGTTAATTACTGCAAGGTTCTCAATAGTGGGTTCTTTAGTAAAAACATCTGAAAAAGTCAACGAAAGCGTTTCGGATAATTCCCTATCAGAAAAACATAGAGACCCGTCACAGGTTTTTGAAGTAGGGTTATCGACACTTTTGATGTCAAAGATATTTTCTTTAAATTTTTTTTTTAAATTTATGAGAAATAATTGTAGATTATTAGAAAACTTTCAATGATTCTGAAAATCGATAAGAAGACCTGTCTGCTTATATTTGCGCCAGAGATGTCGTTTATGTTTCGTATCGCCATATTATTTATTCAGGTTTGGAGGTTGTTTTTATACGCCACGTGTTTAGTAGTGTGTATGGAAACTATATCGAAAATTATTTGGTGTAGCGCATTCCACATTGTATATAAATTTTTCTAAAATTATTACGTAATTCATCACACACAGGAAGAACAACTACGAAATTCTGTTAAAGATTTGAATAACGTCTTTTTTATGTTACTTTATTACCAAAATTTGAACGAAGATAATGGAATCATTCTTGTTGAGTTAGGCCTTTACTGAAATCGTAAAATATCATTTTTCGAATACTTTTTCATTGTGAACAAACTACACAATTAATTTTCAAGCCATTATTTTTTAAATTACAAATTTTAAATTTGACGTGTGTTAACTGATACTATCATTTATATAACGCCCGAAACTATTTTTCGTCTATAATTTTATAATTTTTCATATTTTTGACTTAAAATGTGTTTAAATTGACGACAAAAAATATTTTTATTTAATGTCAAATTCTAAAAACCGAAATATATGCCGATACCAGATGGTATCACTGGCCGCCTATACTGCAATAAGATACAAAATAATTAAATTGTTCATTTATTTGTCAAAAACATCAAAAAAAATTATTTTGTGTGATAGCTGGCAAAACAAGATACACAAAGACCTTCGTCACATTTAGAGAACATTGTTCTTGCAAAACTTTTGCATTCATCTCCGTTACAACGACGTATATTGCATTGATTATCATAATAAATCGTACCATTATACCGAACACCTGGTAACAGAATACGGCAACAGACATTCTTGCAGTGCCTGGTGATTTTGCTTGTGTACTGTAACTTTGGTTTTCTTGAGCTAATTTCCTTCTGAACTCCAAGTTTAATGTTTTATTGTGGTTCTGCTTGTATAAAAACCATGCGTTGCTTATTGCTGCATCAAGGAGCCAAGTAATAATTTGCCAGTACCACTGCAGATACCAATTTTATAATTTAAAATGCGTTTATTCATTTGATCAGTTTCACCCATGTTACTGTTGTATTAAGCAATGTAATTAGGACGACTAACCAATATATTTCTTTTCTCAGTTGTATGGCTTTACTGTGCCTGTTATAAAGACTCCTGCGTTTATTGAGCATGCCACCTTTGTCTTCGTATTTGATTTGCCATATTATCATCTTCGTATGCTATATCTAAAGCCTTATAAAAAAATAATTAAATATAATAACAAAAGCACTCAGTGATACCGTACGGTATCATCGTATCACTGGGCGTTAATGGGTTAATATCCAGCGCTCGTATTTTAATTTATCGTTTATTCTTACTAAAGCCTTTTAATCAGTCATTTACCGTATTTATTAGCGCTGTAACTAATACTTTTTTTTGTAAAGGGTCCAAACTTTTTTTTAATATGCTCTTTTAACGCGTGTCCCCCAGTCAAAAGTAGATGTAACGGCTTAAAGCAATAGCCTTAGAGAGTAAAGCCCAAATTGGAAAAAAAATTGCATTAAAAGTTTTACACTCATGGATGTGCGGCGTATTTACCAAATTTTGGTAAATTGAAATATTTTTAGAATGTCGTTTGGTTTAACATTGTTAAACGATTCTGATACCGTTTTTAAAATTAAAAATATTTCTGAATATACTTGTCTCGCGATCTAATACCGATGCGTGTAAGGAAGAGTTTTTATAAAGCAGGTGTATGTAGAATTTGTTTTTAACTGTAACTTAAAATACTGTTCGCCGAATTGGTTGAAGGAAAGAGGGAGACAAAGTTTGTGTCTCGTTTACCAAACAGCGAATTACACAGCTTAAAATAAAGTTTTTTTATTAACAAACCACTTTTTCGTTTCAAAAACAATATAAGTATACCAGATATTCACTATTCGACAGATGCTAGAGAAGACAGAGAAGAATTTAATCAGGAAATGCACAACCTCTTTATATATTTTAGACAGGCATACGACAACATAACCCGCGTTGAACTTTGGAATGCAATGGCTGAATTATTAATACGTAAAAAACTAATCAAGCTAATAAAGGTGGCATTCGCTGATGACATTAATATAATCAGTAAGAACACCATATCGGTGAAAGAAAAATTCTACAGACTTGAACGGGAGACTAATAAAATGGTATTAAATATCAACGAGGACAAAACCAAGTACATGTGCGTAACGAGACAACCTCGAGGAAAACGAGACAGAGTGGGCCAAAATGTGACAATCGTAACACATATCAAGGAAATCTAAAATACAACTATACAAAACAGTCATATGACCTGTAGCGATGTATGGCCGTAAGACTTGGACTATGACAAAAGCAGTCGAGCTCAAACTTCACTAATTTGAACGGAACGTTCTGAGAAAAATACACGGTTCACTATTAGATAATAACTCCCAAAGATATAGGATCAGAACGAACGAGGATACGTGAGCTGTTTAAAGGTCCTGATATTGTGGAAGAAATCAAATCCCAGAGACTACAATGGGCAGGTCACATACAAAGACAACCGGAAGATAGATGGGTAAAACTAGTCTGGCAATCCAACCCAAGAGGCCAAAGACTTCCTGGAAGACCACGGTCGAGATGGAAAAATAATATCGAAAGCAATCTTATGACCATGGGCTATAAAATGAACGCTGACATTATAATGGACCGAGAAGCTTGGAGACTATTTTTTTTTACTGAAAATAGTCGCAAAAAGGGTAGAACTATCGTGTAGGCCGCGGACGGCCCGCACTGCGACTATTAGAAGGGGAAGGGATTATAGAAAGGAAATGATTGTGGACCCGCTTTTTGTAAAGTTGCAGGTCATAGTTCTCTGGAAAAACTGATTTTGGAAGCTTGTTCCATTCCGTAGCAGCCCTGTAAAAGAAGGATTCTTGATGGAGATTGGTCCTTGTAGTGTCAATCTTGAGAGTAAATAGGTCAGACTGATCAGCGTGCCGAATGTGGCCAATGGTGATACAAGAGTTCTTATTTCTCTGGAGCATCTGCCATGGAAATATCTGTAGAGTAATGACTGGTTTGCAACTCTTGTTTTATGAAGAGAATGCTTTGGTGCTGAACCCCAAATGTGCGAGCAATACTCCAGTGGAGGTCGGATTTGAGCCTTGTACGTCGTCAACAGTTGATCAGGAGTAAAAAACTTTCTGGCTTTCCACAGAAAACCCAGACTTTGGCTTGCGGACTTTGCGATGTTAGCAACATGGTCATGCCAAGACATATTATTGGATACCGTGACTCCCAAAATCGAGATAGAGGGACTTAATTCAAGGGTATTTCCGGACATTGTGATGAAATGATTTGAGTAATTCACTTTCTTGGAAAACGTGGCGCTTTGTGTTTTCTGGGCGTTGAACTAAACAAGATTGTTGGTTCCTCACTCGACGATTGCTTCAAGATTTTTATTGATGGATTCAACCTGTTCCTGTCTGAGTCGATTTGTATCATTCACCGAAAGTGATCGATAGGATGTAAAAGTTGAGACAAGTGTGCAGTCGTCTGCGAAACTGTAAATGGGGTTCGTGGTGGTTTTCAAGAGGTCGTTGATGTGTACAAGAAATAAGGTGGGGGACAGGATGGAACCCTGGGGGACCCCGGCATTAGTTTTAAACGCATCAGAAGAAATAACGTGAACTGCCACATGTAAGGAGCGATCTTGCATGAAGCTCCAGAGACATTGGCGCAATTTGGTTGGGAGACCGTAGGCAGATAATTTACTTAAAAATGCCTAGTGCCAAACGCGGTCAAAGGCTTTAGATATATCCAAGGCTATTGCACGGGATTCACTAAACTTCTTAATAGTGTTTGACCAGAGCTGAGTGACACATAAGCCAGCAAATTTTCAGTAGACCTAAGTTGTCGAAATCCATATTGTCTGTCATGGATTATCTCAAATTTTTTCAAATATTTGATAAGTTCTATGTTAATCGTTTTTTTCATAACTTTTGATATGACTGAGAGCAATGCATAATCAGCCAAAACCCACAAAGTGTTATAGAGCTACGGAGTGAATAAGTAATATAAGTATATACTTAGAACTACATTAAACTCTAAAAAGCACATTTTTGAGGAAAAAAAAATCGCAGGGGCTAAGGACTAGTGACCAGTCTAGGACTTGTTTAAGTTAACGACACTAGAGGTAAGCGAACATTTAAATTAAAAATTAGGTTTTAGTTGATTTCTCAACATTAACCTAAAAAAAGAAACAAATAAACAGTATTGCCGTAGAAAAACTAACTTTTCCAAACCAAGGGCTCTTTTCTATTTAATATAGTTCTAGTTGTCCTTGTGTTATCGGTTTAATAAACTGAATTTGTATTTATAATTTATATGGAGATACTGACCAAATTTTGAATAATGATCTTGTCCGTCGGTCAGTACAAATGTAGTACCTGAAAGTTTCATTGTCCCAGCTCTTCTTCTGAAGTTATCGTGCGAAAAGTACAAAATGCGGTAAATTTGAGGATCACCTTGTACGGCAGCTACCTGAAGAAATATTATGGTCCATCTTCGAACTCGGTCTTATCTTTCGGGCAAAACCCTGTGAGTTTCAGTGACCTACCGCCTCTCTGCCTCAAAATATCATGACCACAAGATTTTCCAACACACACACACTACACACAGACAAAATTTGGAACAACCGTCACGCTGAAAATGGTGCTATTCGACGCGTGGGGCCATGAAACGTGCAGCGCACATGGTTTTGGCGATTTTGAATTTTGGTGGTAAACCAATATTTTTCCTTTTCCCTTGGTTTGGAAAAGTAAAAAGCATAGTAAACTTGTAGTAACTGCCTTCGTTAATGACTACATAAAAAGGTAGCAGTAATAACATTCAAATGGTTTGTTGCATTTTATCAATAAATATGTGATGTTCACTCTATTGTATTGATAACGTTTTAGTCTTTGATTTTTTTTTGGTTTAATTTTTTTAATTTGCAGCACACAATAGCAGAACAAAAATAAATTTTTTTCTAAAGTTAACAGAACTCATAGTCCAAATGAAAGACAAAAAATGATCTGTTTTACATCAATTTTATGAGTTCGTTTCCAATCATATTTTCAGTGTTCTCGCATATATAAAATCGATGAATTTAAAAATACACAAAAAACCAAACCGAATTAAGGATGATGTGAGGACTGTTAAACCGCTATTTTCATTTATTTAGAGAGTTGAGTATTTATTGACTGGATTTCCATCGATGCGGTGCATGATAATATTTGGTTGTATACACAGGAAAAACTGGCGGCGGCTAATTTTACACTCTAGTGTTTGTTCGCGTGCCTTTATGGATAACTATTGCTAATTTATATTATCAGAATTATTTGGAAATGTGTACAATCTTTTTCTACACATAGATCTCCATACATGGATTTAAAAAATAATCCCAAATATTATATTTTTATCTACCAAATTGGTAACCAACTTTGCGTCTTCTTGTATTTTTTGGGACATTGTTTTACAAAATTCAATTCTGCAGTTATAGTCGAGCTGTTCTTCGAGCGCACTTGTTTTAATGACCGTAAATAAATATTATTTCTACTTATTTTTGCAGAGAATACATCATTTTAAAATATCTTAAAATGCTACAGCTACAAATAATGGCTAATTTAACGTCACGAATAACTTACTAAATATACTATTAATACTTTTGAAATAAATAAACAAAATACCAAAAAATGACAAAAAAAGGACACGTATTCAGAAGTAAGTTAATTGATCCCTAATTAGACATATACCAATTCAACAGGGGCGTAGGTCGTTTTTGTTATGGTCTCATGTTATTTCACAAAATTTGTTGTTATCAGCAAAATAAATTAATAGAATAAATTGTTGTTTAGACGGCTAATTTATATATTTTTTTCGGTTTTCATTTGATGCATCACAAGGTACGGGTTGCTATTTGACATTTTAAAGAAAGTGGAATGTTGAAGGGGTGCTACTTCGAAACAGCAAAATAACATTTTTAAACCTTTCTCTTGATTTAAAAATTGACGTGTTTTTTGTTTTTCTTACATTTACGAAAAATCAAAAGTTATTTGGACTGGCTGGTTGTGAAATGAAAGCACTGTACTATGTGTTAAAGTGAGTGGGAAATAATATTTTTATTAATTTTTTATTGAATTTTTTTATCGTTTTTGAAAAATCATTATAGACCAGAGTAAGATTATTTTTTTCCATTTTAAATCAAAATATCAAAGATGAAACATAATTAAAAGTTATATTATTTCTTTTTTCTATTTTTACCAATATTTATTTTAACAGTACTATATGTAAGAAACAGTGCACTCGAACACCTTGATATGTTGAGTTTGGCAGAAAAAGCATACAAATAGGATTAATGCTGCGGAGATAAGTAATTTGAGAAGTATAGCCAAAATGAGTCGGTTGTATAAAGTAAAAAATAGTTAGAAAATAGAACGCTGTGGTGTAAAAGAAGATGTGGTTACAAAGATAGATAAAGGAATGTTTAGATGGTTTGGACACGTAGAAAGGATGGATGAAGAAAGATTGAGGAAACAAATTTATAAGGCGTGTGTGAATGGACGGAAGTCGGTAGAGGTCGACCTCAGCGAACATATCTCGATCAGATCAACATTGTTTTTAAGAAAGGCCAGGTCAAGAGCTCCAAAAACCGACGAGCATGTATGAGAACACTGATGAATGTAGAGGAAGCAAAAGATGTGTGTAAGAACTGTAGCAAGTGGAAAGAAGTGGTCTCTGCCTACCCCTACGTGAAAAAGGCGTGACTATATGTATATATTATATATATATATATATATATATATATATATATATATATATATATATATATATATATATATATATATATATATATATATATATACCGTGTCCATCCTTAATAAAATTTTCGTTACCTTCTACATGCAATTTGTAGCTAGCTCAAGAAACACCAATTTACAGAACAAATAAAAATCCATCAAGATCATGTGTAACACTGTAAATTTAACGCAGTGCGGGGTAAGAGTAAATTAATTGATGCTCTTCCAAACAACATTTCAACGCAAATTATACGACAACAGCGGTCACTAAATTACTTTAATGAATGGGGGTGCCTCTTCAGACCCAGTGCCGGTGGTTCGTCGTGCTTGCCACCTAAATCTGGCTGGTATTTATTAAGTTTAACCAAGAAACCGAATTCATTTCAGGGTATTTGATCTGTTCTTAAGGGTTTACAGACATGCACGTCTTTCTTGTTCACCCCCAAAAATTATGTACAGTTAATAGTGTATTCATAATTTATTAGCAGGGTTCTTAAGAAAACACCGGGATTATATTTTCACCCGTGGGAGTCGAACTGTGCTTTTTAACACGTTCGCTGCCTATTGTATATCGCGATGCTATAAAAATCGAAGGCCACTTTTAATTTTGGTTTTGCGGCAAAATTAGTGAGCAAACTCCATGTTTTACAGGCCAGCTCGTTATATAAACAGAAAATAAATTTTTTTTCGACATTAAGTAACATTATCTTAATAATATTATATTATAGGATTATAGTCACGCCTCTTTCCCGTAGGGGTAGGCAGAACCCACTTCCCTCCACTTGCTACGGTTCTTACACACATCTTTTGCTTTCTCTACTTTCATCAGTGCTCTCATACATGCTCGTCGGTTGTTAATACTCTTGACCTGGCCTTTCTTCAAAACAATGTTGATCTGATCGAGACATGTTCGCCGAGGTCAACCTCTACCGACTCGTCCATTCACACTCGCCTTATAAATTTGTTTGGTCAATCTTTCTTTATCGATCCTTTCTACGTGTCCAAACCATCTAAGTATTCCTTTATCTATTGTTGTAACCACATCTTCTTTTACACCACATCGTTGTCTTATCTCACTATTCTATACTTTATCCAACCGAGTCACTCCAGCTATAATTTTCAGACTACTCATCTCCACAGCATTAATCCTATTTTCATGCTTATTTTGCCAAACCCAACATTCACTACCATACATAAGGTTAGGAACCAACACTCCTCTATGCACAGCGAGACGTGCCTTTTTTGACACTTTCTGGGTGTTCATAAAATAAAGCAATGTAGTGCCCCATTCATTTGTTTTCCTGCCAACACCCTTCGCTCAATGTCACTGTCATACTTTCTATCTCTCGTAAATTTTGAACCCAGATAAACAAACTTATTTACTTGTTCCACTCTTTCTCCCTTAATCAGAACTTCACAGTTTGTCATGGTTTCTTCTCTTTCAAAAACCATTAGTTTTGTTTTGCTTACATTAATTTTCATTCCTTTGATTTTAAGGGCATCATGCATAATATTAACCATCGCCTGCAACTCCTCTTTAGATGACGCTAATATGACTTGATTATCGGCGTAAAGAAGGCATTTTACGATCAAACCATTTATTTTTAATCCATACGCACTCTCTTCTTTCAAATCTTTTAACCAATCGTTTATGTATAAGTTAAACAGCCATGGCGAAGCCACACATCTCTATCTCACACCTCTTTAAATGTTAAACCAGTCCGTGTAAGCTCCGTTTATCCTGACACAAACAGTGGAATCCTCGTATAGTGATTCCAGTGCTCGTATTAAACTACCGCTCACCCCATACTTAGATAATGTCGACCACAATTCACTCCTCACCACTCTGTCATAGGCCTTTTCTAAGTCTATAACAGCGCAATTGACTTTCTGACTTTTACCCAAGAATTTTTTAACAATACCTCGTAATGAAAAGACCTGATCCATACATCTACTTTCTCTTCTAAATCCTGCTTGCACATCCCATATCATCTTCTCAGTTTTATTTGTCACTTTTTAAATTAATATCTTTGCATACAGTTTGCCGACTTTGCTGAGTAAACTAATACCTCGGTATTTCTTACATTTCTGCTGCGAACCTTTTCCCTTGTAAAGCAGCACGATAACAGCCTAGCATCAGTCATCTGGTACGCTACCATTTCTCCAACAAAGGTTAAAAAGGCGGTACAGCAAACTACACCACACCACACTTTGTCCAGCCTTTAGCATTTCAACTGTTATCCTGTCGTACCCAGCAGCTTTACCCAATTTTATACTGTTCAACACTTCCACAATTTATATAATTCTGAACGCCCATACGTCCACTTAAAAACTATTGTATTCGACTCTTGAAATGTGGAGATATGTCTAAATTCGGTATTCGAAAAATTGAAACCATTACTATAACTTTTACTGGAAAGTTAATAATAATAATTATAACAACAAAACATATGGTATTTTTTCATTCATTCCACTGGGAAGTTAGTCGTGTGAAACTCTCGGGTCGCACCCAGACCACTGATATTTAGGCCCAGTTTTAATCCAAATTTAGCTCTCAAGTGCAGCCTCTAATCATGATTAACATAATGTTTTACCATGCTCAAAAGCGCGATTAAATCAACTGATCGCGATTTTTTTTTTTTATGAAAATAGTCGCAAAAAGGGTAGACCTATCGTGTGGGCCGCGGACGGCCCGCACTGCGACTATTAGAAGGGGAAGGGATTATAGAAAGGAAATGATTGTGGACACGCTTTTTAAAAAGTTGCAGGTCATAGTTCTCTGGAAAAACTGATTTTGGAAGCTTAGCTGTTTATCAAGCGAATGGCTCTTTTCTGAATGTAATCTAGAAGACGAAGAGAATGCCTTGGTGCTGAACCCCAAATGTGCGAGGTCGGATTTGTGCCTTGTACGTCGTCAACAGTTGATCAGGAGTAAAAAACTTTCTGGCTTTCCACAGAAAACCTAGCCTCTGGCTTGCCGACTTTGCGATATTAGCAACGTGGTCATGCCAAGACATATTATTGGACACCGTGACTCCCAAAATCGAGATGGAGGGACTTGGTTCAAGGGTTTTTCCGGACATTGTCATGGGATGATTTGAGGAATTCACTTTCTTGGAAAACGTGGCACTTTGTGTTTTTTGGGCGTTAAACTGAACAAGATTGTTGGTTCCCCACTCGACGATTGCTTTAAGATCTCTATTGATGGAATCAAACTGTTCCTGCCTGAGTCTATTTGTATCATTCACCGAAAGTGATCGATAGGATGTGAAAGTTGAGACAAGTGTGCTATCGTCTGCGAAACTGTAAATGGGGTTCGTGATGGTTTTCAAAAGGTCGTTGATGTGTAAAAGAAATAAGGTGGGGGACAGGATGGAACCCTGGGGGACCCTGGCATTAGTTTTAAACGCATCAGAAGAAATACCGTCAACTGCCACATATAAGGAGCGATCTTGCATGAAGCTCCAGAGCCATTGGCGCATTTTGGTTGGGAGACCGTAGGCAGATAATTTACTTAAGAATACCTGGTGCCAAACGCGGTCAAAGGCTTTAGATATAATCAAGGCTATTGCACGGGATTCACCAAACTTTTCAATAGTGTTTGTCCAGAGCTGAGTGACATAAGCCAGCAAATCTCCAGTAGACCGAAGTTGTCGAAATCCATATTGTCTGTCATGGATTATCTCAAATTTCTCTAGATATTTGATAAGTTCTGTGTTAATCGCTTTTTCCATAACTTCTATTATGACTGAGAGCAATGCAATAGGGCGATAATTTGCAGGAATAGTCTTCTTTCCTTTTTTCGGAATCGGTTGGACTTTAGCGGTTTTCCACATGGACGGAAATACTCCTAGTATTTAGTGCAAATCGGCCATATTTGGTGGATTTATCTGGTAAAGCCATTTTAGTAATGTTCTTATTATAGATTAGGAATACATATTTTTGAATACTTGTGATCAATTTGTGATATTGTTTATTATGGCATTTCAAAGAGTTTATGATCTTTTTATTCTTAATTATATGAGAATACTTGTTGATAATATCTACCAAGATATTTTTATCCTCCGTTGTGAATTTGTGGTCTCTCTCTTTTTTTTTGGCTTTTGCATGTAAGTCATTGTTTATTTATGATTGTTTAACCAAAATATTATTACCAGAGCGGTGTAAACACGAAATATTATTTTAGGGTTATGTTATCAATGACTGACACAGAACTATACATCTTCACAGAACAGTCGAATTTTCTGCCTTTCATAACGTTGCCAAAATGGTTTGCTGATCTAATCGTAATTTGATAAATCGCGATCATCTCGGACGGGTTGATGCATGGTGAAAAATACTGTTAAGTCAGCTTGACTATCAAGTTGGGTAACATGGTTAATAGTGAATCAGTATTTTTACCCCTTACTTTCCAAATTTACTGCCGGAATTGCTGTAAATTCTAGCATTTCAACATCGTAGAAGGTTTAAAAAAAAGGCAAAATTTGTTTAAAAAAAATGTAATTAATTCACTGTGTACCCCAGATGGTACTTACTGAATCGCTCAGTGGTCAACAGTGGATCAAAGGTATGAATTATGTTAAATTACAAAATAAAAACACAAATAACATTTTAACATAACCTCACACAATTGTGAATAATAAGATTTATTCGAACGGTTTAACCCCTAAGCCAGTCCATACCAGCGATTTTATTGGTTTGCCATAAAGAAGGCATTTAAATATTATTATATCTTGCCGTTTTGAAGGCTACTAGACGACAATCTTTGGTAGTAAGTCCATGAAATAATATTGCACATTTTTTGTTATAGTCCCGAAGCAAATTTTCTTGTGCTTCGGAAAAAACTCTATTTACTTCTTAGTTTGGTGTTAATTTTATATTCCCTTGTAAGACAGCTCTTTTTGTCTTTGTTCAATATCTTTGTAGGGTACTTAAAGGTATGTTTGTTTCTGAGGATACGTGTCGTATACCGTTTCCGCATTATGAGCTTATTGCATTTCCTTTTTGGTATGAGCACCTATTTTCCTTATATTTTTTTTATTGCGTGGTATTCTGTAACGAAAAAAGTTTGAATCCATAAATAATATTAGCACTATTTTGTTATAAATCACATGGTACACAGTGGATCGCGATCCACTATGTATTACTAGCGTTTGATCCACTGTGTACCATTCGATTTAGTTATTTTTGAAAGCCACTTACGTTTTTTTTTTGGCGACTGTCACAAACTCAACTTTTCTCTCCTAACACATCTATTCGTCGTGACTACCACAAACTTACTAAATGGGAAGAAAGTTATAAAGGTTATCTACGAATGTATGACATATCATAGAATATCAAACAGCAGATGGCTTTGTGGTAGAAATGATCCACTGTTAACCATGTTACCCTAGAGCTTAATTAATCCGAGATCAATGGTCGTTTGGTGAAGCTGGGCCTTAAAGATTTGTTTTTTAACCCTATGAAGCGTCAACTATCTGTATACGATTTTTATTAAACTTACTTATCTCTTGTACTTTCTACGAAGACATTTGTTTTTTTTATTACTTTGTAAAACTTGCCCCACTTTTGGGAAAAGTTTAAACAACCTTGGGATATGTATTAATATTAGAGCTTTAATATGATTATGATTTTATGGGTAGATATGGAGTATAAAATAAAACAAAGTATCATATTTTACATTTTTATTATCAGTAATCGACTTGACATAAAAATTTTTTTATTTTAGCTTTATCTTTGCTTAATTTAAATTTTTTTCCGATGTAATAGAATGTCAGTCTCTATTAAGTAGTAATAATAATTACAAATAATCAACTCAACAATATAATGCCACTCTGACCTTAATTACACAAAAATTGGTAAAATTTTAGTCTTTGATATTTTAGTATTTTTTATATTAAAAAATAGTTCATAGCATTATAGTCCGAGTCAACAACATCTTTGTTACACGGCCAAATAACAGTTTTTCTAAATAAGCTTATTATGTTGATGGGGGTAAAAGCCAAAGAATATGATTTTTACCAGAATTGTTTGCCATTCAGTAAGTCTGTTGTCTGCTTTGTAATAAAGTTAAAAATATCTTCTTTGTTGCATAAAATACAAACATAAAATAAAAATATTAACATGTACCTACCCTATTTCCTTTGTTAATACTTGTCCCGGAGGTAGATTTTTAAAAAGAGTACATTGATATTGCGTTAAAATTTAAACAAAATACAATATAAGATAAAATTACCATTTAAGATAAAGAATATCAGTACCATAGGTTTTGTAATTATAATTAATTATTATTATTAAAATAATTATAAAAAACGATTTCAAATTGTAACAACAAAACATATGGTATTTTTTCATTCTTTCCACTGGAAAGTTAGTCGTGTTGACCTCTCGGGTTGCTCCCAGACCACTGATATTTATTATTATTATAATAAATACTAAGTGTTTTTAAAAAACTGTTAACACCTAAATTATTCGTAAACTTTGTGAAAAAAGTCTCTCGATGGTTCCGGAAAATTTATTAAAGTAAACTACTAAATTTGAAAGTGTAAATGAATATTCTAAGGTAAAGATATAAATATAAACAGCTCCGACTGGCTTGCGGATATCGATCGATGGTCGTCTAGTACGTGTTCAAATGTTATTTTAAATAATCTGAACAGGAGAACGTCGTCGGCCCGAAGTTAGGCCAGCCAACCAGAACCAGCCCTAGGAGAAGATATCATTAGCATATTGCATGTTGGAAGGAACGTGATGCCGTCGATATTGCGGCTCATTATCCTAATATGAGTGATTAGCGAGAAGGAAAGGCACGTTTTATGTCCCGAGGAGCCCACCACGAAGAAAGATATGTGTGATAGTGAATACTTTACAGAGTGATCCTCAAACAGATAATATTAATGCGGTACATATTTCATACGACAAAAAAATGTATACAAAGGTAAATAATTCTGGCGTGCATTAGTTATTTACCAACGAAGGACATTTAGAGGCACAAAAAGTTGGATGCATATGGGAAATGACACGTGTAAATAAAAAAATATACCTTCACATGCTTACGAACCACACTCGCATGGTACATATAATTATGTAGTTTGCCCAGGATTATAGTTTCCTAACTTTTATTCCGGGTTTAAGACAGTAATACATTTACAAGCATTTAAAGCCGAAATAGTGGTAAAATTCATTTCCCGTAAACGAATTTAAGTAAATTACCGAACAGACCAATCAGAAGCTAATAAATAATATATAAGTTGAAAGTGAAACAAATTATAGTTTAATTGTATATTGTTTGAAAAGGGATAAAACAAGACGATTTCAGACGAGGGAGATCATAGACAAGGGCTGACATCTCCCGAAGTCTGAAATAGTGTTTCATCCTGTGTCACAAACATCTCTCAGATTAGGTAATGGTTATAATGGCAATTAAAAAGAGGTTGGCAATAGGTGTCTAATAATATGTCTTTGTATGACCATGTTGCTAACATCGCAAAGTCAGCAATCCAGAGGCTGGGTTTACTGTGAAAAAGTAAGAAAGTTTTTTACTGCTGATCAATTGTAACCTAACCTAACCTAAACTACCTATATCAGTAGAAATTTTACTGAAGGCGTCAAAAACTACTCTGAGTTTCGTGGTCTCACTGGAATATTTGATTACGCAGTAATGTGATGTAGACTATGGTAGGTATGAAAATATATTAACTGTAAATCTACGTCATAGGTTTTTTTTTTAATTTATTTGGGTAGCAGTGACCAAAGAGGAACATAAAATGTTTTTTTGAAAGAAATTTGATGTAATAAGTCTGTGTCACTTTTTGTCTTAGATACTGAATGTCAAAACTATTTATGCAGATGAGAAATGTAAATATTAGTGTATTTTGGTTCTGAATTTTTTTTTTTTTATTAAAAATATTTGTATAAATAGCACTCAGGTCATCAATATCTGTTCTTTTGTTAATGGTGTTATACTTATTTTTATTGATATGTACCATTTCTAAAAATAGCCTTTTTGTTAAAATGCTTTTCATATCTAAAATTTTCGTATTCTTATAATCAATACAATGATTCTCATCAATAGAATGAGTGGCTAGGGCACATGATTTTATGTGCCTCCTACAGTCACTTTTATGACCTGTGATTCGATCTTTCAAAAGTTGTTTTTTTTTGACCAATGTAAATTTTGTCACAATCCATGCACGGAATTTGATAAACAATATTTGATTTGAATTCCTTTGGAATCGGTGTTTTTAATTTAGTATGAAGATTGGAAATTGTTTTAATATTTATTTTTGCTATTTTTATATTTTCATTTTTGAGAACTTAAACCAATTTTGGAGTCAGTTGGTGAAGTTAAGGTAAACTTTTATAGGTTATTTTATTTATAACATTACTTTCTGGTGAATTTAGAATTGGAGGTATGTGTCGTGATGGGGTACTAAAAATAATTTTATTGATTAAAGAATTTGGGTAGGAATTTTCACTAAGTATAATTTTAAGTTCCATTAAACATTCAAATTTTAAAAAGGATGAGTTAATTTCTCTACTCTTGTTTTTATGTTTGTAATCATATTAATTTTGATATTATTTGGATGATAAGAATGATAATTAATAAGTCTATTACTATTTATAGGTTTTCTGTACCATCTTGTAATTATTTTGTTATCTGTTCCAATTAATTTTATGTCTAGGACTGGAACTGAGTTATGGTTTTCTTTCCCCACTGTGAATTGTAGGTTCTCATTGTATGCAATTAAATATACTAAGAATCTCATCTGTATAAATAGTTTTGACATTTAGTACCTAAGACAAAAAGTGACACTGACTTATTACATCAAATTTTTTTCATGTTTCATTTTTTTATGTTCCTCTTTGCGATAACTTTTTAATAATTTTTTGTTGGTAAGTATATTAATAAAATAAATTAAAAAAAAACCTCTAATATATATAAGACGTAATTCAAATTAAAATCAAAAAAATATCAGTGTGAGGAACATATCAAACAATTTATTAACAAAAATGCATAGAACAGATTTGAAATATGAACAGTAAAATTAAAATAGTCGACCTTATTTAAAATCATCAAGAAAAGGAAATAAGAAAAGAAGGTTTAATTAACTTTTATTTTCCGACTGATAAGAAATCAGATATTAAACTTTTTTAAATTAAATCGACTAGAAACACAGCAAATTCTTATCTAAATCAAAACTTGCAAGAAAGAAAGAAAAATAAATTATCAGAAATAACTAAAACGGTAAATATTTTTATACAACCGCTTTTAATGTTCGAAATACTGCTCTGCGGCGGAAAGTTTTTTATCGATGTCTTCAAATTGTATTTTGTATTTTCTGTAAAAGGCAGGAACCGTCAGGAACAATGTTGTTTTATTTAAGAACGAATCAGCAATCCATAGGTCGCTGGTTTAAATCCAGCTCAAAGGACCAAATGTAGGAATCGGGGGTTTGTACATTCCCTTTTCCTACATGGGAGAAATGATTACTTAACTTCGAAGTGGTGAGTAATCACAATTTGGCTGGTTTTTTAAAGCGAGGTTGAATCGCCGTGGAAAAAGAAACTGTATGAAAGACGCTCGCTATGACTGTCGTAACAATACTACGGAACGACCACCGTTTTCGTAGGTCGGAGGAATACTACTATTGCGTTGAATCAAGCCGGCGCGTTGAGAGATGAAACTTGCTACTGCGCCGACTCGAGACTGCGCATTGCAAACAAATTTAAATGATCCATTATTTTTTAAATCCGCGTACACAATTTAGATTAATGCAATTAAAACTGAAAAAGGGATTGTAGTACATACATAAATTCTTTTTTAAATAAAAACATTTAGCATATTTAGGAAAAATACTCGAAAATCTTCTTACTTACAACTTACTTACAAAAAACAACTAAAACATAGATAAGTGTTAAGAGACTAACATGTTGCGGCCGTTTTATATAAATACAGACAGCCCCATTACTGGAACACGCCTTTCATCACTCACTTTTAGATAAAAAAAGGAAACTTTATTAACTGAAAAAAAAACAGCGTAGCGGAAAACAAAATAAACACGTACGCTACATTGTCGGTCTAGCCCGATCTTTCTTTCGTCTTTTAACCGATTTTTTTATCAATTTTCGTATTAAGAGATACTTTTATAGGACTCGGTATACTCGTAAGAAAATGTCTGAAATCTTTGAGAACATTTAAATCATGGAACTACATCCATGGGATTTTTTTTGTCTTATTCCAACATGTAATTCTTTAAAAACTCATTAACTATGAAGCACCAGGAGAATTACAACAAAAAATTTTCACTGCTGTAGTTTACAATCGTGGCGTATTTTATTCCTCAATTATTTCGATTCAGTGATATTATGATAAGGTTTGTTCCTACAGCAGTTAAAAATAGACCGTGTGATAAACCAAATTGTGCGTCCCAACAATATTTACGAATATTCGCAAACGCTGTTATATCACATTTTGCTGAAAATTCCACGCCTGCAATTTTGAACCAATTAAAATACGTTATTTTGACAACGAAGGTATTTTAGTGGAAATTTTTTTTCTCGTGGGATACCCAACAACGAATTATACTGGAAATTGTTTGACGTTTACAATAACAGACCATTTTTGAAAGACTGGTTTTTATTTGTTCACATAATATTTAGTTTTAATACATTTTAATTACAAAGCTAAGATGTTTTCCATATTCTTTGGACACCTCCTCTCTTCTTAATAGCGAAAATGCAGGTCTTTAAATGTTTTCAATTGAGTGTCTAATAAATAATGTCTAAAAAAATATATATAATATTTAGATACTGATTTATATACCTTTTTCCCATTCAGTACTTTCAATTTTGCGTAGTTTAGATGCAAATATTCGTGGACAATTCGGAACAAATTTTCTTTCTTCAAGTTGGAGCCAACATCCTCTATTAATGCGACTAAATAAGTTATGGTACGATGATTGATCATTACATCATACAATTTCACGCATATTTTGCATATAGTATGATTTTTAAATCGATTCATTTTTTAAGTAAAGAATTTTATTGGTTTTACTGACTGTGCACTTTTCTTCATTGCAACAAATCGCGAGTTTTTTTGATGTTTTTAAATTTCAAAATACAATGATTACAGCCTCCTATGATTGATGCTTGCTGACGCTGGTTATGAATTCCATACCATTAAAGCCAACCTAATTAAAGCCATAAAAAATTTGTATAGGGACAATGCAACCAAAATTAAAATAGAAAAAACGGTTTTAAAAGGTTTTAGAGTCGACAAGTCTACCCCTGTAACAAACGATAAAACGGTGGAAACGGAAGTGCAAAGATATGGGTATCCCACTTAATAACACAACTTTATACACTATGTGTTTTGCCGGCGACCAAGTGCTTTTAGCCCAGGACTACGAAGACCTAGAGTATATGACCTGAAAGCTAATGGAAGCATATGCCAAATGGGGTCTTGGAAGTTAATTTAAACAAAACTGAATATATGTGCATAGGCGACATACAACAAGACTTAGTCTTTGAAGACACATTGCAAAGAATAAAGCATACCAGCAAATATAAGTATCTGGGAATGTACATTACAGTAGACAGCAATACTGATGAAGCAATTAGGGACCGAATAAACCAGGAACGCAGAGCCATCATCATGTTGAATAGTATACTGTGGGACAAATATATATCAAAGGCCAACAAACATCGGATCTACAACAATATTATTAAAAGCATAACCACATACGGCAGTGAGGTATGGCAACTGAAACAGCGCTCGGAAGATGCGTTAAGGGCAATCGAAATGGACTTCTGAAGACGCGCTGGGGAAAAGTCAAGATTGGAAAAAATCAGAAATGAAAGAATTTAAGAAATTATGGGGGTCAATCACACAGTAGTAAAGGACATTTAAGTTGCACAACTCAAATGGTATGGATACGTTTAGAGGATGGAGAGGACAGATTACCGAAGCAAATCTTAAACTAGACACCCCAAGTACGAAGAAAAAGAGGGCGATCCAGAAAAAGCTGAAGAGAGGGTATCGTTAATCAAGTTCGAGAGAAAGGCCTAGAAAAGGATTTATGTATGGATAGGAATCAATGGAGACTGGAGATCGGAAGACGTCGAAGAACATTTTAACCCGAATTTACTTATATGTATATAAATATATTTATATATATATATATATATATATATATATATATATATATATATATATATATATATATATATATATATATATATATATATACATGAGCCACTAACAAACTGTTTTAATTTAAATATAAACAGACATGCGCATTTACGTTGATACACGACTACTTCACTGGTTATGTAAATGAATTACAAACATATTTTACTTAAAGAAACTTTCTTCGTAGTGTGAACTTAACACATAATCGCAAATCCTAAAATAAACGACCAAATACTCCTAAAAGCCTGCTTATAGACATAAATAAGTATTTTCATTTTTAAGTGAACAAGCTAGTTCATCTCTGGTAACCATCGTAAATTATGAAGAGGACTTTTTATGATGGTGAAGCCGATTATATAGAACTACTAGATAAAACAGTGGAAAGGTGGATAAGAAATGAACAAGAACTAAATTTCATATATTTTTTTCGGCATTAATGAAAAAGGATCCCTTTTTTTGGCTTACATTTTTTTTATGATGTGTACGTTGAAAATGGCTATAATTATTTATAAAGAGCTGAAAAGCTACATGGGGTCGGTCTATTAGCTGCTAAACGAAGGATAACACAAAGCTTTTTATTAAATTACAAAATATATTGTTGCATGAGATTTGAAATGTTTGTAAACAAGAACTTTATTATGTTTTATCCAGTAATAACGCAAAAAAATTAATGACAATGATACTTTTTTATTAAATTTGCAAAAAGTAAATGTGCAAAACAAAGCAACAGCAAATAACATTTAAAAAGAATGATCATATTATGTATACTGAGCGCTATTGGTTCTTTTTACTTTTAAGTGTGGAATTCTTCAAATAATTTTTATTTTTATAATTGTATTTAGTCACTTGCACATTGCTCTCAGAGTGGAGACCTAGGCAAGATGCGTTCAGGAACAGAGGTCGTCCGCCGACCCGGTGGACGGATGACATAAAAAGAGTAGCACCAAATTGGATCCAGGATGCCCAGGATCGAAATAAATGGAGATCGTTAACGGAGGCCTATGTTCAGCAGTGGACGAGACAGGCTGTTTGATGATGATGATGATGACATTGCTCTCTTATGCAAGGATGCAATAATTTTAATTGATATCAGTGTAATACATTTGTTGTTTCTACTGTGCTTTAAAAGTTCAGTAGCTTTGTTGTCGTGTGGTTTCAAGTTGAATAGCAATGATCAGCATGCAAGAAAAATTGTATGTGTGCAGTTTACACTCAGTAGAAGTAAAATTTTAAAAAACAGCAAAGGCGGCAAAATTTATTGAGAAAATAGTTGGATTTTTTTTTTTTTTATGAAAATAGTCGCAAAAAGGGTAGATCTATCGTGTGGGCCGCGGACGGCCCGCACTGCGACTATTAGAAGGGGAAGGGATTATAGAGGGGAAATGATTGTGGACACGCTTTTTAAAAAGTTGCAGGTCATAGTTCTCTGGAAAAACTGATTTTGGAAGCTTATTCCATTCCGTAGCAGCCCTGTAAAAGAAGGATTCTTGATAAAGATTGGTCCTTGTAGTGTCAAGCTTGAGAGTAAATGTGTGAGACAGATCAGCGTGCCGAGTTCTTCGGCCGAATGTGGCCAATGGTGGTACAAGAGTTTTTATTTTTCTGAAGCATCTGCCATGGAAATATCTGTAGAGCAATGACTGGTCTGCAACTCTTCTTCTATGTTCTAGAGGGTAAAGGGTATCTGTGAGAGTAAAGCTGTTTATCAAGCGAATGGCTCTTTTCTGAATGGAATCTAGAAGACGAAGAGAATGCCTTGGTGCTGAATCCCAAATATGTGAGCAATACTCCAGTAGAGGTCGGATTTGTGCCTTGTACGTCGTCAACAGTTGATCAGGAGTAAAAAACTTTCTAGCTTTCCACAGAAAACCTAGCCTCTGGCTTGCCGACTTTGCGATGTTAGCAACATGGTCATGCCAAGACATATTATTGGACACCGTGACTCCCAAAATCGAGATGGAGGGACTTGGTTCAAGGGTATTTCCGGACATTGTGATGGGATGATTTAAGGAATTCACTTTCTTGGAAAACGTGGCACTTTGTGTTATTTGGGCGTTGAACTGAACAATATTGTTGGTTCCCCACTCGACGATTGCTTTAAGATCTCTATTATTGAAATCAACTTGTTCCTGCCTGAGTCTATTTGTATTATTCACCGAAAGTGATCGATAGGATGTGAATGTTGAGACAAGTGTGCTATCGTCTGCGAAACTGTAAATGGAGTTCGTGGTGGTTTTCAAGAGGTCGTTGATGTGTAAAAGAAATAAGGTGGGGGACAGGATGGAACCCTGGGGGACCCCGGCATTAGTTTTAAACGCATCAGAAGAAATACCTTCAACTGCCACATGTAAGGAGCGATCTTGCATGAAGCTCAAGAGCCATTGGCGCAGTTTGGTTGGGAGACCGTAGGCAGATAATTTACTTAACAATGCCTGGTGCCAAACGCGGTCAAAGGCTTTAGATATATCCAAGGCTATTGCACGGGATTCATTAAACTTTTTAATAGTGTTTGTCCAGAGCTGAGTGACATAAGCCAGCAAATCTCCAGTAGACCGAAGTTGTCGAAATCCATATTGTCTGTCATGGATGCCCCATTCATTTGTTTTTCTGCCAACATCCTTTGCTCAATGTCACCGTCATACTTTCCATCTCTTGTAAACTTTAAACCCAAGTACACAAATTCATTTACTTCTCCCCTGATCAAAATTTTACAGTTTGTCATGCTTTCTTTTCTTTCAAATTCCATTACTTTCGTTTTGCTTACATTTATTTTCATGCTTTGAATTTTAAGGCATTATGCATAACATTACCCATCGCCTGTAACTTATCTTCAGATGACGCTAATATGACTTGATCATCGGCGTAAAGAAGACATTTGACGATGAAATCATTCATTTTCAATCCATACGCATTCTCTTTCAAATCTTTTAAACAATCGTCTATGTATAAGTTAAACAGCCATGGCAAAACCACACATTACTGTCCCACACCTTTTTCTATGTTAAACCAGTCCGTGCAAGCTCCATTTACCCTGACACAAGCAGTGGAATCCTCGTAAAGTGATTTCAGTGCTTGTATTAAACTACCACTCACCCCATACATAGATAATTTCGACAACAATTCACTCCTCACCACTCTGTCATAGGCCTTTTTTAAGTCTATAAAAGCGCAATAGACCTTCTGACCTTTAGCTAAGAATTTTTCGACTTTACCTCGTAATGAAAAGAGCTAATCCATACATCTTCTTTCTCTTTTAAATCCTGCTTGCAAATCCCATATCATCTCAGTTTTATTCGTTACTCTTTTAATCAATATCTTTGCATACAGTTTGCCGACTTCTTCTTCTTCTTCTTCTTCTGGTACCCTGTCTGACGTTGGCTATCATCATTGACCACACCATTGCCTGATTTTGCGTAGCCAGGACAGGTTTGTTCGCCGACTATGCTAAGTAAACTAATACCTCTGTAGTTTTTACAGTCCTGCTGCGAACCTTTTTACTTATAAAGCGGCACGATAACGGCCTTGCACAAGTCGTCTGGCTACCACAGTTGTTTTAATGTTTACTTATTTATTTTTTCAATAAATGATACGTTCGCGTCAAAACTTATTCTTACCGTGCTATTATTTCATGGCGTGTTGGCGATGTACCACATATGCTAATAGTTTCAACTTTAGTTTCAGTCTGAAATGCTAAAA
This sequence comes from Agelastica alni, assembly GCA_950111635.1. Taxonomy (NCBI): domain Eukaryota; kingdom Metazoa; phylum Arthropoda; class Insecta; order Coleoptera; family Chrysomelidae; genus Agelastica; species Agelastica alni. The sequence goes on along the minus strand of OX467708.1, from coordinate 40,963,055 downwards.
CAACTTCGGACTGACCGTACTGTTGTTTGGTTTTAGTTTCGTTTTGCCCCTGTGTACATTTATGAGAATTTCAGGATGTATGCAAATAAAACAGGAATTTTAAATTAAGCTAGTTTAATTACAGTGGCTTTTAAAATAACAGCGACAACTTTTTTTATATCCTTACCACGAGCTAACTCAAATAAGCAAAACAAACATCAAAAATGATTTCTTTTTAAACTTTCTCTATACGAGTGAGGTAGGTTACATTGGTATCAAACGTCAAGATAATATTCGATCACTAAAAAAAATTAGCAGCAATTGGGACCATAAAATATTAGTTATTTTTTTATTTTAAAATTATTTGTAGTTTTAAAAATTAAAATTTTTTAATTTGTAAACTAAAATCATTGAATAATAAATAACCTAATAAAAAAAGGCCATTTTTTGAAAGACAGACAGAAAATATATTATTTTGATAACTGCTGACCACATATTTAATACTCCTATATTGCTAGTGCCCGTAAGTGGAATTGTTGCTCACTCAAAGAGACAGCAACTGTATCCTTTTATCTCACTTATTCATAATTGATCCGTTGTGCGCAAGCGTTGCAACTGTACTGAGGAAACTTATCTTGCAGTTATAGTAAATATTTTTTGTATGCTTTATAGCTTGGCGGCAAAGCTCCATTTTCGGGCATGCGCATAGCATTTCAGGTCTAAATGACGATCTCTTTTACCTTCCGTATTAAAATCTTCTTTTTCTTCTTACAATGTCTTGCTTTCTCAAGCGTTGACGACTCCTATATTGACTACTTCTTTGTATCTATCTCTATCTTGAGCTGCGTGGAGAAGCTCCTCAGCAGTTAAACCTGTCCATTGTCGGAGATTGCTAGGATAGCTTTTTGTGTCCTATCAATTTTTTCCCCTTGATCTTGCCATTCAGAATAAGCCGAAGCAGACTATAACGTGGTCCACGCATCACATGTCCGAAGTATTCCAGTTTGCGGCGCTTGATGGTAGTTAAGAGCTCTCTATCGTGCCCTATTCTGATGAGTACATTCTCGTTGGTAGTTCGGCTTGTCCACGGAATTTTGAGCATCCTTCTGTACAGCCACATCTCGAAAGCACCAATGCGGTCAATAATTTTTTGGTGAAGCGTCCATGTTTCGCAAGAGTACAACAGAATAGACCATACATAACACTTGGTAAACCTTTCCCGCAGATGAATGTTAAGTTGCTTGGCACAGAGTAGCGGCTTGAGATTCAGAAATGCTCTTCTAGCTACATCTATTCTAGCCTTGATTTCTTCGTCTGGATCCATCAACTGATTGATCCAGCTTCCAAGATATTTAAAGTGCTGAACTCTTTCTATATTCTTGCCATCAAGTGTTATTCTTTCCGGGCCAACATTCATTTTGCTAACAACTATAAATTTAGCTTTTTTCACATTGATTTTCAGTCCCCATCTATTAAAATCATTAAACAATAAATAACCTAATAAAAGGGGTGTCAGCTCGAGGCCACTTATTGACAGACAGATAGAAGAAGAATCCATGACGTCACCCATCTGTTGCTAACGTTGACGTCAGGTGATGTAAAACCAGAAGTTTACTCCCTACCAAATTTTGCTCAGAAGTGCCTAGAAAAGTTTTCACTTCAAAAATTCCGCGCCGATATTTTATGAAATATGCCGCAAAGCATTGTCGTAATTTTTCCATGATTCCAAATTGTGTTCTTACTTACAGCTCAATAAACCGTTTAAAGCAGCTCTGCATAGAGCTAGAACTTCCTGTAGTTCACCACCGAAGAAAATTAACGAGTATCTTTAGGATTTAATTAAAATCACATGTTTCTCACAAAATACCGTTGTACCTAAAAATTTATAGGTTTCTATCCAATGATTTGAAAATTCTAATAAAAAATTTCTTGTGGAAGCTGGATAAATTTATGTACACCTGTATAAAAATCGTTTTACATGAAAACTTATTTAGATGGTAAACAGGTATATATAGGTATATATGCATAAGCACAAGTTTGTATCGCGTCGTGAAAACTAAAGGAAAACTTTCAAAAAATATATAAAATGTGGCAAAAAGTGAATAAGCTTGACAAGTTTTAAAACTGACGTGGATAAAAAATTCAACGATTCGTCTTTTATGTTATATTATTAGAAAAATACTTTCTTCACGGTAAATTTTTTAATATTTAAAGGACGTTAAATTATGAAATTGTTAAGTAAAATGGTAACATTTTAAACTACTGTATTATATCCTAGCTCGAGAATGTTGAATGGAAGCCAAGTTAGGGGGATAAAAAATAAACTTTACTTTTAATGGTTAATATTACTCGAATTATTTTTTACAAATATATTGACGTTTTCCTAAAAATTACCCATAGTGATTTAATTAAAGGGAATTGTTAGGATCTTAAATTATAATTAGATTTTATTGAAAAGGACAAAATTTACTTTTTTAAGAAAAAAACGTACATACAAAAATACTTTACCATATTTTAAAATATTCATAAAAAAGCAAACGTTACTTTTTTCCTTGCGTGCACCAATAACAACTATTACAATATGGATATTAATTTGTAGTAAAGTAATGAAACCGTAAGCCTACTTGTGCATAAATCTCTAACAATTGACACTGTTATTTGACACAACAATAACGTTCGGTTTTAATTGGGTGTACTGATATGTTTGCAAGTTCGTTAATAATGTTATTTACTGAAGAAAAGTTTTTTTAGTTGAGCACTATTTTCGCTCGTACGATTTACAAAAATTCTCCTGTTGTATAATTTTATTATCCACAACCGGTTTGCATCTGATAGGTGTTTTTGAAGTGGTCATGCATTTCGTTTTTGCTGCAGATATCTTCATTTTTGGACTTTTTGCCGGTGTGCTGAATGTGAATAGTAATCTCTGTAGGTCATCTTCGTTTTCTGCAATCAGAACAGCATCATCGGCATAGCATAGGATTTTGACGTCTTTGTTTCCCATTTTATACCCTTTCAGGTTACGAGTGCTTTTTATTATTTCGTCCATAACGATGTTGAACAATAAGGGGCTAAGGGAATCTTCTTGTCGAATACCAATATTTATAGGAATTTCTTCGGTAAATGTGCCATTTATTTTGGCTTATATTTTGTTTCTCTGGTAAATATTTTTAATGGTTTTTATGATATTGTATGGGATTTGCCTGTTGTATAGAAGGTGCACCACGTCCTCCAGTTGTATTTGGTCAAACGCCTTTTCCTGTTCTATAAAACACATGAAGTCTGGTTTGTTATACTCGATGGATTTTTCAGTTATTTGTCGCAGGACAAATATCGCATCAGTACAAGATCTTCTTGATCTGAATCCTTGTTGTTCATCGCCCAATGTGGTAAGTTCATTTATTTTATTTGTTATAATCTTTGTTACTAGCTTTAAAGTTGTATTTAGAAGGTTTATTCCTCGGTAGTTTGCGGGTATTTTTTTGTCTCCCTTTTTAAACAGGAAGATTGTGGTACTGAAGCGCCATTTGTGCGGAATTTTTTTATGTAAAAGGATTTTGCGAATTATGACTGTTAGCTGCTGTTTCAGGCTTCTCCTGCCGTATATAAGAAGTTCATTTGGAATACCGTTTGGGCCTGGACTTTTGCTGGTCTTAATTTTCATTAATGCCATTTCTGTATCCTCTATATCTATTAATAATTATAAATAAATTAATTGTAAAATATTGATGTGTAACATCTTTGCTCTCGTTTACTCGCAATTTGTGGGAGGGATTTCGGAAATGTGTAACAGTAACAGGAAGTGGCGGAAACACGCGGTATTTGATTTGACGAATGAGCGCGCTTTTAGAGTTGGCCGTCAGATAGACGTCAACCAATTTTCCGAAAGTTGATTTGACGAATGAGCGCGTGGTTAGAGTTGGCCGTCAGATAAACGTCAACCAATTTCCCGAGAGTCTCAATAAAATGCAGAACATAGATAAAAAATTCAAGTAAGTAATAATAAATAATTATTTAAATAAAATATTTCAGTACAATGACGAATCTACTTTGGTGTGTTAATGAATGGACAAATTCTTTGGACAAGAAAATACCTACGGACATCATTTACCTAGATTTTGCCAAAGCGTTCGACCGAGTGCCAAAACGAGGACTACTGTATAAATTGGAACATCTTGGTATACGAGGTAATCTACTTAAGTGGATTAACTCATTCTTAACAAACAGAAAATTCTGTGTGAATGTGGGAAATTGTTTTTCAGCTGAGAAACCCGTATTAAGCGGTGTACCGCAGGGATCAGTACTGGGTCCTCTCTTAATTAAAATATACGCAAATGACCTTAATTCCATATTCAATGCAACAAAGTTTTTTATGCTGACGACTCAAAAATATTCTCAGATTCATTTTTCACATAAATCTTTAAAAATACTTGGATTCGATCTCTAAGTGGTGCTCAGACTGGATGTTACCTCTTAATAAGTGTGTAGTTTTTTACATCGGCAGAACAATCCGCGACATAAATATTTCTTAAACGGTCACGCCTTAAATGAAGTGAGTTCTTATAATAATCTTGGTGTAACAATTACTACAGATTTAAACTGGTTCGAACATGTTGTAAATATTACCAACAAAGCAAAAAGTAGGCTGTACCTCCTCAGCAGGTCTTTCGCAAAAGTGTCATTGCATAGTTCAGCTCGTTTATATAAAACTTATATTTGTCCATTTATGGAGTATTGTGAAACTGTATGGTATCCGGAGCTAGTGCAGGATAAAGAACTTCTCGAAAAAGTTCAGCGTTGATCAACCAGACTATCCTTTGGGCGTAGAAGGCCTAGTTATATAGAAAGACTAAACATATTGGATTTTACCGACTTTTAAACAACGTCGTTTTCGTGGGGACATGATAATCACCTTCCGCATTTTAAATTTTATTCATGGTAATTTAAGAAGCATATTTTTTGTAAACACTGATAATCGGTTTGGAGGACACAAATGAAAATTGAAAAAAGAAATATTCACTTGTAGGACAAGGCAACATTTTTTATGTAATTGTGTTTTCTCAACATAAAACTCTCTACCTGAGGTTATTGTAACGGCACCATCTGTCAATATTTTTTAAAATAGACTGGATGCTTTTCTATTTACTTATTAATCTTTTCTTGTAATTTTGAATTTTCTAATTACTTTAATTTTTGTAATAATTGATCTTAGGGTCCCTGCCCGTACTTATTGTAATAATAATAATAATATTTAGCTTTTTTAAATTTTAAAGTTGATTTCTGTCACTGTCAGTGTCAATTAAATAAAATACAATTTTCAATATCTCTCTATGAGAGTCAGATATAAAAACAAATGCAGGGGCTGCATTAGCTTCTTAAACATATATAATAAAATAAATAAAATTTCATTACAATGTTTCCAGTAGTTTCGTCAAAATCGTAATAAATGTGTATACATTTTTTTTCTTTAACGCCCTTTACCTTGAATACGGATGGCGTTATGAAAATTCTTTACTAAGCAAACCCTAATTATTTTATGTCATACTAGTTCATTATTGTGTTTTTATTACTTAGTTACCAACTATCTAATGTCGTACTTTATGCCCGTGCGGGCTTAAAGTTCACTTTATGGCCCGCGCGGGCATAAAGAGAAAAACTTTTTTGTTTAACTTATTTAATAACCTTTATTATTGAAATTACAAACGGAATATAGTAATATATGTAAATATTCGATGAACATTATTTTGACGAATTAACATAAAATTGGCAGTTCTGAAATGATCCGGTGATAGTTAAGTTGCCTGCAGCAAACGATTCATGTTTCATAGTTTGAGTTTCAAATTTCTGTACCGAAACGCCAGACCAGGAAGGTACACCTGCCAGCATTCTTGAAACTTCATTTTTTGAAGATAAACTATCCTCTAAATATCCTTCAGCAACAGACATACTCTTCCAGCCACCATGGGGCTTCAACGTGGTCATATTGGCTCCAGCCTCTACAAGACGTTCGACGCATACAATGACCTGTAAATTTCTCAGGATCACTCAAACCCAGATATTTCGCTATAATGGACGGGATTTTTCCAAACGTGTTTTTTCCTACTGGCTGTACAGTACATCGACCTTGTCTATAGGTCAGAAAAAGCCTTTTTTCTAAGCAACCACGTGGCCGTAGTGACATATAATCTCTTATTAGCTTTAAACTGTTCATTTCATCATCATCTATAATGGTAAAAATGCGTTTTTTATCGGTCTTTGTCTCTGGTACATTTACCACAAAAACCGATTTTCCATCTTCTACATGAGTAACTAACATGTTCACAAGTTCTTGCCGTCGACATCCACCAAATATTCCAAATATTAATGCAACTTAGTTCATTAAAAACGTCTCGTTCCGTGCCTTATGAATAAATTTTAAAACATCTTCTCTAGACCTAATTTTAGACTTCTTTGGTTTGTAGCCTTTCGAAGTTTGCTTCAAATATTCCATTAACCTATAGTAATTAGCAATGTTAGTATTTTTATTTACTATTAAAGTCTTCTTTACAATGGAATATTTGGTACACAAGGAACTCGGAGAAAATGTTTTAGCGAGATCGCCGAAGTATCCAAGCAACACTGTTTCATTAACATCTTTTACGTAGTTTTCTTGCATCCAATTTAATAATTTTTCGTATTCCATGTTGTAAGCTTCTTTAGACTTTTTTGGCAACAGGTTTTCAGTTGCTTTTTTTGCTTTTTCAATAATTTCGTCAGGAATTCCAAAATCTTCGTACATGTTGATTTCTAACTGTGACACATAAACATTATTGTGATTTTATGACATTTACGTTTGTCAACATTCACCTAGCAACGATGGTGTCTACTATGATAAAATGGCAATGTTATTAATTCAAACCGGATTTTTAAAATACTGATTTGTATTGCAATAACGAACTAGTATGACATAAAGTTATGTATGTACCGCGGGCATAAACAGATGTGTATACCCTCGGGCGACTTACAAACCCTCAGGCCAGAGGCCCTCGGATTTGTAAAACGTCGCCCTCAGGGCATAAACATCTATTTATACCCTTGGTACATAAATAACTATTTTAGATTTATACCTATCCTAGAGACGGGGTCACCTTTTTTTAAACACCCTGTATATTGTTATGATATAAAAAATTCATTAAAAATAATAGTTTTACTTTCAATAATGAGTAAAGAATAAAATAAAATAAAATGCAAAGAATGGAGCACTTTTTTTATAGTATTGTTGGATTTTTATGGAAAACCCCGTACCAACTTTCTAATTTTAGCTATTAACACATATTTTTAATAACTTTTTAAATGAAGGGGGACATCCACAGAGAAATACCCAATTTTGTTGCACATTTTTAGGCAAACATATCTCGATTAGATGAAAATTATTTTAAAAAATGGCCAGGTTAAGCGTGCCAGCAACTGACGAGCGTGTATGAAATCTCTAATGAAAGTAAAAGAAGCGAAAGACGTGTATAAAAACCATAGTAAGTGAAAAGAAATCTTCTCTGCCGACCCCTACGCGAAGAAGGCGTGATTGTGTGTATGTATGCATGTAAAGCGAGAATGACACTGGTAAAAAAATTGTTCCTTTGCAGAGGTTGGTTTCGCACTAAGATAAATCAGAAGTGTATGGTGGTTATTGGGACCCAGCAAATCTTGAACTGATCGAGTTACATGTGATCAAGTAATTTCAAAATCAAAATTATGGTGAAAAGTAATCTTTGTTGAAGATAATATATCACTATTAGTAGTACCATTGTTGCACTAAGTTTAAATATTAAATGGATTTTTAAAAGGTATTAATTATTCTGGCCTATTTTGTATAAATTGATCAATGTTATTTGCATGAAATATGATCACAGCTGCACATCTGCATCAGTACATAATCCTTACAAAAAAGAAAATGTCGCGTAAGCGTATTGAAACTTGTAATAAATTAATTGTATTTTGTTTACGTTTTTTTGATCAGTTATAAAAGGATCACGTGGCTTCTGAACAGTAAATTTATAATTAAAAGACGTTATCGTAAAAGATAATCAAAGCTATTCATTTTCATAATCATCATGAAGACCATAAATATCACACATCAAATATACATTAGAAGTGATAATTATTTAGTATAGCTGCTATTATATTCAGAAATTGTGACTATAAATAAAAACACTATTTCTGATTAAGTTTGCATTTGTTATCGTTTCCAAACTTCGTAGCAATTTTGCCAAATATTCGACATATGAACCAAGGATTAAATGATTGCAAATAAACCGTTTCAAATTCGATTATTATTGCAAAAACAGTAGAACCTCGATAAGTTAAACCACGATAACATTATAAGTTTTCCTTCCATCAAAGTCAAAAACTTCTTACTTAATTTGGGCATTGCACCTCACTATCTTGAAGCAACCATCATTTTTAATACATGTGCAAGTAAAAGGTCCTATAAAGAAATTTGTTGTTATTGCTTAATCGTGTTTACCAGATGGCTATAAGTAGACATGTACACTTATTGCGTACTGTATTTAAATCTACCTGAGGCCCAAGTACAATAACTTTTTTTGAGTATTAGCTTTTATTTTTTCTCCAGGAAGCAACGCTGTGTACAGTTAGCAGAAGCAATAAGAAGCCCTGGTTGGCGTGTTCATGTTGCTGTTGTTGTGTTTTTGTTATCGATATATTTCATTTCATACCGAAAACCGACTATTGATAACATTAAGTGTCAACCCAATTAGTAAGGTTAGTTTTATTTTTAAAATTCCAATAATTTTGTAAACAAGGAATAATAGATCTGGGTCAATTGTATTGTTGTACTATTAGAAAAGTTAAATAAATTAATATTTAAAACGGTTTTTTTTTCTCGTTTCGAAGGTGATTGCACCATATATATAATCCAGGATATCTACAGCTGTCGCTGCCTTCCTGCTTTCAGCCCTTGTCTCCAGTTGTCCTTGTCCTGCCAGTCTCCGTCCTGCAGGTTTCTTAATTCCATCGCCTCATCCACTTCGTCTCTCCATGATCGCCTTGGTCGACCTCTCTTTCGTCTGCCTAATGGACTCCACTCAGTTACCCGGTGTATCCAGCGATCCTCCGGAGTTCTTCTAACATGTCCGTACCACGTTAGTTTCTTTTCCTCTATGTGTTCTAGTATGTCTTTTTTTACCTCCATTCTTCTCCTGATCTCCTCATTTCTTATTCGATCTAATCTGTTCACTCCACAACTCCTTCTCCAAAAGTCCATTTCTGTGGCTACAATCTTCCCTTTGTTTTTTTTGTTGATCACCCACATTTCAGCTCCGTAAGTCATTATGCTGCGAACTATTGAATTGAATATTCTTGTTTTATTAGTCTTGGTTATGTGGCGATCCCATAATATTGGGTTTAATTGATTAATACATGCCCTAGTTTGACCTAGTCTATTTTTTATTTCTTCCTCTGTTGTTCCACTTTTTGATATTATAAACCCTAGGTACTTAAATTTGTCTGTTCCTGAGATCTGTCGGTTATCATCTATTTCTAGGTGATATATCCTGTCTTGTGCCGTTGACATATATTGGGTCTTTTCGAGGTTGATTTCCACTCCATTTTTCCCATATTCCTCCTCTAGTTTCCGCATCATAAAACCTAAATCCTCCTCATCTTGAGCTATGATTACTTGATCATCGGCAAAGCTTAGAGTATACAGATGATCATTTCTAATTGGTATTCCCATTCCTGCACATTTTCTCTTCCATGGTCTTAGTGTCTGTTGTAGAAATATTTTGAATAGTGTGGGTGATGTTGAGCATCCTTGGAGGAGACCCTTAGTTGTTTTGAAGGCATTTGATTTCCCTCTTTAATCCATACGGTATTTTTTTTGTACATATTTTGGACTGTTCTGATAATTCTCTGCGTTATACCCATTTCTAACATGGCTTCCCAGATTTTAGACCGAGGGACAGAATCATAGGCCTTTCGGATATCCACAAATGCAAAATGTACCTCTCTGTTCTTGGCCATTTTTTTCTCTATGAGTTGTTGAATTGTATATATATGGTCCATACATGATCTTCCAGCCGTAAATCCTGCCTGATCTTCATCAACTTTTCCTTGTATCTGTTCTTCTAATTTTTGTTTGACGACTTTTCCAAATAGTCGGCCCATCGAAGCTATCACGCTGATTCCCCTGTAGTTTTCGCACTTTTTTTTCTCTCCTTTCTTATGGATAGACGTTATGTAGGCTTCCGTCCATTCATCTGGTAGTTCTTCTCCATTTAGTGCTCTGAGGAACATTGCGTGTATCATTCGCCCCAACTTCTCAGTTCCGTATTTTATTTAATTCCGGTGGTATTCCTCCTGGACCGCTAGATTTCCTGTTCTTCATAGATTTTATAGCACGTTTGACTTCCGGTAATGTTAGAGTAATTTGTTCGTTTTCATCTGCTGATATTTCTTCATTTCTCATAAATTGGGGCCTAGTCTCCGTGAGTAGATCTTTGTAATATCGTTCCCACTCCTGTTCTTTGATATATGATATTCGAACTTTTTCTCTGTTGTTTCTTCTAAGTGCTTTAAGTACTCGCCAAGATTCTGAGCTCCTCGTGCCCCCTATATACTGTTCTATATTTTCACATGTATGTTCCCATCTTATGTTTTTTTTCTTGTTGCATTTTTCTTTTTACCTCCCTATTCTTTTCTTTATATTTCCTTAGGTCTTCGGGATTTTTGGTACTGAGGTATTTTAAGTAATGGTCCTTCTTTTCCTTTATACTTTGCCTTGTGTCATCACTGACATCTTCTCTATATGTCTTATGTGTCTCTTCTTCTCCTAGAGCTTCCCTGGCAGCTTCTTTCATACACATCTTAATATGTTCGTAGCTTTGTGTGATGCTGTCATATCTAAACTCTTCCATTTTTTGGTCTAGGCGCCATTGATACAGGTTTTTGATTGATTCATCTTGAAGTCTATCTAATTTAAATCTTTTTTCCGGTTCTACTGTATTTTTATGTTGTCGGTTATCCGATGTGTGTATAAAGGGAAATGACATTTTTGCTCTTACCAATCTATGGTCCGAGCCACATTCTGCCCCTCTTTGGACTCTAACATCCTTAATTTTGATTGTGCTGTTTTTCTTTGTAATAATATAGTCAATAATCGACCTTAGGTTCCTGGTTTCTTGGATCCAAGTATATTTATGGATATCCTTATGTTTAAAAAACCCATTTGTTATCTTTAGATCGTTCATTTCGCATATCTCTATCAATCGCTCTCCATTATCATTTATACGTTCTTCTCCAAATCTTCCTACTGTAGTGTCGTCATTTCTCCGTCCTACTCTTCCATTTAGGTCCCCCGCAAGAATAAGTTCTTCTGAGTTTTTTATTTTTTGTATTTCTGAATGTAGTTTATCCATAAAATCTTCCTTTTCTATCACTGGGCTATCTTCAGTTGGGCCGTATCCTCCTAATATGGTTATGACTCGTCCGTGATTGCACCATTGTTTAAAAAAAAAAGGTTCGTACTGCCTTTATATTTAAAATTTTTCCAAAACTGCGCCTAAGTGGCTTATTGTAAAAGATTAATGACTACTATACATGATTTTAACACAATATTACATTTGCAATACTTATAAAAGATAGACTGCACCTGTGGTTTGGTGAATCTTAATTTTCCGATTAAAATTTGAGGTATTGTTCAAATACACTTATTATTTCAAAAAAATACCTCGTTTCAGGAGCATGTATGTTTGAATTCTAACTTTTACATGTTAAAAATAAATCTCAATTATATTTGTTACAAATTTCGAATAATAAACAGAGCAAATCGAAATTAGTCCAAGTTAAATTCCTGCAATTAATTGTTTATATTAGGAAACTTTACTGTTATCTTAATTTAAAATTTAATATTATGCAGTATTATATGATATATGTTCGTAATGAACATATCATTACAGTATATATGCCTATTTATATATATGCTTTTGTATTTGCACATATTAGTTTGTCTTGTCAGGATAATATAGTCTTGAATAAGTGAAAGTTATGTAAAACCGTTGGTCTGACGAAAGGAGTAGGGAACTAAAAAGAAAAATTGCTTTTAGGCATTAATCTAACAGAGAGAGATTTACCTTTACAAGATTTACATTTTAATTTTAAAAACAAAACTCTTGCTTACATATTTCTAATAATGAAATGTCATTTTATAAGTTACTCACGTTATTTAGTACATATCTAAAAAATTAAGTATTAAAAAATAATTAATAGGATAAATGTAACTATACCAAAATGTCTTATAAAGCAAATAATAATAATTAATAACTTATAAACCAAAAAAACACCGGCAAGCTACCAACAAATGTTTTAAATAACAGCTGACAGCACCCATTATTGTATTATTCATAAAATCATTCGATTGTTATATTTCGATTATACGCGCCAACCTTTAAACTTTCAAACCTTACATCGCGATCGGTCGTTTGCAATAAGATTGAAAATAGTTAGCATATTTTCTGCGGCTTTTGTTTTCTTCTGTGAACTGTATATTGAGACAAAATAAAAAGTGAAGTGAATTTAAAAGTAAGTAAGCAAAATACCTAAACAAAACACATTAACGAACCCTTCGCACAAAAAAAAAAATAATTAAAATCTTCTTAACTTGAACCCTTAGTAAGTTAAAAACTCAATAAATCTTTACCGCTTTCCTTGGTCTTTATACTATCGAGGTTTCACTGTATTCGGTTTTGCCTCTGTTGTAGTTGATATTATTGTTGAACTACTTTCTCTTGAGCTATATTTCGCGTTTTTTTTTGGATAAATTGCTGTTCTTTATCCGTGCAACTAATTTTTTAAGGAATAATTTATGCAAGTATTATTACAAGAATAACACGTCTCGAAAAAGTTTTTTTCCTGTATCCTATACCGAATATTTTGCTTGTTACACTCTGGTACCAACGATACTTGTAGAAAATATGCAATAATTGCACCATAGAGTTTCTCAACATCTAGAAAAGTTGAGAAAATACATGAGCGAAAAAAAAAATACAATTTTATCGCTAGTGCGTAAATAAAATGGTAAAAATTTATTTAAAATTGCAAAATATGTCAATGAAACCCACTAAAATATAAAATGGTAATTCCCTTAATAACGGGAATGAATACAAATAGCTAATAAGTATATAAATACATATGTAATTTTCTGTGTTACAAAATACAGGATAGACATTTACAAGCATGTTCCCTACAAGGTTATAAAAAACAAACTTCCATGAAAAATTATTTATTTAGAGACCATAAAGTGGTACTGAAAACACCTTTCAACATTTTACGAGAATGATGGTACTTGTGTAATTTTAAATAATTAAAATAATAAATTATACGTACAATGAGGCTTAATAGTGCGTGAGTGCACCGGCTACGACGACGAGGAGCGACCATTGGCGAATCGAAGCGAAAAGCTGTGGAAATGCGCTGAGGTGTGGATAGCTTCACTGGAACCTCTGGGGCCTCGACTCACTCTTGCTGTTGACGACGTCTTCCGCAACGTATATGTTAGATTCATTCGATAATTCAGCCAAGATGGCTCGATGGGTTTTTAACCTGCTGTAGGCTGAAGGTTTTACTGTCTTTTATCGCCGGGAATTTTGTTAAATTTTTGTTAAATAAAACAACACACTTGTCATCGAGAATATATTGTATATTTTAATACATGCAGTTTACACTTTCAAACCTCCTGTATCATCAAAATATTTTCACTGGTTGTTAGCTTTGAATTTAATTTATTTTATCTGATTATATTTATGTGCATTTTACCACGTGGTGTTGGAAAGAGGTGCTCTTAGCGGCGGGAATTGTGTGCTTCGGCTGGCGTTGTGCATTGATTGACGGTCGAAATTGGAAAGAGGAAGCGGTGCTCTGAACGCGAGTGTTGTTCATTGCTCGGCTGTTGAAATGGAAAAAGAGCGGGAGGCCGGAAGCCGGGTCAAACGTGGCTTAGTTTCTCACCTTCTCTTTGTTTTTAACCGTCTTTTTCACGTGATCGTATGGCTGATTTCTAAAATTGCACACGACCATTTCGGAATATTCTTGAGTGATAATGAATGCACGTGCTTTTTAGATGATTTTTTGTCGGCGTCAGGGCCGTACTGAGTAGTTTTAAAAATTATGCATTCTGTTTTCTGTTTTTTTTTACCTATTAGAGTAAATATTTAAAAAGTAATTACCGTTTTCATATTCTAGAAAGAGATTTCAAATTCATGGTAAACAACGATACGAATTTGCATTTTTTTCTTGAATTTTGATATCGAAAATCGATTGTGTTTGCCTTAGACTACGATCATATTATGTTTTTTTTATGAATCCATTAATTTAATTATTTTGATAAGGATAAAATAAAAGCAATATTTATGTTAGCTTCGAATATTTCTTGAAAATGAAAGAGATTGAAAAATAATATATCTCATTTATATACGATACATTACGTATATAAATACGAGTACATTACATTTTTGCGGTTAGGCCATTGGTATAGGCACCTATGTCACCTAGATCTTTGATCCTCTGTGACTATCGCTGTGTCTTCAGGGCATCAGAATTCTATTTCGCTGGTTTTGGAAAACCGCAGGATTTCTGTTGGCCCTGTCTTATTTAGATCAGTTGGATACATTATCATGCGGCCCCAGGTTTGGTACCTGTACACCGGTAACATCGGGCAGCAACACAAAATGTGTATGCTGCTTTTTTTCTATTCGCTGCATAATCGGCAGTTTTCTCAGCTGCCAGCTTAAGTTTAAAGAGGTGCTCCCCTATTGCGATGTGGCCAATGAGCAGGCCAAGCGTGCTGCTTAGCCTACTCCGAGGCATCGTCCAGAGTGGGTCTGCCCTCTTCTGAAGAGGTTTTTTCATTAGCTGTCTTAATGTTCTGCAGCCAGTATTTGCATTCCACTGAGCGATATTTTCTTGCTCAAGGATTAGTTTCAAATTATGTTTCACTTCGGCAATTGGCAATTTGACCAACTGGCTTCTTGGTTCCACCAGGGTCCCAAGAACCCATGTAAGAGTAACCTTATTTGCAGTCCCACACCACCGATGATGATGTGGTGCAACTGACGAGGACCCCAAAGGCCGCGCGACTGTTAGTGAAAATATAAATCTTACTGTTAGTCACTCTGCTATCTGTCAGGTGCGTGGCACATCTGAGTATGGCATAGGCCTTGGCCTGGAAGACCAAGTCGTATTTCTCTAGGGGTATGCTTTGCCTAAGGTTGCAGAATACTCCAAACAAACCTGCCCCATAGCGCCTTTGGTACCCTGATCCTGGGCTAGTCAATGGTGTTTTCTTTAACCAGTCTTCTCTGGTTGATATTTTTGTTTTATAGTTCTTTCATATCAAGGTCTTTTTCGAAATCTTGTCCGATTTTATTGTGAAGGGGTGTTTGCAAAGGGGCTTGATCTTGGTGTGACCAATCCCGTTGCTCCTCCACCCACCCTTACACTTTAGTCTGTATGCAGTGTTCCTGGCCTGATCTTTGATTAAGAGATCCAAAGTCGGTACATTGAGGGCTATTTGTAGTCCCTTTGTGGGGGCAGTGCTTATTGCCCCCGTTGCAGCCCTCAAGAATTTTCCTTGCAGGCTACTCAACAGGTTTACAGCCTCGGCCCCTTCCACCCTTGGCCACCAGACTACTGATGCGTATGTAAGTAACGGTAGTTATACCGCCTGATATAACCACAGGCTCATCCTCGGTTTTAGCCCCTATGTTTTTTCCATGGCTCACTTGCATGCCCACAGTGAGGCATACATTTTATTTCTCTTTGCCTCGAGGTGTACGCTTCACTTTGGTTTTGCATCCAGGTGTACGCCTAGGTATTTCACTGAAGCGGAGTATTTCAGTTCCTTATTCCATAGCCTCAGAGGGCTAATGGGTTCGGGTTTGTATTTTCTGGTAAAGATCACGGCTGTGGTCTTTGACGGGTTTACCGTTAGCCCAACTTCCATGCACCAGTATTCCGCGATTCTCAGTGCCACCATCATGATGCTCCTGAGAGTTGACAGATGCTTTCCCCTTGCTATAATGGCTATGTCGTCAGCATAATCATATACAAGAAGTCCAGCTTCTTTTAATACGAGTCTGTCCAATTATAATTAAAATAATTTAAATCTGCTACTCATTTAATCTCACCTTCTTAAAGTTTTCCATTATCCTCAGTGTTATTCTTCATAATCATGAATAAAACTACTACTCATTCCATAATTTATAGTCTCTATGTGAAACATCACATTTGTGCGAGTGCGCTTGAATCAGTGGAGAAAAATGCTTCAAAATCGGTTTTGCATAGGCTTAGCAGAAATCATTTTGACGGCGCAATTTTGACAATAGCTAATTTTTTATGAAAGTTATTTACCAAAAACTCAAAAATCTACTTCTAGAGATACCTAGATCTGACCTTTCCTAATTAGAAGCTAAAAAAAATCTGAAATTATTTTAACGACTTTCGAGTCTAATTTTTACCGTTACTAATCAAATTAAGATTCACCCCTTTTAGGGTTAATTCTCACTGTAAATTTCGCTTCCGTCGATCACCATTCCATATACGTTCAGTTGTATCGTTGTCTATAATTTAAAATTACAATTCTGCCATTTTGCTTCTGAGTAACATTAGGTATAAATCTTTTTATAAAAAATAAAAAGGTTTACAACGAATTAATTCAGCATCCGTCTCCTACGTTCGTATAATTGGACATATGTGGGGGAGAATATTTTTAGTGTATTATTTATGGTATTTTTAAGTTTAAATTATGCTGACATCTGTGTGTGGATCCATATATTTTAAAGATGATGAGCATAATTTTTTTTATTAAGCGGTTATGGAAATTTCTTTCACACAATCTTGTTATCGTATTTTTTATGGAGAAATGTTGTCACACACACACGCACACACAGGCAACCAAGTATACTGATTGAAGTGAAAAGACATAAAGATTGCTTTTAATTGATTTTTTATTACTTTTTGATGGGAATCAAAAATTAAATCTGGCAAAACTTTGTTGTAATCGAAGAGATAATGCACCATCTGGGTCCACTTTATTGTCTCTTCTCGTTGATTTAACATAAAAAACGGATAATCTACAGGATGCAGTATTTGGTAATCCACTTTTTATGGTGTCTAATATTTTGGAATATTCATCATCCGAAAGCAGAGGGACAAAATTGTTAAAAAATGTATTCTTCCAATACTCTGTGTCTCTGACTAAAAATTGTAATACACAAATATTTTTATGAGTAACAAATCCGTGTGCTTAGGACAAACAAGATTTTGGAACTAATTTATAATAAGAAGGGAAGATAGCATAGGGGGAATCCGGGAGAGTATACCCGCGTTCCACTAAAATGCTCATCTTTCTATACTTACAAATCGCTATTTTCTATAAACTGCATCTCAAGCTGCATTATTTGACTATATTTTTTCTTACTAAAAATTGTTTCATCAATAATAGTTTATGAGTAATTAACGATTTCTACCAAAGTGTCATTCGGCTAATATCTCCCGCCTAGGTGGGAAACTTAACCCCCAAGTACGGGTTTAAAAAAAGGCAAAATGATAATTACAAATTATAATTCTATAAAGAAATTTAATTATAAAAATATGGCACATAGTATTACGTAGTAAATGAGAACACGAGGAAGGTACTTTGAGTATCTTTGAGATACATAAGTGAGGAATTAATTATTCATGGCTGAGTTATATCTAGCCTTGAGAGATAAATAAATGGCAACATCTATTGGCTGTAACTTATTGCTGCAGTGGGATGGTAAAGTCAGCAAAGTTACTCCATTTAATTATGCGTATTTGACGACGTATTTGGCTTTTGTGGTTTTCGAGGATAAGCAGGACTCGGTTTCGAAGAGACGCGTTCGAACACTTTACAAAATGCTCCATGAATTTCACAAAACTCTTGGTTGTCATCCATCCACTCGGATACGAGTCACCTTGTGAATTTGGTGGTCCACCAGCTAAAAAAGATTTGTTGCATTTAACCCTAGCGAAAATGAAAAATGGTGAAATAACATTTCCCAGAGCGTTCACGGCGAAGCAAACGGTCAGCCACGTTCAACCGAACTAACTTGTCCCACTCGACGCACATACTTGCTCGCTATTACTTTGGGACACTTGTACTCTTGTTATGAGCTTTAAATTGGTATTTTCCTCTAACTTCTTTGAGGTTTTCTAAGAAATCAGTAACGTTTTTTTATTAAAACTGGTTGATATGTATAAACTGGTTGCTTCTGAGGTTCTTAAACTAAGTTCAGTGTTTCTTGTCATAAATCCTCTGAACCAATCTTTCCCTGCGAATTTGTTTGAAGTTCAAGAATCTGAAACCTGCATTCGCACTAATTAATCTAATTTAATAAAATATGTATTACTTGTGAGATACATTGTGTTTTCATGCGATGGCGAAGTCAATCTATTTATTTAAAACATAAAATATTTTTAATATTGATATGGTCACTATAAGATGTTGTTAGGTTAGCTAATTACGTAATAACTTAAGACAGAAGGACCCTTAAGTAGGACTGAATAAATTAACCGACTTGGTATTAAATGGATCCCACAACTTTTTACGGTAGAAGAACTGAGTTGCGAGACTTGGTGTTTTTAATGGCATTTATATTTAAAGATTTATTTGGAAATTTTTCAGCCAAAACGGAATGATACGATGCATTATCCATTACTATTACACTATTCGGTGAAATATTTGGCAATGGTGTGTTTTCAAACCAATTTTTAAATATGTTATGGTAATCAACTTAACAATCTGCTAGCTTTTTATTAGAAAGTAGAAGTGAATTAGGAACCCAGCCAGTATTAGATCCACAATGTAAAATTACTATCCTGGTTTACGTTGACTGCAGAACATGTTTTATTATTTGTCCAACCCTTCCTGGCTGTATCATGAATGTCGTACTATGTTTCATCCAGGTTATAAATTTGACGATTTTTTTTTCAAAATTTAAATATTTTTTTTAAGTAATCATTTCGCCAAATTAAAAATTCTTTGTTTCTCCATTATGTGAGCGCGTTTATTAATAATCTTGTACCTATTTAAAGCCAATTTTTATTATATGTCCTCGGAGTGTTGAAATGGGAATATTAATTACTTTCTTTAATTCATAACAAATGATTTCCAAAGTTGAAATTTGGCTTATTTTGTATAAATCATATATTGTGAAAAAATAACTTAAGCAAGCAAAGGTTTTAAATTTTGAGATTTTCCAAAGTCACTCCTTTTCTTTCTGGAAGATATACCTTTATGCACGAGAGTAAAAATAGTTTTATATAACACCCCTGTTAACAAAGCTGCTTCTTTTACAGCATTTTTAACTGGCCAAGTTTTAATTTTGTGTTGTAAACATATAAACATATTTTTTTTATTATTCATTAAGCACTATCCTATTTGATTTATCGGTGGACAATTCACCTGAAGTTGTCGGCAAAACAGTTAAACGATTTCTCCACATGATATTGAAAAACAAAATAAAAAAATAAACTTTCAAAAATACACTTAGTAAGTAGATAAATGGAAAAAAACCAAAGTTTAAACAATCAATTATAATAAACTATCAAAATTGTACAATAATACTACAAATTTAATTAAAACCTAAATAACAATTTTGTAAGTTCAGTAAGAAGTAAAATTGCAAAAAAACGCAGATAGCGTAATCAATAATTATTTAATATTTTCCTCCAAATACGTTTTTGACTAGGATTGGGAAAAACCATGTTAAATTCATATAATATTAAATTATAATACTACTAATATTAAATTATAATACTACTATTAAGTTAATAAGAATAAATAAACTCACATATTTATGTAAATAAAGTTTTTAACTGCTTCAACTTATAAAAAAATAAGTATATCTATTCCTCAATTTCCTATTTATGTATGTAACTGTCCTTCCTGTTACTTTTGATTGAACAAACCCACCTCTGATATTAATATGGATAGCTTTTTCTTTTGGTAATAGATTTATGAACTTTAAATTAAAATTTTCACAAAAAAATGACTTGTTGAAATATTTTCTGTAGAAAAAATCTATGAAGTACGGAAAAAACTTCCATACGTAACATACAGTAAAAAAGAAAGTATTAAATAAAAAAAATGATGATATACCTATTATGAGTTCAGACCTTCTTCTTTACCGTCCAGGTAATATATAAATCGGCCTTTTGTCAACCCGAAATCTAATCACTGCTCGTCTAGACCCACATAAGACTGGATAGAAAATAAAATGGTGAAAAGCACAGGTACCGACTTGCCCTTTATTGTTATTATTAATAATATATATTCTTGATTATCAATGTAAAAAATTGTTAAATTTTCTGAAATGAAAGCGAGTTTTAAAATCGCGTTGCGTCGGGTTCTGTTGCCCTATTTGAGACTTCGTAAGGTTGTAGGTAGAGTGAGACTGTCACAACCTTATCCACTTACAAACCTTAACCTTTCCACAGCTATATGGTGACACGATTCGATTGTAGTCATGCGACTGCCGCCACAAGCATCTCTGTTTGTTTTGCACCCTATGTTCTTGCACATGTGCCCTTTCTTCCATTCCTTTCTTCTTCCAGTGCCTGTCCGTTACCGGACGTTGGCGATCATTCTTCTGTCTGGTCCCCTCTTTCCAAGCACCTTTCCCTGTAGGATAAGCTGCAACAGTTCCTTTAGTAAACATTATTATCTTTGCCAGATCATTGACGTCATTTCATTTCTCCCTGCTTATAATTTGTGACATTTTTGGGTATCCAGTGTGACTCCCAATAGGATGTTACATTGCCTTTGGTGGTCTTCCCATCTTAGGCATATGAACAACGGCTGTATTATCGTCTGTATTTTCACAGTAATGCATACATGATCTTTTGTTTTCTTTATTCTTTTTGTAAAGCTGCAAAAATGATTCGTGGCCTGTGAGAATATGTGATAGGAAATAATCGGCGCTTCACTCTTTCTGCCACTTTAATATTTTTGTTCTCCTTCTTCTTTGCCATTTCAGTTGTTTTATCTGCTCTGTCGTATAGTCTTTTCCTTTCTTGTACCTGGATGTGAATGGGGATTTTCCCACTAATTACTTAAACCGCTTTCAGGGTTACCGTCCTATATCCTTCATAGGCTTTTATTTGCATTACCTTTTACCATATCGGCATTCTATACAGAAGGATAAAGTGTGTATCATCCCACTCATCAGAAATCTCTTTCCGCTAGTCGGTCACCCTATATTCAGTAGCAATCTCTGTTTTTATCCCAGGAACTTCACATCTGGAAGTTTTATATCCTTTTTTAGTTCTATGTAGAATGGCTTGATCTGCACATATAAAAGAGTAGTAAATTTTCTAAACAGTTAGGTTAGGTTAGGTTAGGTTTTATGTGAGTGGGGCGTGGTCGCCCCTCCACCGCGACCCTTAGTAGGTCTATTGTGGCTCACCCCTAGAGGCTACAGTTCACCGTACAATCCAGCCCTTCTTACGAAGTTCATGGTTGTATAGGGTGAGATTTTTTTAAAATCGGTAGGTTCTAGGTTAGTGTAACCAAATATGTTAAACCTTATTCTTCCCAGGCCGGGGCATGAACATAGTATATGTTCAGCAGTTTCGTCTTCCACGCAGCAGAACCGACAGTCCGTTTGTTGGTTCAGATCTATCTTTCTGAGGTGGTATCTCAGACGACAGTGTCCCGTAAGCAGTCCTGTTAGAATACGCAGGTCATTTCTGCTCCATTCTAGGATCTGCTTAGTTGTGTTTCTCGAGGGTTGTAACGGTAAAAACGCCTTCGAGTGGGTTAGCCCTGGTAAGTCGGACCAGTACGTGAGTATTTTCCTCTCCGCCCAGTCCGAAATAATTGTTTTGGCGGCACTTGTGGTGACTCCAAAAACCGGTTCTGGTCCAGTGAACGCAGATTCGGCCCCCTGTTTTGCAAGGGTGTCGGCTTTTTCGTTTCCTTCCACCCCCTGGTGCCCAGGTACCCACAGTAGGGTCACCCTGTTGTTCGCACCGAGGTACTCTAAGGATTCGATGCAATTCCATACAAGTTTAGAATTTATCTTGTTGGAGCTCAGTGCTTTTAAAGCGGCCTGGCTGTCTGATATTATATTTATATTTTTGTTTGCTAGAGGTCTGTTGGTCAACTCTCTTGCACACAATTCGATAGCGAATATTTCAGCCTGAAAGATTGTGGCATACCTGCCAAGACTGGTAGATATTTTAATCTTTGGTTTCCTGCTGAAAACACCGGCCCCAACTCCATCTGGGGTTTTTGAGCCGTCTGTGTACATTACGTATTCAGTCTCTGGGAAGAGGATTTGTCCCCTCATCCATTCGTCTCTCTCCGGAAAGAGGACTTTGAACGACTTTCCTACGTGTATTTTTGTAGCTAGCAAGTCAGGAACCATCCCAAGAATTTGGTGGTTTTTTGTTTCACTCAGTATCCCGGAGTGATCTCCGAGTTGCTCTCCATTTATTTGCTTTTCCAAAGACAGGAATCTATAGGAAGCTATCCTGGCCTCCCTCTCTAAGAGAATATCTAGGGGAGGGAGATGTAGGAGGTGTTCCATCGCTGCCGTTGGTGTGCTGGACATAGCTCCAGTTATGGCCAGGCATGCCAGCCGCTGAAGGCCAGCAAGCTTTGCTCTAGCTGTCTGTTGTAACCCTTTGGTCCACCAGACTACTGAACCATACGTGACCATAGATATTATCATTGTTTGATAAATCCAGTAAATCTGTTTGGGGTTCATTCCCCAAGATTTGCCATTCTAAACAGTTGATACATATCCTGGTTTTATAGTTTTGAAGGGTTATTTTCCCAAGCTTAATTTTTTTTATTCTGTGTGGTCCCAGATTTAGCTTTGTAGCCTCTTCAGGATGCTAATACCGAAGTAGGTTGGATGTGAAAGCAACACGAACTAAATTGAGGTTATTTTTGGTGAAAAATCTGATCGTTGACATTTAGAGAAAAAATGTTAAAGTTCTTTTGTTAGAAAGTGAAAATGTCTGAGATTTGAAAGCATTAAATAGGATTGTTAATATTAAGAAGAAAAAGTGTGGATCCTTACGGAACTGGTAAATTGGTAAAAGGGAATTCTGGGGTCTTATATTTGACAAGAGCTTTAAACTTAATGTTAATTGTTACTTTTTGGTTTTTTTTCTCGGTCCAAATAAAATATAAAATAAGTCTTAATAAATGTTTTTAATTTATTAAACGACGTACATTTCGTCATAATATAAGCCATTTTTAAGTTATAAAACAAGATGTAAATTACATTTTTAAGTTCTACAAAAATTGAGGTGTATTTAATATAAATCGTAGCTAGAAACAAAAATTAAGTTAGTTACATGAAGCAAAGACTTTCACGTTGTTGTGGTTACATTGATGGAGTTTTTCTAGAGGATGTTTTGCTGGGGCAGATAATTCAATCTTATTTTCTGATTTGAAATTCGTTTATGAAGATATTGTTTAGTTTGGCCGATATATGTTCCTTTACAATATTCACAATTTATCTTTTAAACAACATTTGTTTTTTCTCTTGGTTTTGTTTTTGGTTTTAATTTTAAAAAACACCTTGTACTGTCATTATTTGGTTTTGGTTATACTGATTTCATAGTTTTTCTATTTAACTGCTTTTTAATAACAAAACCTAAATTCACATTTTTAAATTATCGACTAAGACAACAACAAGACTAACTTCCCAGTGAAAAAAATAAAAAAATACCATATGTTTTGTTGTTATTATTAGTAATATTACTATTAAAATTATTATAAAAACCGTATTCTTTCAAACTTTTTTTTATCATTTTATAAGCAAAAGTCATTTTCAATTGTTTATAACAATTAAAAATTTTTAATAATAATTTGTTAGTTACAATATTTAATAGTTATAAACAATGCTTGATCATTACTAAAAATAATTTTTCACTGTTATAGCGTTTTCAATGCTATTCTCTCAATACTAACACAAGTTTAAAATTCTCCAATTCCTATTTTTGTTTTCTAAAACTATCTCTTTTTATAAAATATTGTCATCATATTTTTCATACAAATATTCCAAACATGCTATATTCATATTATTCAAAAGATCTTAAAATTTATAAATTGCAAGATTCAGGGATTTACCATTTTTTCGGTTTTTTGATTTTCCATAAAAAACAGTTTCTACGATTTTGCTAAAAATCTAATCAGTTCTAAGTTGCGTAATAATGCGTGAAGCAATTGGTCTCATGTCGATATCATTTTTGTCCTCGAGATAATCAAGATGAAAATTCCAAACACACACACACACACACACACACACACACACACACACACACACACACACACACACACACACACACACACACACACACACACACACACACACACACACACACACACACACACACACACACACACACACACACACACACACACACACACACACACACACACACACACACACACACACACACACACACACACACACACACACACACACACACACACACACACACACACACACACACACACACACACACACACACACACACACACACACACACACACACACACACACACACACACACACACACACACACACACACACACACACACACACACACACACACACACACACACACACACACACACACACACACACACACACACACACACACACACACACACACACACACACACACACACACACACACACACACACACACACACACACACACACACACACACACACACACACACACACACACACACACACACACACACACACACACACACACACACACACACACACACACACACACACACACACACACACACACACACACACACACACACACACACACACACACACACACACACACACACACACACACACACACACACACACACACACACACACACACACACACACACACACACACACACACACACACACACACACACACACACACACACACACACACACACACACACACACACACACACACACACACACACACACACACACACACACACACACACACACACACACACACACACACACACACACACACACACACACACACACACACACACACACACACACACACACACACACACACACACACACACACACACACACACACACACACACACACACACACACACACACACACACACACACACACACACACACACACACACACACACACACACATACATACACTCACGCGTTTTAAAATAATAATTTAATCTTTTTAGTTAATCCGTTCCTGTTGAGATCAAAACAAGACCTTAATCGTAAGAACGTATAAAGGAAAAGGACCGCAATGGACTGCCGCAAGCAAGCAAGTAATGCATGTACGTCCTTTGCCTCTGCTAAAGGACGCTTATTAAAGGAAAATTTTCTTTTCAAGGGATTAAGCATTGCGTAGAAGCCTGCTGTTCAGCCCACGAATTATTTCTGTTCCTCATTCCATTTTGCTTTAGACATTTATCAAAACTTACTTCCAATTTAGATAACTTTTTAATTACCATGCATATTTATATTCTTTATTGACAACTTAAACCCATATTTTAGGAGTTAAATTTGTTTTACAAAACATTTACCCTTAAATCCGCCATTCTTATTATTTTATATTTTAGCTCTATTAAGCTAGCACTAAAAAGTCAGTAAAAATAAAAAAAAAGAACACGAGAATTTTTTGTCAACAAAATAATTTTCTTGCTAAAACCATTTCCGCAATCACTGCTGGCTTCATAAAAAGTTAACAGGAAAATTTAGAAAAATAATGATAATCGGGCCGATAATAATTTAATGCTAAGACCAAATTTATGATAATCCGGAGAGAAACCAATTTACCGTGCCAACTTACGATCAGAAATCAGCAAATTAAAAGAGTTGCTTTATACATGTACCTAGGCACAACAATAAATGAAGACCATTCTCGTGAAATTAAATGCCGGATTGAAAAATCACGAGCGGCGTTTCTAAAAATGTTGAAGCTTTTTAAATGCTCGACCTTAATCTAACAACAAAAGTAAGAATGCTTCGCTGTAACGTGTTTCCAGTGTTGCTTCATGGAGCAGAACCATGGATACTCACTCAATACTAATAAATTTAATTTAATATCTTAATACTAATTATACTGAATATATAAGGAATATTATAAGGATTAAAATAAAGTATTTATAGAACGACATACACTACTGTTTGCATATAAATATTATTATTAATTTATTTCTGTAATCTTCACATTTAAATAGCCTGTACATCTTGTGTAGATTTTTTAAATATTTTTTGACAAACACATGGACTACACAAATAGACGTCACGTTGCTAAGTATTTCTATGCTACGCGTCTCCTCTCCTCAGCAACAGAACGCGCATGCGAGTTATTTTTGCAATTGTCATTTTGGATTATAATCGTATGGATTAAAAATGAATGATTTGATCGTCAAATGTCTTCTTTACGCCAATGATCAAGTCATATTAGCGTCATCTAAAGAGGAGTTGCAGGCGATGTTTAATGTTATGCAGGATGCCCTGAAAATCAACGGGATAAAAATAAATGTAAGGATAAAAGTAATGGTTTTTGAAAGAGAAGAAAGCATGACAAACTGTAAAGTTATGAATAGGGGAGAAAGAGTGGAACAAGTTAATGAATTTGTGTACTTGGGTTCAAAGTTTACGAGAGATGAAAAGTATGACAGTGACATTGAGCGAAGGGTGTTAGCAGGAAAACAAATGAATGGGGCACTGCATAGCTTTATATACAGCCAGAAAGTGTCAAAAAAGGCACGTTTGGCTTTGCATAGAGGTGTGTTGTTTTCTACACTGATGTATGGTAATGAATGTTGAGTCTGGCAGAAGAAGCATACAAATAGTATTAATGCTGCGTAGATGAGTAGTCTAAGAAGTATAGCCAGAGTGACTCGATTGGATAAAGTAAAGAATAGTGATATAAGATAATGCTGTGGTATAAAAGAAGATGTGGTTACAAAGATAGATAAAGGAATGCTTAGATTTTGGACATGTAGAAAGGATGGATGAAGGAAAATTAACGAAACAAATTTATAAGACGAATGTGAATGGACAAGTCGTTAGAGGTCGACCTTGACCAACATATCTCGATCAGATCAACATTGTTTTAAAGAAGGGCCAGGTCAAGAGTACCAACAACCGACGAACATGTGTGAGAGCACTGATGTAAGTAGAGGAATCAAAAGATATGTGTAAGAACCGTAGCAAGTGGAAGGAAGTGGTCTCTGCCTACCCCTACGGGAAAAAGGCGTGACTGTATGTATGTCATTTTGACAAACACGTGGACGACATAAATAGACGTCACGTTGCTAAGTATCTCTCCTCTACAGTATAACGCGCATGCGCGTTATAAATCGTTACACATATTCGTCAGGCTAGCTTCTGTGAGGCGACCTTGAATTTTTACTACCAGCGCGTGTATGGAAGTTTCACTTCAAAAAATAAATTTATTAGTATTTAAAAATATATCATGGTAATATTTTGCAAATAGTATACCTTCGTACCAATTCATTTAGTGTAAATAACAATACAGAATGCCAAGTATCCCAAGTATAAAGACAAAATTTCCTTTATTGAAAAAAAGTTGAGTAAAATGAAGTTATTGTTGTAATGTCATGACGTCCCCAAAACTGCAATTAATTTCAGAACCTCCTAAAATTTAGTTTGCATAATCTTTTGTTTGAAAATTTAATTTTAAATACGGTAGAAAATTTCATATCAGTATTGAATAAGTATTTAATACAGCAACCACCCTCTTCATTTCAAATTTAATTTTCCCTGTAATTCTTCTTTTATCTTGTTCGTTATCTTCTCCCTAAGAGCCTTAACAACGAAAATTAAAAAGTCACATCGAGTTTTTTTATTTACCAACTCAAGAAAACGCTCATAAACCCGATAAAAACCATTCTTCCATTTTACTTCGACAACTCAAATATTTACATCCAACACAATATAGCGGTGGTTTACTGTCAAAGAGTAAAACGCGTAATTCCTAAGGCGAGTTAATTAACTTTTTATTAAATTTGATGGGGCAACCACTTTCAACTTTTAACATTTGCGATTACAAGGTCGAATAGGTCCCATGAATTAATTTTCCTTTTTTCCGATGTATTCAATAATTAAATACATATATTTTTTTTAATTGGGCATACGAGATGACCACCTCAGAAATGTGTGCCTGTACATTGAAAATAATTACAAAAAAAAGGTTACAATATAATGTTTAGGTGTCCCTAGCTTGTTTTGAAAAAACACCAGGTTAAAAATACCGACAACCGACGAGCATTTATTAAGAGCACTGATAAAAGTAGAAGAAGCGAAAGATATGTGTAAGAATCGTAGCAAGTGGAAGAAAGTGGTCTCTACCTACCCCTACAGGAAAAAGACGTGACTTTGTATGTATGTGTGTCCCTGGTTTTGATTTTTGGATTTTTGTCTGTTTGTTAGAGCATCATAAAAATACTGGACAAATTTTAATAAAACTATCTTTGTCTACAAGTTAACTTAAACTTAAAAGCTGGAATGTATTTTATTAATAATAGGAGCGGTTTTTCTAACTATTCCAATAAGTAGCCTCACACGTAGTTTAAAAAGCTCTATTGTTTAGAAAAAAGATTCACACAAATGTCAAACAACAATAATAGACGTAAATAAATGTAGTAAAATAAAAGGGTTAAGACAGGGCTGTGTAAGAAATCGGGGGTTTGTAATTTCTTATTTTTTTATACGAATGGCTCCAAACTATATCTTTTCAGAAGACCCCTCACTTAGCCTGTCGCTTCGTTTGCCTGATCACTGTAGTGTGTATCAAGCTGAAATAATAGCTATTAACGAGGCAGCTGTCTGGATACTCCGCAACAAACAAAAGTTCAGTGAGATATCTATTCTTTGCGACAGCCAGGCCGCCCTGAATGAGGTAGCTAAGTTTAGAGTTTACATTGTTTGGGTACCCAGACACAGGGACATACCAGGCAACTGTAAGGCACAAGAGCTAGCAAGAGAGGGCACCACCATCTCAGCTGTATTTGTCTCATCTCAGCAAGGATTACCGATTGCAAACTACCGGCTCCTCTTGCACAGTAAAGTGATTCAAAAAGCCAACTTGAGGTGGCAAAATGAACCCACATACACATCATCGAAACAGATTTGGCATAAAATAGATCTACGTCAAACTAATGATGTTTTAACTCTATCCAGGAAGTCCATTGGAAATGCGTTCGCAGCCATAACAGGACACTGAACAGGTGGATCTCATGCAAGGTGCATGGGAATCGCAGAGCTACGACACGACTTCTGTAGAAGCTGCCACGATGAGAAAGCGGAGGAAAAAATGGTACATCTTCTTTGCCACTGCTCTGCCATAAGCAAAAAACGGCTTTCTATACTAGGGCAACCGAACATTGATAACTTATCTGATCTCAGCTCAGTTAGCATCAAGGACCTTAAACTTTTTATTAAAAGTTCCAACCGGTTTTCACTGTAGAGGAGAAAGGCATCGCCGTCCATCACGGTATCACAACGGGCCAAAAGGCCTAAGTGGGTTCCCTCCGAACCACCGTTTTAACCTAACCTAACCTAATTCCTTTTTTCTACTCGGAAGAAATAAATACTCAACTTCGATATAGTGGACAGGAAGTTATCACAATTTTAAACGTTTCATTTAACACAAAATATAAAAATACTATGTCTTTCTTCAAACAACACACAAGGTACTACGAGCACTACAAACATTGAATCTTACTTCAATGTCGTGAAAAAAAGGAGTCTAACTAACAAAATGAAATAAAACTGAGTGACCGTCGTCTTCGGCGGTCAAAAAGTCACTTCTTATTGCAAGTGAAAAGCGATGTCTTAATCTCCGTGGAAAAAGAGCTGTGTGACACCCGCTCGCTGCGACTGCGATTGTCGAAACAATACTACTAAAATGACCGTCGACTTCGGCGGTCGAAATAATACTAGTATTGCGTTGAATCAAGCCGGCGTTTTTTTAGAGCAGACTTGCTACTGCGCCGACTTGAGTCTGCGCATAGCAAACCAGGCCAGCCAGCGTGCCTGTCGGCGACATCGCGGGTAGGGGGGAGTGGAGCGGATTTTGCCCGGGGTAAAACTGTTTCAAGACATTGGCGTTGCAAAGGGATTAATATTGAAAAGAATCAAATTTAAAAAAAAATGTTACGATCCGTGATCACAACAGGCTGCTTTTTGTTTCCATCGTTAAATTATCTATTCGTATAAAAGTTAATAAAAGTAATGAAAATTAATACCAAAGTTGCAAATACGTTTCGCGCATGACGTAGGTACCATTATTAGTAAAAGTATATGGATATTTACCGCGACAAAAATGCCAACATAAGAATTGGAAATTACCCTACAGAACAAGTGAAAGAATTGAATCGATCAGTTCGAAAACCTTACATGTCGAAAATATTATCGATTTAAGAAAATCAGTAAAATCCTTTTACCGATCAAACTACTTGATGCAGACAATTGGCAAGCATGCAAAAGTTTTAGATCTTGTGGCTTGCTTTGTATTATTTTAAATAGTTTTTCAGAAAATATAATGATTATTTAATGACAGATAAAAACAGTTATTAGGCTTTTACGGTTTTTTAACTCTGTACAAGAAAAAACAATTTTAATTATTTTGATTTAAAAAATATTTAAGTCACTGAGAAAAACTATAAGATCCGAACTGTTAGGTCAACCATCTTATCATTATCTTCAGTATTTGTCGTCTTCCATTATGTGATATAATAAAATTCCAATATTTCATCATGCATATAAGGCATTACCTTCTTGATATTTGATATTTGAGATTTTTTTCTCGCTAATTGGAATATGCTCTTACTATTGGGCAGAGGTGAACTTTGCTTGTGTTCTTTCAGTTATTTGAAACTACTGGACTGTAATCCATCTATAAATTCACACGGTTTGGCCTATCCAGATTTTAAACTTTCCAATGGGAGACTTGAAAAGTAAAAACTGCACTGTTTTTGTGGCAAAGTTTTAATTAAAAATAATTATAATATAACAATATTATTATTTACTTGTTTATCTGTACGAAGATGATTTTTCCACACAATAATTTTATGATATTGTGTTATTTTAACATTTTCGCATTTCACTAGAATTTGAACGGAAATACTTAAACGTCAACCCCCTAGTGTCATTTGCATGAAATCATATCAAAACGTCTCTTATACGCTGAATCAAGTTAAAGAATGAGGCCGTTAAGACATTGACGTTACAATAGGGAAACATACAGAAATAAAACCAAAAGGGAATAAAGTTTAAAAAAAATCAATTATCACGTGCTGTGTTAAATTTACATACATACATATAGTCACGGCTTTTTTTCTGTAGGGGTAGGCAGAGACCACTTTCTTTCACTTGCTACGGTTCTTACACACATCTTCCTCTACTTTCATCTGTGCTCTCATGCATGCTCGTCAGTTGTTGGTACTCTTGACCTGGCCTTTCTTCAAAGCAATGTTGATTTGATCGAGATCTATGTTCGGCGAGGTCGACCTCTACCAACTTGTCCATTTACACTCGCCTTATAAATTTGTCTCGTCGATCTTATTTTATCCATCCTTTTTACGTGTCCAAACCATCTAAGCATTCCTTTATCTATCTTTGTAACCACATCTTCTTTTACACCACAACGTTCTCTTATTCTTTACTTTATCCAACCGAGTCACTCCGGCTGTACTTCTCAGACTACTTATCTCCGCAGGATTAATCCTATTTTCATGCTTCTTCTGCCAAACCCAACATTCACTAACATACATAAGTGTAGGAACCAACACCTCTTAGGCACTTTCTGGCTACTAATAATTATTATGGAATTCACAAATCACTATGAATGACGGCTGCTCAGACATGGTCCATCAAAGTACCTAAAACAAATCGCGGTTATTAATTTATTTAAAAAAAAATTTTTATGTAATATTGAACTATATTAAATACACAAAGTTAAAAATCGTTAATTAAGGTAGTATTGTTTTGGTAACGTGGGTTCGTTTTGTAGGTTTTTACAACAGCCATATTCATTTCTCTTTATTATTTAGTTTTAATGCTATTTAGAAAAACCAATTTTAAATCGTTTCATCATTTTTTTATTTTTTATAAACAGTGCTTAATTAACTGCTAATATTTGCTGTTTTTTTATTCCTTATTATACATTTCCTAATCTAAATGGTTTACACACAAACACAAAACTAAGTTTTGATATAAAAACTCCTATGACCGTGAATGAAATATCTTGCATCCGCCCTTGGTTTGGGATGTTACCTAACAACAACTGGCATTTTCGTTTCTACATTTTGTTCTGATAATTATAATGACGGCCGTCATATCCCATTACATCGACTCTTAAAATTCGAAGATCCACGAGTCATTATTTCCACGAACTTCCTATTGTTAGATTCTCCGATTTAAAAAAATATTTATGAAGGCTTTTTGTTTGCAGTTTGCGTATTGCCGATTTTATCTCAATGTTAAATAAATTTATTGAGCAAATAATACAATATTGGTACCCATAATAATTTATAAAATAGGTTAATCGCTTAATATACAATATACTAAACGTGTGGTTAGTGTATCTGCACATTATAGTTTATTATTTATACGTATATTTACGTTTGATGTTTTTAAATTTAAAGATAATGTTTGTTTGAATATTAACTAACAGTGGTGTTCCGAATTCATAGTCCGTACTCAAGGCGGAGTCGATGCTTCGAGTACAGATTGTAATGTTAATTTGCACGCAAATCTGTACTCGAAGCATCTACTATGCCTTGAGTTTGGACTAAGAATACGGGCCTTAATTCCTGAATCCTTTATCTTGACTTTGATTAAGAACCCTCCCAATTGTTAGCACAGTAGCATAAACCTTCTTGATACATTTAAATTTTAGCTACTTTGGCTTCATATTAAAATACTCAAAATTAATAAAAAAAAAATTTCCTTTAAACAATTATCCTTTTAATCCTCTTTCACTCTGGTGATTGTTGTTAGAAAACTGAGAAACTAATTAAAATGAAACATTTTTTTTTAACGTAAACAACTCGCGCATTGGTGATTATTTAGTTAAAGTAACTAAATAAATTCAATTAGCTTTATTTAAAGGTATATTTGTTTTGGTATAGTGTCGTGGAAATAAAACCTACAAATCATACCTGTTCGCGCACGTTAAGCTAAAGTAAGGCTAACCTTGAGATGGGTACTGATTTAAACATTTCTACTCGCACGCAGGTATTTTATAAGCTTCGCCATTTATTGGGTCAGAACCAATAATAGGGATACCCAGGGCCAGCGTTAAAGCAGCGATTAAAGGCTGGATCCACTCAGCATCAGCTGAAGTGGGCACAGACAGAGGGAGCTAGGCACAGCAAACTACTGCTGAAAGAACCCTCACCTAAGCAGACAGGAAAGCTGCTCTCACTAAGTAGGGAAAAACTTAGAACAGTTGCAGGGCTTTGTACCGGACACTGGTCTTTGAGGAAACATCTGCACAATATAGGCGTGTTTAACACAAAAACCTATATGTAGATTATGTAATGAGGAGGAGGAAACAGCCACTCGTATTATCTTCGAATGTGAAGCCACCGCCCAATGAAGGTATTACCTGGGTTGTATACAAGACCAAGGGAGTGAACCACCTGGGGCAATAGCAGTACATGAACTTCTACTCTTTAACAGGAGAATTGAAGAAATGAGACTAAACTTAGCACCTGGAAAGGTACAAAAAGCAGACAATACTGAAGGCCCTATTGAAAAATACCTTAACTTTTATTTACTCATTCATTCATTCAAAGCTTACTTTGAGATGGGTACTGATTTAAACATTTCTACTCGCACGCAGGTATTTTATAAGCTTAGTGAGGACGTGGTTGTATTTATTTATAGAGCTTAAGAACGCTTTTCTTATAAATTTGGAAAGCTTCGCCACTATCATCTTTTAAACTGCTAGACGTCATTTGGAATGATGTTAGTTGCCTGATTAATGTCTAATGAAGAATATTTTATTATTTGTTTATCGTAAAACGTGGGTAGGTTTTATCATTTTCTGTAGATATTTCTGCAAATGCAGCTTTAAAGTTTTCATTTGAAGAGTTTAAAGAAGTGATTTGTAATTTTATCGCCAAATAACGCGAAATTGTCACAATAATTTTTTTAATTTTTCTGGTTCTTTCAAAATAATAATTGCTAATAAAACCAAGTTGTGTTTTTATTAAAATTTCTTTGAGTTCCTGCAATATTTAAAAAAGAAATTAAAATAAAATTTCGTCACAAAATTTTCTATACTTGGATACTTTTATATTAAAAATCACAGTTGCAAACAAGCAGTATGAAGTGGTTGAAATGAAATCGGTGTTACCGATAGTTTTGCACGTTTATTCACGTTGCGCTACAAGACAAGGACCCAAATGCATCGGCTGACACCCGTGTCCTCCACGTATTATAGCGACGATGATCGGTTGCCGGTGTTTTTCTGGAAAAGTGCCAGGATTCCTGATAAATTTTCCGTTTTATTGCTCGACCGCGCTTGATGACAACGTTTTATCGTTGCTGAAATGCGTTATTACGGCCATAATGGCTTCTGAGTTTAAAGGAGTTGTTCTCACACAACACAATATTATTTGCTTGCGATAATACCCCTCAGTTATGTTTTGATGAAGTATTTTAGATGAAATATGTTTATTATTGAACATCTGAGTTATTCCTCAAAAAAAATTATCTTTTTTAGCACATCAACAAGCTTAGCCCTATATGTATTTTTTGATTTTTCAGAAATTTTAAATGGTAATCAGTAAATAAGTATAGTATGCTTTTGCTTAAGTTTGGATTTAAAAAATAAATCTTGCTGGATGACAATTTAAAAGTGGGCATTTTTGCCTAATCAATTACCAACATCCTGCTACAAATATTTTATTTGCATTTGGAATGAGGTTTGTTCAAAAATACAGCAAATCTAATAATAAGGAAAAAAGGTGTAAGCACCGTGGCTTGAAAGAGTTGTTAGATAATTCTTAAGGGTTGTAAATCAAAGAATTGCGTAATCACCGAGTTTAAGCGTAGACTGTATATTTAGAATTGGGTGAAACTAGCTTAGACCAACAGAAAGAATCTAACCGGCTTTAATAAAAAAGGGACTTACTATAAGATGAATGCTCGTTGGTTTCGGTGCGAGTAATAGGAATCCGCACTGTGATTTTCCACGATCGACCGTTTCTGCTCCAAGTATAAACTCCTGCCCATTCGGATATAATATAAGGTCGATCGCAATGTCTTTCGTTTTAATATCTTTGCAAACACAGGAATAAAGTTAGAGAGTAAACACAAATGTAATTTCACAAGCGTACAGCGGCTTAACAACGTAATTAGAAGATGGAACTGAGACCCATAGCAAACAGCGGTTTAACAAAGTATGGGACTGATACCCACTTTCTGAGAATATGACAAAAATTAAGAGCTACCGTAAAATAAATGCTTAACTCGTTATCTTAATTCGTTCTATTCTATTCTTCGAGCGACTTAAATGTGAATTGTTAAACTATTCTCATTATCAAAAATAATAAAAACATATATCTATTTTTGTGTTGAAATTAAAACATGAGCGTCGGACCGATTTATATAAAAAGAGTAGCGCGAACAAAAGGTTTTTTTTAACTAAACTACTGGAAGAAATAAACGCAACAACGTTTGTGAATCGTTTTTGCCCTGGCCTTCTAAAATAATTTTCCACTACATTTAAGCGTCTTACCATACGACTTATTGAGGAACGATTTTTGTTTAACAAATTGACAACATAACTGACAATATCCCTTATCCAATAAAACTGAGGCCAGCACTACTTTCTGTTTAGTTTAATTTTTTGCTAAATTTATTTTATTTTATCTTCTTCTTGTTTATTGTCGCTGCGGGGCGAGGGTTTTGTGGGTCATCGTAGTGGTAATCTTGATTCATTACATGTGTATTCGTTTTCATTGAAATAAAACACTATATTATTGCCATTTATATTATATTGAACCTAATACATGGAGACGCCACTTTGTCTCCCATCGAAACATGATTACTTGTACAATTTCAGGTCTCGTGTATCATTAGAATTTTTGCACTAGTTGTCGACTTAAACTGAATATAATCCATAATCGGATTCACATTTTACTGTTTAATTGCAGTTATGAACATTTGAGTAAATACTAAAATAATGTGCTACATTGCAACAGGTCGGGTTCAATGAGATGTTTTCAGCTTAGTAGTTTGGAAGCAAGAGAGAGATTTCGAAAGCCGGTCAAGCGTGTGCTTCGTTTTTCTGGCGCTGAAGTTAGCATTCTTATTGGTTAATGAGTAACCACCGATTTGCAATACGGTTCAAAGTTGCTTGACACTGGCAAGTGCCTGCGGCTGCTGACTTGTCGGCGTCTAGGCCGTAATAAGGAATCAAGAAATCAAATTTTCAACAACTGTAAATCTAAATGAATTGTTTTAATAGCTGTCATTAACAACGAGAGAAAATATGCATAGCCTACTATTCAAATACTCGATAAACTAACAGAAAAAGCACTTGGACAATTTCATATTGTTGCGGTCAAGGAGTATTTTTAACTACTCGTACTTTTATTATAATATTTTTATTTGTTTCTTTACCCTATTTTGTTGACAATTTTTTTCCATTATTTAATTATTAAAACGAAAAATGTGACCGATGTAATTTGTTAAAGGGCGACAGCTCTCTCAAATTCAATTACTAAGCAATATTCTGAGAACTTGAAAGTTTGTCTATTAATCTGTCGAGGGATTTAATGAAATAATCGTTAATTTGTTTTCGGAATTCGTGTTTGCTTGAGATTCCAGTTTAATGTTTAGTTCAGGATCTTGTAATTTTTTTAAATTTTAAAATCGATTAAAAAATAAATATTATAGTAGAATTAATAAGTTTTTATCTGACAGTAAAGTGTGTATGTGTGTTTGTTTGTGCGTGTGTTTGTTTGTGCGTGTGTGCGTGTGTGCGTGTGTGCGTGTGTGCGTGTGTGCGTGTGTGCGTGTGTGCGTGTGTGCGTGTGTGCGTGTGTGCGTGTGTGCGTGTGTGCGTGTGTGCGTGTGTGCGTGTGTGTGTGTGTGTGTGTGTGTGTGTGTGTGTGTGTGTGTGTGTGTGTGTGTGTGTGTGTGTGTGTGTGTGTGTGTGTGTGTGTGTGTGTGTGTGTGTGTGTGTGTGTGTGTGTGTGTGTGTGTGTGTGTGTGTGTGTGTGTGTGTGTGTGTGTGTGTGTGTGTGTGTGTGTGTGTGTGTGTGTGTGTGTGTGTGTGTGTGTGTGTGTGTGTGTGTGTGTGTGTGTGTGTGTGTGTGTGTGTGTGTGTGTGTGTGTGTGTGTGTGTGTGTGTGTGTGTGTGTGTGTGTGTGTGTGTGTGTGTGTGTGTGTGTGTGTGTGTGTGTGTGTGTGTGTGTGTGTGTGTGTGTGTGTGTGTGTGTGTGTGTGTGTGTGTGTGTGTGTGTGTGTGTGTGTGTGTGTGTGTGTGTGTGTGTGTGTGTGTGTGTGTGTGTGTGTGTGTGTGTGTGTGTGTGTGTGTGTGTGTGTGTGTGTGTGTGTGTGTGTGTGTGTGTGTGTGTGTGTGTGTGTGTGTGTGTGTGTGTGTGTGTGTGTGTGTGTGTGTGTGTGTGTGTGTGTGTGTGTGTGTGTGTGTGTGTGTTTTCGTCTCGATTATTTCGAGAAGAAAAATGATATCGACGCATTATTACGCAATTTAAAGCTGATTAGATTTTCAGCAAAATCGGTTAAGCTGTTTTTTATGGAGAATAAAATTGAATGAAAAAATGGTAAACTACCAGAATTTTGCAGTTTAAAAATTATACTATTTACAATACAGAATTTTAAGATCTTTTAAATAATATTTGTTTTTGTTTGACTGCGTAAACTAATAATATGATTATTACATGTTAGGAATATTTCTATGAAAACTATGATGACAATATTTTAAATAATTACATTTATACAAACAAAACATATGGTATTTTTTTATTCGTTTCACTAGAAAGTTAGTCGTGTGGACCTTTCAGGTCGCACCCAGGCCACTGATATTTTTTTCCTTATAATTACTTGATTATTTTTAGTCCTCGAACTAAAAACGATCAAATAAATTTTGTGCTTTCATGAAATAGTGCTCAATATTAATACCCCTTACATTTTAATGCGACGTTAATTGGGATGCTAAATTTCCAATTAAATTTTATTGCCAAATAATTATCGGCTGCTACTAACAGCCTGATAGAGCAGTCAACCGTTCATTTTTCATTTTCAATCCCATTGAGCGTAATCATTAAACAAAATTTTCAGAGTAGACGAAACAACATTTTTAAAAGACTTAAATTAAACAGAAAATCAGTGGCATAAAAAATTCCAAAAATAATTCCGTAAAATATAAAAGCTACACCAATCTCGCTCAACGAAAATGTTATTTTAATAACTTAATTGTTAAGCTTTTAAATTAATCATCAAATTCCAAGCTTCCAAACTGATGTAAATATTAGTTTGTTAATACGAGAAGGCTACACTTGTAGGTAAAAAGTGCTCTGTCTTTGGAATGAGATATGCAGGTGTAGAAAGTTGCATAATGTAAGAAGTGTTTTAGTGTCAACAAGAATATTTAGTTCAAAGAAAAGAGTTCACAAATAATCATGGGTCCATATTATTGGCAAAGTATATAAAAGGATAATTAATTGATTGATATTCTAGTTATTAATGTGTGGAAAAGGATAAATCCAAATATATAGTATGATATGTAAAAATGTATAACTGCTGTATGTAACCTATTTTTTACTATAGGTATATGTAGGTCGATTATACATCAGAAAACTACTACTCCTCTGGCAATTTGCCAGCGACAGGCATTAAATTACATCTGATATATAATTGTGTATACTACCCCATTACAGGAAGCAAGATATACAGATGCTTGTTGAGTAAGAGAATGGACTATTAAATTTATCTACTCAAAGTGACCACCTATAATCGACCCATAGTAAAAAATAGGTTACATACAGCGGTTATACATTTTTACACCTATTTACGCTGTCGGAACTAAAAAACTTTTTACAGGTTTCTGTAATAAAATTACAGTTTTCTTTAATTTTTATACATTTCCTTTTTTAAGACATCTAAAAGTAAATATACAAATCTGTCAAAAAGTAAAACAAATTAATTTAGACGCAAAACTTACTCAAAATTAAGGATTGAAAACAGCTAACATCATTTGATACTTAAAAACATTCCAGAAGTCGCGACAGTACAAACGCCAACAACACAATCATTAATAAAATTATATTATTACAGAACACACATAAGGACTTACAATCTGATCCTTATTAACAATCAATAAAAGCTTTTATGATTGAATTTGTATATGCAACACGTGGTCAAAACCCACATGTTGAATTGTGCGTAGAAGGAAAGGACAACTGACAATGGAACCGGCAAATGTTGAAGATGACATAAACCGGAAATAGACATATTATTAAACAGTTAAACCACCAAAGTTACCAACTGAACACACGAGACTCAAACCCAGAATGAAACTTTATTGATTATTTATATGTCACCGATCAGAACGAACAAGAAATTATTTTTTGAAAAATTTGAAAAAGTACTTAAACAACCACACCTTTATGATAACCGTTAACGAGAAGATTAACCCCAAAATGTTGTTATAATATATAAAATGAAATATACACGAATCTATAAGAAAAGTATGCGTTTATGTATTTTTTTCCCAAATTTTTGGAAAAATAGAAACTATGAGCTTCCATATATGTACAATAGGGATCCTTAGGCAATATTCTAATGGAACATAATTAAGTGCTTCAAATTATGCGTACATTGTGTTTAGTGAAATGTTTTCGACCGTTAAAATGGTACTAAAAAAATAAATATAGTTTCTGAGAAGTATTTAAATCTTTGATATATACCGCCCCAATGCAATTTGTCTTGCTCGCGATCTAATTATAGAGCTAGTAATACAGAAATCACTCTCATGATTGATTGTTTAATCACCCATAATTGGGTATGCGTAAAATGTAGGCAGATAAAAACAAAGAGTAGTTTAAAAAATACCTTTTGCCATGCAACGAAAAATGTGTGTAATTTTTTAATTTGTATTTTATGATTACTTTAAGGTGTTAGAAATTTAATAATAAATGAATTATTAATTTATTTACCGTTTTTTTAAACAATAATTAATACTGACAATTATAATAACTATTAATGCAAATAGCTTACGTAATTATAAACATAAAAATAATTGCTTTTTTATACACAAAGACAAAATCCTTCAAAACAAACATTTTGCCTGAACCAGGTGGATCAATAAAAAAACAGCTTAAAAAATGTTGAGTGAAGCACTTCTGATTTGAAAGTAATACCCTAAGTAGAACTCTGTTCAGCCTTAGGCCCATATTCATAGTTCGTACTCAAGGCGAAGTCGATGCTTCGAGTAGAGATTAATGCAAATTAACACAAAAATCTGTACTCGAAGCATCGACTTCGCCTTGAGTACGGACTATGAATTTAGACCTAAATTGACAAGACAGGAGTTGTCTCTGGCTCCTAACAAATATACCAACTTTTGAGCATTTATGTTTACCTAAGAATTGTTGGTAGCCCGACAAGCTACTGATTTTGAAATAAAAGGATACTGTCATCTGCAAAACTATGAATTGAATTGTCTTGTGTGCAAAAAATTTATTGACAATATTTAAAAGTTTTTGCCAAACCTAAGCTTCATATCAGGCAATTGGTATCATGCAAAACATGTTAAAATTTTACAAATTTTACTTTTTTTAACATTTTTCCCCCAAAAAAAATACTGTTTCATAACTGTTTTATTTTTTAAGTAAATAATAATATTATTTAAGGACGTTATAAATAATCACAAAATGTTTAAAAACATGTTAAATACTTTTCTATATTATTTTTGCTGCTATGAATAAAATTATTCTTTAAATAAGGTGTAAATTAAAGAAAAGTTAATCGTTTGTCTTTTACGTAAATTCAGCCGTAAAAAATTAATCAGAACTGCTCATTTCAAACGGTTTCTTAATACACAAAAATGTTTGATCATAAAATCAAGTAAATTTTCCGAGATTTCATTGTACTTTTCATACTAAAAGGCTTCGTTCGTGTTCAATAAACATTAACAATGATTACAACCGGAAACGGAATAGTGAAACAGAGATCGAAACTCTTTCTGCTCTTTTTATGGGGAAGATTGGGGTTGTTTAAATAATTTTTATTGAGCCCAATTTCCAGACATAAGATATGTATATTTATCGGTGATGATCATAAATTTTACGTGGGGACCACTCAAGGATACTGAGTGAAACAAAAAACCAAAACCACCAGGATTATTCCTGACATGTTAGCCACACAAATACACGTAGAAAAGTCCTCTTTTCAAAGAGAGATAAATGGATGAGGGAAAAATTTCTTTTTCCAGAGACTAAATACGTAATGTACGCAAATGGCTCAAAATTCCCAGATGGAGTTGGGGCCGGTGTTTTCAGCTGAAAACCAAAGATTGAAATATCTACCAGTCTTGGCAGGTATGCTACAATCTTTCGGGCTGAAGTCTTCGCTATCGAATTGTGTGCAAGAAAGCTGATCAACAGATCTCTAGCAAACAAAAACATTAGTAAAATATCAGATAGCCAGATAGCTGCAGTCAATAAGGTCCAGATAGCTGTGATGTTAGCAAACCTCCGATAGGAGATGCACTTTAAGAAGAAGAGAAATAATTGAAAAGTAAGATAACTTAGCTTAGTTAAGCTAATGAATATCTCTTATTTAAATAGCTTTAATACCTTATATCTAAAACTAATAACTTATCTATTTGTGGTGTTCAATGTTTTATAACGTTTTGATCAGTTTATTTTTTTAATATTATCCAGCATACTGACTGCTAGATGGTTTGAGTGGCTCCCAAGTCTTGTTTGGAAGGCTTTACTGTAGGTGCTTATTTTTTCTTTAACGGTAGGTATTTTTAGGTTCATTTGGGACGTACTATGGTGTACGTAATATGAATCTCAATACCTTTAAGGGATATCATGGCTCAAGAATCTCAGGACCTGGTTCAACAAAACATCCCCAGAACTCTTTTGGAATGCTGCAGATACGTAGAGTTA
This sequence comes from Agelastica alni, assembly GCA_950111635.1. Lineage (NCBI taxonomy): Eukaryota > Metazoa > Arthropoda > Insecta > Coleoptera > Chrysomelidae > Agelastica > Agelastica alni. The sequence goes on along the minus strand of OX467708.1, from coordinate 40,920,838 downwards.
GAATTGTTGTGATGAACGCCAACATTCAGAACGTCACCCTAAAAAGAAGAAGGTTAACGATCCCAAATTTGATCCACTTTGTTGTTTTAAAATTTGTGGGACATCCATTTTTTAAAAAATATATAAATTTATTCTAATAAAATTTTTTGTTTTAACGCCACTGGGTAATGGTCATAACAATATTGATGTTTTTTGAGATGAAAAAAAACGATGAACCGTCAATAAAAATGTTGGCACTTTCAAGTTGTTCCATTGGAAATAAAAAAAATATATTAGAAAAACGTGCAGACACAGCTCTCTCCCAACAGAGGAAGTGTTTTATGGGTCAGAAAATTCCGGAGTGCAAGGACGACGCTCATCCAGATATCGAAGTCTGGAACAGGGTTGACGCTGACGCTAAATTATTATCCGGTCGGTGTGTTGTCCACAATGTAATAGGAAAATCGAAATCGGGTCCATAACTTAATAAATTATCGATAAAATGAGCTTTGCTTTTAAACCTAATTGTAAAATCAAAGTATAAAACACAACTATTTTTTAATATGTATTTTGATTCCCTTTATTAAATAATTAAAGTTTTCTTGGTCAATATAATTCATGATTGTGCAAGATTTAAAGCACAAATGTAAGAGTATTAGCACACGTCCTATTTACTATTATAAATAGCTTATTAGAACTCGTTATTTATCCTGATGGCGACGCTGTTGTCTTGATTAAACCGTTAAATTGGTGCCATCCTGACTTCATGTACCTGTTGCTATTTTCTTGCCATTGTAAATTTTCCAATATAAATTATTTTGTTGGTGACCGCTTGCCAAAAGGAGTATCTAGAGCTTAAACAGTATGCAGATATGGAAAAATCTTTAAGTAACGTAAAAATTTCAATGCAAAACGTTGAGGTATACGGTATCCAATCGGCTAAGGTTACGCCGATGACCTAGTTATCACCATTAGGAGCAGACATAACAAAGTAATTTTCAAACGCATTCAGCTTACTTTTTCCAAAGAAGAAGAAGAAGTTAAATATTTGGGCGTAATAATCGACCAAAAACTGACATGGAACAGCCAACTCAACCACATTCTTTCCAGAGCTATAGCGGCAAGCTGGACATGCCGCAGAGTCTTTGGCAAGACATGGGGTCTGAAATCAAAAATTATCTACTGGTCATACCAAACGATCAATAAATCCATGGTCACCTATGCTTCATTGATATGGTGGCCTAAAATGCAACAAATTTCGGCACAAGTCAAGCTGCAGAAAGTGCAGCGGAAGTGGGCATTACAGGGCCGAATTTTAGGCTTTCAAAACCCCTTGGTAACACCTTAACCATTTTTGAAGCAAAATTACATGCCATAGAGATATGTGCCCAGGAGTGCATCAAAAGAAACACCCAAAGGACAGAAATCTATATTTAATCAGCACTAAAAGCTTTGAAGTCATACACTCGTAAGTCAAAGCTGACTTGGGACTGTAAAAAATCCCTGAGACAACTGGCAGCACCTGAGTTCCAGGTCACAAGAGAGTTAAAGGCAACGAAAAAGCTGACTGCCTTGCCAAAAAGGGGCAAATACACAATTTTCAGGCTCAGAACTCTTCTGTGGACTTTCCGAAGTCCACTTGAAAGAAGAGGTTTGACGCTGGGAAACAGATGGAATAAAATCTCACTGGCATAAAGTGCCAGGACATAAACAAGCGAAAAAGGCAAGAAAGACTTGAACTTGTACGTCTGACTTATCAGGAAAGAGACTACGACATATGCAAGATCACATAAGAAACACGGATATAAGAGAACAATGCGGCGTACAGGACTTAGCAAGATGGGGAAGGCATAAAGACGGAAATGTACAACCACGTTGGAAGGATGGCTGAAGATAGACTACCCCGTATATCACTTGAAGGAACACCAATGGGAAGCAGACCACCCGGTAGACCACCAAAGAGATGACAGCTGGCAATTCACTTCACAAGAATTATTGCGACGGCAAGTCCGGAATTAACAGATCATTCTGATCTCAAACAAGTATAGGAAGAAGAAGAAGAAGTTCACTTCTGTCGGCAGTACCAATGAATGCAAATTATTTTTAAATATTCCATTTTTATTCTTAATAATTTTTTTTTATACTTTATAGTTTAAAACAAGAATAAATAATTTGTTTGCTGTAAAAATGCGTTGAGATAAAAAATATTATTTCGACGCCACTGACACTGTACCAATGTGATCTTGGCCCATTTTATTATTAGAATGCGAACAAAATAGAAATTTTTCATAACCCGACATGACTGATGACACGGAGAATTATCTTACCGGATAAAGTGTATTTATTTTTCGTGTTTTTTTGAAGCTGTGAATGATTTAAAAAAAATTATCTAGAACAAACAAATTTTTTACCAACTTGGTATATATTTCTCACAATCGTGACTACACGATAAACTAGTGTTATGAACAATGGTCATGTTTTTTATAATCAACGGGAAAACCGCGCATTATCAGTACCACAAAGAGTCGAAGAAGGCTCCGAAAAATGAACAAAAGCATGCTCGATTCTATTATCGAAGTCTATAAAAGTCATTTATCACGAATTTCTGAACAAAACCAGACGAAGTAGGCTAATTGCCTTATTTTTAGCTGAAATGACTATCGCCGATCGCCGCCGCACTCTTCGATTCTGTAATATAAATCATTATTTGATCGTAGTCGCCTGTTTGGCCATTTATCTGCATATTTGTTGGTGAATTTCCAATGTATACGTGTCATAAATTTATTCAAATTTAATCAGTACAATTGTCGTTTCATTATTTACTCGCGTGTATTATATGGAGCGTCTCGTTGTGGATGAAGAACGATAGGATGGCCATTTGATTTTACACGTTTAATAATCCATCAAAGATACAAACACAATCATTGAATGTTTGGAAAACATATTAGTATTTAAAGGAACTCATTTTTCTCTATTCAGTTTTTGTAAAACACTCCAAAGTAAACAATTACGTTGTGACCCACTTAAAATTAGAACGTATTGTAAAACAATGTTTTTAATACAGGAAATAGTTCTTTGAGATACTAAAGTCCTCTATTAAAAAACCACCACGAAGCCCATTTACAGTTTCGCAGACGACAGCACACCTGTCTCAACTTTCACATCCTATCGATCATGCTGTATGGGGTCGGCTTCAGAATAGCCCCAGGGTAAATCCTGCCTGTCGTAAGAGGCGACTAAAAGGATAACCGTAGGTGGAAGATGGTCTCATCGCCCGGTGAAATACCACCATATCGACTTTGTGTGCTGTGAAATGGATCATTCCATGTTTCAGTGTTCGGTCGATACTTTCCGGTCTCCCTCTTTCCTTTTCCCCAATTCCTCTTTTATTTTCAGATAATAGTAATAATGATGAAGTCTCCTAGAGTAAAACACTCCGGAAGCAAAATACCTCTCCATTCGGATTTCCGGGCGAGAGGTACTCGAGGGGACTCAACATTAAAATTTAATTTTTGCAACATCCGTGGACTCAACAAGAACATCAATGACGTCCACCATCACCTACAGACGAAAAAACCAGATATTCTGGCTCTAACAGAAACACAAGTAAACTCGTCCACCAACAAGGTCCATATGCTTTGTCCTGGTTACGAACTCCATTCTCGACTCAGGTTCAAAGGTGGAGTCTGCCTTTACGCTAAGGCTAACCTTTCATGCCAGCGTGAAGAGAGTTTGGAACCGAAAGACTTTGATGTGATGTGGTTTAAGCTATCTGATACCAAAGTGACTAAGTTCCTCTGCTGCCTTTACCTATCACCTAATGAACCTTCATATAACAACCTCTTTGAGTTTTTATCACTCAATTTGGACTACATTCAGGAGAACCACCCAACAGCTGAAACCATAATCATGGGGGACTTTAATGTACATAACGCTGCCTGGCTCAAATTCTCTAACAAAACTGATGATGCAGGTCGTCAAGCTGAGGCCTTCGCCATCACTCATGGTCTAGAACAACTGGTCGAGCTACCAACCCGCATCCCTGATGTCAACAACCAGGCTGCCAATACACTAGATCTTTTCCTCACCACCAATCCTGACCCGTATAGAATAGAAGTTTGTGCCCCACTTGGAAACTCTGATCACACCCTCATCTCCACAACATGCTCTTTCCATTTACCATCGAGCAGCACAATACCTCCCCGTCTCATGTGGCATTACAATTCGGCCGACTGGGAGGGTCTTCGTATGTTTTTCTCAGCGTTTCCATGGAAGAGAGTTTGTTTCTCCTCAGTAGATTCAACACGATGTGCTGAGACAATTTCTGAAATCATCATGTTGGGGATGCAAACTTACATACCGAATACCGAAAGAAGAACATCATCCGATAAGACCTGGTTTAACAGAAACTGCTCTAGAGCTGTGGCTTCCAAACAGGCAGCATACCATCGATGGCAAAAAAATCCGGGACCTGAGACCAGAGCAGCATCTGTTGAGGCTAGAGGCATATGCAAGGAGACAATAGAATGTTCAAAAGATGCTCATAATGCCAAAATAAGATCAAAACTTGTTGAATGTCCTAACGGATCCTGTTCATTTTGGTCTTTTGCCAAAGCTGTGGGAAGAAACTTCACTTCCAGCTCTTTTCCTCCCCTAACCAATGAAGATGGAACACTAGCAACGACTGCCCAGGAAAAAGCCAATATCTTTGCGCACCTATTTGCTGGAAATTCCACTCTGGATTCTTCGGGAAAACAACCCTCGAACATTACACCTATTGACAGTAACATGCCCGAGATCACCTTTCGCCAACGTACTATCAGAAAGATTTTGCTGGGTCTCAACACCAACAAAGCCTGTGGATCTGACGGAATCCCGCCGATTGTTCTCAAGAAATGTGCCCCTGAACTAACACCTGTTCTTTGCAAGTTGTTCAACCACTCTTACAATTTGGGAGTATTTCCGTCTAATTGGAAAATTGCAAGAGTACAGCCAGTCCCTAAAAAAGGCAAAAAGACCCTACCTAGCAACTACAGACCTATCGCACTGCTATCTATTATTTCAAAGGTCATGGAAAAAGCCATCAACATCGAGCTCATGAAATATCTGGAAGACTCAGGAATTATCAATGATAGGCAATATGGCTTCCGCCATCAGAGATCAACTGGTGACCTGCTCGCATACGTCTCACATATATGGCAGCTATCTATTGAAAAGTATGGAGAAACTTTAGCTGTGGCATTAGATATCTAAGGCGTTCGATCGAGTTTGGCACCAGGGACTCCTCGCCAAGCTTCCATCTTATGGCTTGCCCCCTCAGCTGTGTTCTCTGCTTGCTAGTTTTCTCTCAAACAGGTCTCTCTATGTAGTGGTCGATGGAGTTTCATCTGACACTCTACTCATAAATGCTGGTGTTCCGCAAGGATCCATTCTAGCACCAACACTATTTTTACTTCACATCAACGACCTATTGAAAGCAACTTCATGTCCCGTACACAGCTTTGCCGATAATAGTACCCTCCATACCGCATTCTCTTCCAGGGCCCCTATATCAGCCCGTGAAACCAGAAATGAACGAGGAAGAAATGTTAACAATATAAATATGGACTTAGCAACAATTCTCGAATGGGGATCCAATAACTTGGTAGAATTCAATGCAAACAAAACACAAGCATGTCTTTTCTCTAGAAAAGCCGATCTCACTGTACCTAACATAACTTTGTCAGGAGTAACCATACCACTGAAGTCATCCATATCGATGCTTGGTATTACTATCAGCAATAACCTTTCCTGAGAAAATCACGTGAGGTCCATTGCCAAAAGTGCATCCCAAAAACTTGGTTTTTTGTTTCGTGCCAAGAGCTATTTCACCTCCAGTCAGCTGCTTATGATCTATAAGGCACAGATCCGACCTGTACTGGAGTACTGTTCCCATATTTGGAGTGCAGCACCTAAACATATCCTGAAGCTACTGGATTCTGTCCAAAAAAGGACAATTCGTCTCGTCGGTGATGCCTCGCTTACAAACTCGCTCACTTGTCTGGAACACCGTAGAAAAGTTGGCGATTTGTCTCTATTTTATAGATATTTTCATGGGCGATGCTCTTCTGAAATATCAACAATCGTTCCTCCTTTGGCAGTCTCTTCGAGATTAACCCGTCAAGTTCAGTCTTCACACCCCTTCGTGGTCACTTTGGAGACCTGCAGAACATCACTTTCCAAAGACTCATTCATCCAACGAATTGCAAGGCTTTGGAACTCATTGCCTAGGGAGGTGTTCCCCGAGGCATACAACCTCCAGAAATTTAAGAAGAACACCAACTCCTACCTTCTTTCCCTTGGTTCCCACGATGTTTTCTGAACATTACAGGATATCCCTTTTCGTGGGAACCAGAACATAAAAAAAAAAAAAAACTTTCGGTGAATGATACAAATAGACAGGAACAGGTTGACTCCACCAATAGAGATCTTAAAGCAAGAAAGTCAATTTCTCAAATCACTCCATTACAATGTCCGATAATACCCTTAATAATATTAGGCAGACATCCCCCAGGTCTATACCCATACCTTTACATTTCCGTTTCCATGTATTTAATGCTTGTGTTATGTTGATCTTAAATAAGGTAGGTGATACGCAGCAGTCTTGTCGTAATCCTTTATTTACAAAAATTTGTTGTGATAATTTACTTCCCATCTTTATTTGGGAAGTTGACCCATCATATAAGTTTTTTAAAGCTTTAATAAGTGTCTGATTTATGTTGGTTTCCTGAAGAAAATTCCATAGTTTAATTATAGGAACAGTATCATATGCCTTATGCAGGTCAATGAACATTAGATGCCTTTCCTGGTTGACAGCAGATTTTTTCTCAATTATATGTTTCAGACAAAATATATTATCATTGCATGATCTTCTGTTACTCCTTTCTTGAATTACTTTTTGTATAAAGCAACTACAATAATGTATTATAATCTAACTATTCAGAAAAAACATATGTAAAGTGTACTTCTGGAGCAAAAAATGATGGTGCTTAAAACAACAGACATTTTAAATTTTTGTTCCTCTTTGAATAACTTTACCTAGCCTAACCCATTTTTTCCTAAAACGTTACAGCTATTCTGACATTGGGTAAAAAAAACTTTTTTTTTAAGTTCATCAATTTCAAAACTACCGTTATAAATCCCGAAAATTTAACGATTTCTTCTGTACATCATTTCAGAGATACAAATTGTCCTAATACAGAGCTTCGCTTGCCCCTCGACAGTCACAAATTACGAGAGCCATTTCGAAATGCACTTTTCATTATTAACTGCGACTTAGTTTTACGCCTCCAGTTTGAAATTGTAGTGGCCATATGGTACTAAAGATTTCCCATCGCACGAATTGAATTTTAACGATAGACAAAGAAGTTTTACAATCTTTTCACCTAATTTAAGCCGTGCGTTTTGAAATTTAAGAAAATTATCCAAACATTTAAAAATATAATTTTTGTTCGACGCATTAATAAAAATTCATCTACATTTTTAACAGTAAATTCACAGGCCCGTCGATAATGTGGAAATGAGTCACATAAATCTGTACTAATATAATAAGTTAATACGCGAAAAAAAAACTTTGTACCCCTTATAAAGCGTATTGAGTGCACGGAGAAGAGCGAGATTTGTCATAGTTAAAGTTCATATTAAAAAGGAGTGCAAATAGCTAAAATGTATGCAGGATGATTTTTTGGGAGTTCCATTTAGAGGTTTTGGTTAGGTTAGGTTAGGTTAGGTTAGGTTAGGTTAAATTATATTATATTATAATTAATTATATTAATTTGACCTCGCGTGGTATTTGGTAAGAAAATTCCACACTGAATTGTGGTGGAAAATAAAATATTTTTAAAATTTATTTTTCGATTCTCAACAATGCAAATTATTTTCTTCATCAAGTCACTAGCGAAACATAAAATTTGTGGTCGACTTGATTGTTGAGTTGCCATGGTAACCAAGTAAGACCCTAACCTCGAAATTATTATTTTACTTTTAATGCTGTCAAGTGGCACGACGTAAAAAAATGTTTTGCTTCGGTCAAGAAAGCAGAGAAAATATTCGCCAGGAGATTGAACAGTTGACACCCGCGAATACCAGGAAATCGAAGTCAAGCGTATGGAGGCAGTTTACAAACTTTTGCGCAGAAAAATCGTATAATATCAATAGAGCGAATATACCCGTGAAAGAATTGGCGCTTATTCTCAAAGACTATGGGTTACATGCAAAAAAAGAACTCGAAAGACTACAAGGAGAGTGTTATCAAAGTTTTATGGAATTCCACAGCTAAGCAGTTGCAGGAATATTTTTTTGAAAAGTATAATCGCAAATTTAATCCATTCTTTGACATACAATTTTTGAACGCAAGAGCTGCAAAAAAAGCTAAGCCACAAATGGTTCCAACCAAGAGAAAGGAAAGTTCATCTGCACTATCAGCAGACGAGCTGAGAAAAATTATTGAGTTTTGGGACGAAAACACTCCGGAAGGACCGCAGAAAAAGTTTTTCCACGGTGCTGGTCATGAATTGGCCTGTAGAGAAAATGAAGGAGCGGCCGCTCAACTTGATTGTTTTGTGGAGAAAATTGACAATAGAAGGGAACCAACAAAAATGGTCTGTTATTGCAAACGTCAAAAAACTTCCAGTATAATTTTGATTGGTTTAAAATTGCAGGTGTGGAATTTTCAGCAAAATTGGTTGAGCTGTTTTTTATGGAGATTTAAAAAATTTAAAAAATGGTAAACTTTCGGAATTATTTTTCGTCTCGATTATCTCGAGAACAAAAAATGATATCGACGTGGGACCAATTTCAGGGAAGTTAGTCGTGTGGACCTTTTGGGTCGCACCCAGACCATTGATATTTTCAACTTGATTTTATTTTAGCTTATAATTTAATTTTTTTATTTGGTGCTAGAAATAAACATAATGAGGGTCTCCCCATTGCGTCAGAAGCCATGTAATGCGATTTCTGTTGATACATTTTTTTAAAGAATATGCAATTACTTTCTCATCGTTTTCCCCCATTCTTAATCTATGCTCATTGTTTTTATTGCACAAATTGACGTTAACAGTATCGACAAACTACATTCGTGATGGTAATATTTCTCGGAGTTTTTTGCGAAACACAATGTTTAACAATTATTACATAGTACACTAGAGGGTCGCTGTTACAGTCTCTATTTGTTACGGTTATCTCTGAAAATATATATGTATACAGCTTGTTGGTGATAGTAACGGCATTTGTGCCTCTTTGCATACAATGTATACACAGTGCGAAATTTATATATTATCGTTAATGTGTTGCGATACGAGGTTTACTTGGCAACTGTGCGTTTTGGACCACACGTACTGTATTATTTAATTCAGGGCGTAAAAGTTAATTATCTCGTTAATATAGTGAAATACGTATTTCTACTATTCCTAAAAGATCGAAAAAGAAATATTAAACTCTGTGCTGAAATTATGAATTGGCAAAAATGACATTGACTACATTTAGAAACCGTCCTGATTGCAAGTTAAACAAAATCTGAGCTTCGAATTCTTTATTTTTTCTGTTAAGAACTATCTTCTAGTCCAGGTGCTAATCCAGCATATAGGTATAATTTAAAAGCTTTGCTCAAAAGATGAAACATATTTCCATTTTTATTATCAGTAAAATTAAAAGAAAATGATAAGTAATTGTGGGGAAGGTTATGGTATTTATATTAAGAACGCTATGATTTCAAAGTAACGCGAGCTTTATTTACGTTCCTTACTTAAAAAGAGACTAACTACGGATGATACAAAATATAAGGAACAGTTCCGAACGAGGAACAGTTCCAAACAGATTCTTCTTCTTATTACGCCCTCTCCTGCCGAAGGTTGGTGATCCAAATGGCAATTGTAGCTCTGGAAACTGCAGCACGAAGGATTTCTGCAGACGAGTGGTCGAACCATCTCCTCAAGTCCTTTAGCCATGAGTTCTGGCGTCTTCCTACTGATCTTTTCCCCCTGTATTTTGCCTTCCATTATGAGGCGTAATATTTCGTATTTAGGACCTCTCATCACATGACCCAGGTATTGCATTTTTCTTTCCTTGATGGTGTTTAGTAGTTCTTTTTGTTTGTGCATGCGCTGGAGTACTTCATCGTTGGTTATCCTTTGTACCCATGAAATTCGCAGTATCCGTCTATACACATACATTTCGAAGACTTCTATTCTTTTTTCAGTCTGTGAATTTAGTGTCCAGATTTCACATCCATAAAGTAGGACAGAGAAGACGTAGCATCTGATCATTCGATTTCTAAGTTCCAAACTAAGGTCTAGTCTTGTAAAAAATGATTTCATACTTATGAAGATTTTTCTCGCTTGCTCAATCCTTGAAAGGATTTCCCTTTTCGGGTCGCACTGGATATTGATGTTAGCTCCCAAATATTTTACTGAGGTCACTTGTTCGATTGTTTGTACCTTGACACGCAGGTGTGCATTAATTGGAGTCTTAGAAAAGACCAATAGTTTGGTCTTGGAGACATTGAGATGTAATCCAAACATCTTGCTTTGGTGAACTACGGAATCTATAATGCTTTGTAGTTCTTGTACATCGTTGGCTATTATAACCGTATCATCGGCGTACCTGATATTGTTTATTGGGGTTCCATTGATCTCGATTCCACCCTGGACTCCATCCAGTACTTCTCTAAATATAGTTTTTAAGTACAGATTAAACAGGAGTGGAGACAAGAAGCAACCCTGTCGAACACCCGGTCTGATCTGCATATCTTCCGATGTTGATTGTTCCATCTCTACTACCGCCGTTTGATTCCAATAAAGTTCTGATATGAAACGTAGGTCTTGTTCGTCAATTTCGGTTGTTCTTACAATTTCGATTATCTTCTGATGATTAACACAGCCAAACGCCTTTCGATAGTCTATGAAACATGCAAATACATTTACATTTATGTCTCTACACCTTTGTGTCATTACATTTAGAGAAAAGAGTGCTTCACGCGTTCCGAGTCCGTTTCGGAATCCAAACTGGGTGTTGTTCATCTGATATTCGCACTTCTTGTAGATTCGCGTGTGGATAATTCTAAAAAAGGTTTTTAGGACATGGGAATAAGACTTATTATCCGATAGTCATCACATTGTGAGGCGTTGGGTTTCTTTGGCAGGGTTACGAATGTCGATTTAAGCCAATCTGACAGTATCTTGCTTGACCTATATAATTTGTTATATAATGCTGTTATTTAATCTAGGCTTTTACTTTCATTATCTGCAACTTCTTCTTTACCACCACTCGAGAGGTCCGACGGCACGACAGACGTATCTTCCAAAGAAAAAGCGGATCTGCTGGCCGAAATGTTCAGCTCTAACTTAACCCTCGATACCAATGGAAAACAACCCCCAACGATACCTAGAATAAACGCATCAATGCCTGAGGTCACTATCCGCCTTCGCACTATCAGGAAAATCCTACGAAATCTTGACTCTAATAAGGCCGTAGGACCAGATGGAATTCCGACAATTGTGCTGAAGACCTGTGCTCAAGAGCTCACCCCAGTTCTCTGTAGACTCTTCAAGTTATCATACAGCAAAGGAGTATTTCCGTCCATGTGGAAAAACGCTAAAGTCCAACCGATTCCGAAAAAAGGAAAGAAGACTATTGCTGCAAATTATCGCCCTATTGCATTGCTCTCAGTCATATCCAAAGTTATGGAAAAAGCGATTAACACAGAACTTATCAAATATCTAGAGAAATTTGAGATAATCCATGACAGACAATATGGATTTCGACAACTTCGGTCTACTGGAGATTTGCTGGCTTATGTCACTCAGCTCTGGACAAACACTATTGAAAAGTTTGGTGAATCCCGTGCAATAGCCTTGGATATATCTAAAGCCTTTGACCGCATTTGGCACCAGGCATTGTTAAGTAAATTATCTGCCTACGGTCTTCCAACCAAAATGCGCCAATGGCTCTGGAGCTTCATGCAAGATCGCTCCTTACATGTGGCAGTTGACGGTGTTTCTTCTGATGAGTTTAAAACTAATGTCGGGGTCCCCCAGGGTTCCATCCTGTCCCCCACCTTATTTCTTTTACACATCAACGACCTCTTGAAAACCACCACGAACCCCATTTACAGTTTCGCAGACGATAGCACACTTGTCTCAACTTTCACATCCTATCGATCACTTTCGGTGAATGATACCAATAGACTCAGGCAGGAACAGGTTGATTCCATCAATAGAGATCTTAAAGCAATCGTCGAGTGGGGAACCAACAATCTTATTCAGTTCAACGCCCAAAAAACACAAAGTGCCACGTTTTCCAAGAAAGTGAATTCCTTAAATCATCCCATTACAATGTCCGGAAATACGCTAGAACCAAGTCCCTCCATCTCGATTTTGGGAGTCACGGTGTCCAATATTATGTCTTGGCATGACCATGTTGCTAACATCGCAAAGTCCGCAAACCAAAGTCTGGGTTTTCTGTGGAAAGCCAGAAAGTTTTTTACTCCCGATCAACTGTTGACGATGTACAAGGCTCAAATCCGACCTCTACTGAAGTATTGCTCGCACATTTGGGGTTCAGCACCAAGGCATTATCTTCGTCTTCTAGATTCCATTCAGAAAAGAGCCATTCGCTTGATAAACAGCTCAACTCTCACAGATACCCTTCACCCTGTAGAACATAGAAGAAGAGTTGCAGACCAGTCATTGCTCTACAGATATTTCCATGGCAGATGCTCCAGAGAAATAAAAACTCTTGTACCACCATTGGCCACATTCGGCCGAAAAACTCGGCACGCTGATCAGTCTCACCCATTTACTTTCAAGCCAATCTTCATCAAGAATCCTTTTTTTACAGGGCTGCTACGGAATGGAATAAGCTTCCAAAATCAGTTTTTCCAGAGAACTATGACCTACAATTTTTTAAAAAGCGTGTCCACAATCATTTCCTTTCTATAATCCCTTCCCCTTCTAATAGTCGCAGTGCGGGCCGTCCGCGGCCCACACGATAGGTCTACCCTTTTTGCGACTATTTTCATAAAAAAAAAAAAAAAATTCAACGTTGATTTTATCGGGACCGGTAGCTTTTCCATTTTTCTATGCTTCGTCTCTGGTTATTTCTGGAGCCTTTTCATTCAATATGTGATCTATCGGTGGTGGAGAGCAAGGTCTGTCATCGTTAAAGTGTTTTAAAATATTCTTTCCATCTCGCAAGCTTATCTTCTACTCCTAGAATTATCTCGATGTTATCGTCTCTTAAGATTGTTTCTTGATGTTTTCTGTGTCTGTTTGTAAATTCTTTCACTTTTTGATGAACGTTGAAGGTGTCATATTTTTCTTGTAATTGTTCTATTTCTTGGCACTTTGTCGACATGAAAGTCGACAAAGGAACAGATTATATCAATTTAATAAAATACCTGTTAAGAGGCATTGACTGTTCCCTGTAACAAAACGGACGTTCTGCATTTTTTCCGCATTAAGAAACAAAGAAACAAAGCAATTAGCTGTATATTCTATATCTAATACTAAGTTATATTAATAATGTTTTCGGAAATGCTATAATTTATAATCCCCGCAAAAAAGAAAAAACAATTAATAGCTTTGAAATGAAAACCTAAAGCGCTATTCACCTTCCTGAATATCAACTATCATTAAAACGGTTATTTGAGTAGTATCGTACCTTTTCATAGGCACTTTAAAACTTATTAACATATTTTAAAACATTGAAACAATAAACAGCAATTCATCATAATGAATTGGCTTTTCTTTTCAACGAATATTTTTCTTATTTGTGTCGAATTGCTCGTTTAAATAAATCGTCTTTTTAACGCTAATAGGCCAAAAAAATAAGCGACAAACAAAAAACTTTTCACTTTGTGTGCAACCTTCTCGACGGGGCGGATCTGATGAAGGTCCAGAACGGAAAACCGGATCCTTTTTCGCCCGTACTTCCCCCGGAATTCCGGCGGACCACTGTCAGATCGCCTGACGTCATTCAACTCTCCCGATGGGGCTCGAAACATAAACAAAAACCTTTCTAATTAAACTTGGATGAGATGGTATCCAGACCAATGCTAGACGGCCTTACTTCGTGTGACGTGGACTAGATTAGATTTCTTTTTTTGTTGGCTGTCGCGTTTATCGATCAATTGCTGGCAAAAAATCAAAGTAAGGTTATGATCGTGAAAAGTTGAGAGAACAAGTTTTTTTAATGATAAATAAAAAATTCACCAAAACTTTATAAAATACCTACTGCTAAACCATAAACAATTCTTAGCCAGCACCTTTAATGTCCAAAGTAAATACTCACTAAACCCAATTTTTATTATTTTCATCTACCTCGTTAATCTTGGTTAACCCACTTATTTGTTAATCCTATTGATTTACTGCTAAGGACTAGCTTAGTAACCTCTCTAAGTATATCCCATAAATCCTTTTGTTCATCTTGTTTACTCTGTATTATTCATACGTTTTTATATATTTTTGGTTCGTTTTTAATCTTCACTCTTCTGCTATTGTAGTTTCTTAATAAACAGCTACCCATGTCCCATTGGTATTGTAGCTGAAGGTCACAACTTTAGTGCAACTTCTTTATGTTTTTAATCAAATTTATTTTAATTTTCTTCTTGTAATTCTTTGTTTTTTATAATACTTAATTTATACCAGCATCAGTTATTACTTTATCATTTGGAATCGAAAATTTAACCTCAAAAAATTTATGTTCAAAACTAATCGGTACGAACCGTATAACTAGCGCCCTTTTTGAGAGTCAGATATAAAAACAAACCCATGCGATGTGTTAGCTTCCAAAACATATTCATACAAAATTTCATTACAATGTTGCCAGTAGTTTCGACATACTCGTAAAAAATGGGTGTACATTTTTTTCTTTCAGCACCCTGTATCTTGAATATATCTTGAATACGGATGTCGTTACGAAAATTAATAAAAAAACTAAACTTATTTTGCAGTGTTCTACCTATCCTAGCAACGGGGCCACCTTTTTTTAAAACACCCTGTATAGTGTTAGTGGTAGTATCCTTGAATCAAAATTCTTCGACTTAACGTTTGAATGGTAAATAAATTATAGTTTAAAAAAACTAAAAAACACGCATTTAGAGTTAATCAAACTAAAAAGTAAAAAATAATTCT
Source organism: Agelastica alni (assembly GCA_950111635.1). NCBI lineage: Eukaryota > Metazoa > Arthropoda > Insecta > Coleoptera > Chrysomelidae > Agelastica > Agelastica alni. Next base: position 40,905,692 of record OX467708.1, on the reverse strand, counting down.
TAACATAAGAATAAAATTACTGACGAGAGAATTAATGTCACTGTTTTAAAAGCGTTGGCTGCTTTCATTCCGAAACGCAGGTTTAGGTTAAAAATGTCATACATGCCCCCCCACGCTTTTAGAACAGTGACATTAATTTTTTCGTCAGTAAATTTATTCTTATGTTTAAGAATTATTTTTTAGTTTAATTAACAATAAAGCGTATTTTTTAATTTTTTTAAACAATAATTTATTTTTCGCTTTTTAGTTCGATTTGTTTTACTCACCCCCGGCGTATATCTCACCAGTATATTGGATTGGGTGAATTATAATATGACATTGGAACTGCGCGCATGCATAGTTCACGCACTAGTTCTATCTTTTTTACTCTCATGCAAAGGATCCCTGAAGAAATTTATGAATCCTGGCGAAACTAATCAGGATAATCGGATATTTTGATCGAATTATTGCATTGTCGTCGGTCTTTGACAAGTGTGCGAAGTTTTAATTAAATCTGATCTCTTAAAGTAGGGCAAAATCGAGGCCAAAGAGTCAGTTGCAAACATAGAGGTGAAACTAATATAAGCGTGTTAAAAATCAAGTTGATTCTTCATCATTTCGAGAAGAAAGTTATTTTTATCTGTTTATAGATATTATTGGGATAAGAAGAAAATTAATTTGTCAATCTTTTAGTTATTGATCTGTGAAAAACGACAAATCAAAATATAGTTTAAGATTTAAAATTAATATAACATTTATATATTTTTTTTCGTAATACTTTGTTTTTCTTATGAGGAACTACGACTTTTGTGCATTTATGAACAATTAAACCAGAGACTGTACCAACGATCCTAGTCCTGTATATAGTGCTTCATGTAAAATTTAATGCGTTTATCAAGGACATTCCTAATTGTGTTTGTGAAAATATACTTTTAAAAGATAAAAGATTTTTAAACGAGATAAAATAAGTAAATAGATTTCACTTTCTTGAAAGTTATATTATTACTTTAGGTACTTTGAAAGTAAAGGCTTGTAGTTATGAATATATAGTTATGGAAAATTGTAACTTCTTAAAGTAAACTAAAGTTCTTCAGTTGCATTAAAATACAGTGAAGTTTATGAATGAAATAGCTTAAAGTTTTACCCGCAAGGGTTTATTTTCACAAGAAGTTATTGTTTAATTGATTTAAAAAAAAACAGAAGTGACTTTACAAGAACATGTTTATTAGATTCGACTTTTGTTGTCTCAGTCACCAGCAGCGCTTGATATTTTACTTAATACAGGGTGTTTAAAAAGAAGGTGACCCCGTCTTTAAGATAGGTAGAAAACTGAAAAATAATTGGGGTTTGTTAGGTAAAAAATTTTCGTAACGTCATCCGTATTCAAGATAAAGGTCGTTGAAGAAAAAAAAATGTATATATACACTTTTATTACGATTTTGCCGAAACTACTGGAAACATTGTGATGAAATTTTATACGAATATGTTTTAAAAGCTAATACATCCCATGAATTTGAGTTATATCTAACTCTCATAAAGGGCGCTAGTTAAACGGTTCGTACCAAGTAATATTAAACATAATTTTTTTAAGGTAAGATTTATTAATCAAAATTTCAAATGAACTTAAACAACATTTAATTTTACACCAAAAAGATACTCTTGGTAAAACTCGATAATAACCAAATTTTTTTCTCCAACACCCTTTATCTTGAATACGGATGGCGTTACAAAAATTTTTTACTAAGCAAACCCCAATTATTTTTCAGTTTTTTACCTACGGGGTCACCTTTTTTTAAAACACCCTGTATAAATGTTAGGATCGTTTCATGTGCACACATGGTTTTGGTCTAAAGATATTTTATTCTGAGCTGGAAATTTTTAACTTAATTGAGATTTTGCAATGGATAATTTAAAACAATTTAATTTTAAAACCTAAGGGTAAAAGGGTTCAAGATTATATATATATATATATATATATATATATATATATATATATATATAATATATATATATATATATATATATATAGCTTTATGAACACCCAGAAAGTGTTAAAAAAAGGCACGTCTGGCTGTGCATAGAGGAGTGTTGGTTTCTATATTTATGTATGGTAGTGAATGTTGGGTTTGGCAGAAAAAGCATGAAAATAGGATTAATGCTGTGGAGATGAGTAGTCTGAGAAGTATAGCCGGCGTAACTCGGTTGGATAAAGTAAATAATAGTGAGATAAGAGAACGATGTGGTGTAAAAGAAGATGTGGCTACACAGATAGATAAAGGAATGATTAGATGGTTTGGACACGTAGAAAGGATGGATGAAGAAAAATTAACTAAACAAATTTATAAGGCGAGTGTAAATGGACAAGTCGGTAGACTCGATCTCGATCAGATCAACATTGTTTTAAAGAAAGGCCAGATCAAGAGTACCAACAACCGACGAGCATGTATGAGAGCACTGATGAAAGGAGAGGAAGCAAAAGATGTGTGTAAGAGCCGTAGCAAGTGGAAGAAAGTGGTCTTTGCCTACGCGTAAGGGAAAAATGCGTGACTAAATGTGAGTATGTATGTATATATATATATATATATATATATATATATATATATATATATATATATATATATATATATATATATATATATATATATATATATTATATTATAATTTTTTTTTCTGATAAACGTTATTGTTAATAACTTGTAGAAAGTGTATCTCTTGGTTAGGTTTTTATAGCATAAGTTTACATCGCTATTCATAAAAAAAACGGGCAAATTTACTGATAGTAGGAGCATCGTTATACTCTCGAACAAGTACTACTATAAACAAAAACTACTTCACTACATAAATTCAAAGCGTGTCATACCTTTTAGTTCTCTGAAAACATCTAACGTGTCAGAAAACGACACGCCGTCGATGAAACTCCATAAAAAAAAAGGAAAATGCTACAAAAGATACAAGAACTTGACGGTCGCTGGAGAAACCCTAAAAGGAAGAGTCTATTTGGTCTCTCCATAAAAGCGACTCAATTTCAAAAATGGGCCATAACGGGTCCATATTTGAATGATAGCTGCGTCGTAAAATCAACCAAAGTGGCCGTAACTGAGATACACAATATATTTGTGTGTAGAATTTGGGTTTCTATTGGATTTGAAAGGTTTTTGTGGTTTTTTACGACGATTTTAAAACTGGTTTTTTCAGGCACAAGTTTGATTTCGCAATTAGAAAAAATGTTTGCTACTAATGAAATGAATGAGTGATGGATAAAAAGTAAAAAAAAGAAGACCACATACATAAATGAGGAAAATTCGCAAAACAATAAAATTCCCATTTCAAAAGTAAGAAAAGGAATATTAAAATACAAAGTAAAAATAAATTGTAAAAAATACCGAAAGATACAATTTAAACAGTTCTTCTTTTTTATAAAAATTAAAATTTCCTTTTGGATAAGATATTGCATGACTTCTATAAAAATTACATTTTTTGTCATAATTATTCAGAGGGGGTAAAAGTAGGGGCTAATGTTTTTATGTTAAATAATGTCAATTTTAAATTTAAATTCGACTTTTTTGAGTTTATTTTGATAAAATTCATTTTTAAAATTAAAGCAAATTTATTTATAGTATGGTCGAGTTAATGGAAGTTTTTCTTAATTTTTAAGAACAGCTCCGATTTAGATGTTTTTTTTTAATATTTCATTTTATTGCTACTGTTGCTACTATTATGCTACTGATAGTCAAAGCCAGAAATAATATTTCCACAAATTAGGCACCTCAAATAATTTAGCCGACAGCAAGTCCACCATTATATATATATAATATATATATATATATATATATATATATATATATATATATATATATATATATACATATATATATATATATATATTTATATATATGTATATATATATATATATGTAAATAAATTATTGAAAACTGTAATATTATTACATTTTTGTATAATTTTTGCACATTATAGTATTCTCCGTTTTTGGAAGTTATTTACCGGGTGGTGCTTGTTAAAAAAAACAGATGTCGCGACTAGCGCTTTTGCGTGGTTTTTCTATATATGAATTTAATTGGAGTCGAAGCTTAAATGTGTCTGTTCGAAAAAACCTACCCTGTGTTTATGGGGAGCAATTTACTCCGAATCCGGTCCACAGGTGGTTTCTTCGAGCAGATAAAATTAAGCCCTTTTTCTTACTTAACAAGCTCCTGTATATCTTGTTTCCTGTGATGGGGTAGAATACACGATTATATATCAGATGTAATTCAATGCCTGTCGCAGGCATATAGCCAGAGAAGTATTTTGTTTTCTGATATATAATCGACCTACTTATACCTTTATTAAAATTTTTTAGGTAAGTACAGTAGTCATAATTCTTTTACACACGCACACGCACACACGCACACACGCACACACACACACACACACACACACACACACACACACATATATATTCTTGTTTGTAGCTGAATACAATTATACAATGTAAAAATTTATGGGGATGCAGCTGTGTTTAAATGAAACTTTTTTTACTTTTTGTAAAAGCTTTCGAAATTAATTTATTTCTTCTTTAGTTACTCTAAAAATATATGGTATAATAATGGACAAATTTTTTAAAAAATACTTGTAGTATATGAGTAAAAGATAAAATAACATTCAGAAAATATAATATTTTTTGGCAGTACTTAATTTGAAAAGCCAATATGAAGTTATTAAATAAAAGATGTAGCTACATAGGATAAAGTAAAATAGTTCATAAAGATATTTTTGTAAAAGGTTGAATCAAGTTATTGCTGAATTATTAAGTATATAGTTTTTCTTACTGAATTTTTTTTAATATTCAAAATATTAGAATAAATTATGTTTAAATTTTAATTTTTTATTAATTGATTATTTTTTATTTTATATGTAAACCATTTATAAAAAACATTTTTTAAACATATTACTTTTTTAAGTTAAAATTGAAATATTGGTAAAATCAATTGAATGTCCTGTACTACTTACATGTTGTGATAAAGCACAAGCGTTTGGTCTTGAACAAATGTCACTTTTGTGAGAAAGCTTTAGCAAAAAGAAAAAGAGTTTCATTTAAAAATAGCTGAATCCCCACAAATTTTTACATTACATATATTTATAAAAAAAAAACTTTACCTATGCATAGATATTTTCGTTTGGTTAATACATATTTTAATTCTTTATATTGTACCATAAAATATAAATTAATTGTTAAGTTGAAATTTTTAGTAATAATTTAAATTTACTTTATATAAATGTGGTATAATGTTAAAGTTAGTTAGCTAGTTAATTAGTTACTTGGACTGTAGTCTTTCATTGGAAAAAACATATGCTTTCCGATCATCGCATCGGGACTAAATAGGAAAAAAAAAGAAATATATTGCTGTTTATTTTACCGATACAAGTTTGTTAACAATCTATACAGTTATAGCTGTATTATACAACATACGTAAAAATTTAGAAGATTAAATTTGAAAAATATAGTTTTTAACATTACACTTATTTTATTAGTAGTTAATTTTTTTTTATTTATTTGCTGTACTTAAAATTACTCAAAATATTTCAACAAACTTCCAAAATCACAATTAAATATTTCATATCTGTCATGTCTTTGACATCTAATACAAATCCAGCCTTTTAGAAATAAAGATATCGAATCTTAATCAGATCCTTACATTTAACTACATGCATCGCTATAAGGAAAACCACTAACACTATTTTAGTAGTTTTACAAAAAACAACTACATAATATGATTTTTAGAATGGATGTTCACTGTTTATTGGTTGCACTTGGTTGTGAAAAAATACGGTTTTATTGTATCTCTGATTTAAGTTAAATCATGGAAGCATATAAATTAAAAAAAAGTTAATTAAAATCGGTCCATAGTTTTTGCGTCATGCTAGAACAAATAAACAAACAAACACACAGACAAAAAATTAGAAAATGATTTGGAGTCAGGGACTAAATATCATACTATAACATTTTTTTGTAAATATGTACAGACATACTTTTGTTAGTTTTATAATAGTCGAGATTTCGTCAACATGCTGAATATTACAAAAGTTTGTTATGTTAAACATAAAAATAAAAGGTCCAAAACATCGAAAATTCGCATTCAAAACTTTCGCAAAAAGAGTTAACTAGGTTCGTTTTTTTAACACTTCTTAGAAATATTAATCCCGACAATCGCCCTTCGGCGCTTCTCATGAATAAAGATGGCATTATTTAATTTAAAACTGACCGTAAAGAGGTGAATTAACGTTTCACAAAGGAAAAAAGACAATGTTATACAACGTTTTGTTATTTGCCGCTTCTTTGAACAGCATAAAAAACATGCGATAAGTATTACCAAACGTGATCACTAATAGGTCTGTTAACAGTTTATTTAAAATGGGTAAGAATTCTGTCACAAAGAAATTCCACTAACCTTTGACTTTGATTCCAGTAGTGTACTAAAAAAATATAAAACAGAAACGTGTACAGTATTTCCTCTGTGTTTCGAACGAAAGCTCTTAAATGGTTTAAACAAATGAACTGTAACTTTGAACCATTTTTTATGTTAAAGTGAAAATAAAATCATTTGCTTCCTCCGACTTACCACGCTAAATCCACGTAGTTTCCATGGTGTTGTGGGGGCCCCAATGTCTTTGATCTGGTAACAGCACTCCACATAAAATTGTGTAAGAATATACACGATATACCCGGTGGATGATTTCATTAGAGGATAAGATGGCGACTAATGGCCAAAATAACGATTTTAGTCACTTTAGAGTAGTTGAACTTGAACTATATTCCTCGACGTCTCTTGAGGGCTAGTTAAATCTCTGCGCCGTCGTAGAAGAGGATACCAATTAACTGGTTTGTCGATAGGGGCAATTGTTTATAGAATTAACAATATTTGAATTAACTCTAGGCAATAACTTACGTGAGCTTTCCCAAACACTCTGCGATCTGAAAGTTGTAAACAAATCAACTTTTGCAAAACAATAAACTTAAGTAAAGTAAATCTAAGTTAATTTAACCACCTTCTTTTGACTATGAAATTAAAAAAGCTACTGAAAATTAATAGTATTTGTTGCAAGGAAGAAAAAATCTTACGCATGCTCGTATGTGTGATTTGATCATTTTGCTTAGAAATCCCCATTGGCGTGCAGTGGCATTGGAAGTAGGGTAGGTAATAGGTAGCATAATTTTTTTAATGTTTACCATATTAAGAAACAGAAATAGGTGCATAATTATTTTTTTAAATAGTTCAATACGGCGGTTTTTTATCAAAAATCATTGATAACATTATCATATTAATTAAATTCAACACTTATTCGTTTTAATTGTTTCTGTGAACATTTTTGTAAAAAATATGTGGGCAACTTATTATTAAAACAACCGCATATTGCTGCATCGCTTTATTCCTTTTTAACACACGGCGCTACATCCATGTATTTAATAATCACTATAAGTGCTGCCTTAATATAAATTTCATATTATCGCAATGGTCCACCTTACGATACTCTCATGTGAGCCACCTACAAGGGGAATATCAAGTGCGTTTAGAAGCAAGAGTACACTACTTTGGAATCTTGGAAGTGTTCTTTGCGTTTGCTTTAATAATATTTGAAGATAAAAATTATTCGACAACAGGAAGTAGTAAATATGATTTTTGTAATTTAATAGTAGAATAATCGCTTATTTACAAACGTTACTAAAAATCACCCTATAAATAATCATATCAAGGATTTTAGGTAGTGTTAGGTTAGGTCAGGTTAGGTATCATGTAAGTGTGGCAGAGATCGCCTCTCCACTGCGACCTTTAGTAGGTCTATTGTGGCTCACCCCTAGAGGTTACAGTTTACCGCACAATCCAGCCCTTCTCACGAAGTTCATAGTTGTATGGGGTGAAATTTTTCTGATATTGGTAGGTTTTAGGTTGGTATAACCAAACATGTTAAACTTTATTCTTCCCAGCCCGGGGCATAAACATAGTATATGTTCAACAGTTTCGTCTTCCACGCAGCAAAACCGACAGTCCGTTTGTTGATTCAGACCTATCTTTCCGAGGTGGTATCTTAGACGACAGTGTCCTGTAAGCAGTCTCTTTAGAATTCGTAGGTCAGTGCTGCTTTATTCTATAATCTGCTTAGTTATGTTTCTCGAGGGTTTAGGTAAAAACGCCTGAGTTAACCCTGGTATATCGGACCAGTAAGTGAGTAATTTCCTCTCCGCCCAGTTTGAAATGATTGTTTTGACGGCACTTGTAGTGATTCCAAAAACCGACTCTGGTCCAGTAAACGCAGATTCGGCGCCCTGGTTTGCAAGGGTGTCGGCTTTTTCGTTTCCCTTCACCCCTGGTGCCCAGTTACCCACAGCAGAATCACCCTGTTGTTCGCACCAAGGTACTTTAGGGATTCGATGCAATTCCATACAAGTTTAGAATTTATCTTGTTGGAGCTTAGTGCTTTTAAAGCAGCCTGGCTGTCTGATATTATACTTATGTTTTTGTTTGCTAGAGGTCTATTGGTCAGCTCTCTTGCACACAATTTGATAGCGCAGACTTCACCCTGAAAGATTGTTGCATACCTGCCAAGACTGGTAGATATTTTAATCTTTGGTTTCCTGCTGAAAACACCGGCCCCAACTTCATCTGGGGTTTTTGAGCCATCTGGGTACATTACGTATTCAGTCTTCGGAAGGAGGATTTCTCCCCTTACCCATTCATCTCTCTTCGGGAAGAGGACTTTGAACGACTTTTCTTCGTGTATTTTTGTGGCTAGCAAGTCAGGATCCATTCCGAGAATTTGGTTGTTTTTTGTTTCACTTAGTATCCCGGAGTGGTTCCTGAGCTGCTCTCCATTCGGGAAATGTATTTGCACCAATGTCTTTTGAAATTACTTACCAAATTTAGTATAAATCTGCTAGTGCGCAGCTTTGATTTTATTTCAAATTAAATTTTCTATTTACACACACTATTTAAGAATACAATACTTTAAGTTATATACCAACGGGACAGAGGACTATAGCCAAACGGGTTTTAAAATTTTGGTCACTTTAATGGGGTGTCCCTTAACAAAAATAACTCTAATAGTTACACTTTATTGGGACATCCTGCATATTTTAAAATAACTTCAAATTGTAGCCTCAATAAATATACAAACTAGTAATGTAACAAAAATTTTAAAACTTTTACCGTTTCGCTATAATCCACCGTCACGGTTGGTAGTGATTCACCCTGTATAATCAATCGTTCCAAAAATTTGTTCAATAAATTTTTTTTTATTTGCTGTAAATATGACAGTTAAATTATAACTTAAATATTTTTGTGGACCATTTAAAAACGTATGTGATAAATATAAGTAAGTTTTCATTTTTATGGAATTATTGTAAATGTACTGAAAAGACTTTTTAGTGCAAATAAATTTTATTATTTTGTAATTAAATATTAAATAAAAAACAACAAAGACGATTATAAATATCATTTTGAATTTCTAGCTATAAAATTATACAAAATATTAAACACGTTGAATACCAACACTATTTTTGGTGGAATACGTTATAGACCAATGACTAGATAACTAGTCCTGGTGGGTTTTTTATAGTGACCCAAGACTAGTTAACTAGTCATGATTTCTGTACAATGTAAGGTACTTCATTTTATTGTGGGTGCCACGAAATAGCTCACATAAGTTGTCCTTTGGAAAGTGCCAATAAACGCTCTTTAACAGCAGCCAATACTATTAATTCGATTATTCACCAATTGATGTCCATGGTCATGAAACTTTCCCCGTACGAATTAAAAATAATAAATGTATATTTATTTAGAGAACAGAAGTCTTGCAAAGTGTGCACGTATTGTTAAGTTTAAGTTAAGGTTTAATTTTAGATGCAGCAAAAATTCAAATATCAAAACTCGGAAAGGGAGTGTTAAAACAAATTGAACTAGCACGTTTAGAAAACAACCTAGATGAAATAAATGATACGGAGAACCCATATTCAATCGACGATTCACTGTATGACAAAGCATATGATCTCAAAGGAGATGACAGTGAGATTGACGAAAGCGAGGATAGTCAGTTGGATAAAAACAAGACTGCGAAAGAAACACAGATCCACCTAACAATCGGGATATTATCAAGGTAATATATCTGACGAACAGTTATGGGTAAGTGAAAACGAACAACCACCAGAAATAGCTTTTCTTGCACAACCTTGTTATAATGTTTACTTGCCAGATGATGCCAAGTCACTTAATTATTTTAACCTCATGTTTTCTCAAGATATGTTAGATGTTGTTGTCCAGTAGACTAATAGATGGGGTGAAAAATCTAAACCTTAAACTACAAGAACTAAAACAATTTATATGCCGGTGTTGCTTGGGAGGTATGATTGAATTTCTAGGTTTGAAACAACGTTGATCAAAAAACAGACTTTATTATCATCATACCATTTTTGGTCAAGCAATGTCGAGAAATCGATTTCAAGCCATTTTGAAATCTTTTAGATTTGTCGAACATGCAGAAGTGGATATTACAGATCGATTGTATTAAATTGGAGTTATTATAGATAAAGTTCTGTGTAATGTAATAAATATTACAAATACGTGTTATTTATTAGACTAGTTAACTAATTAACAATGGAGGCATTCAAAACTGTTTTAAAATTATTTCTGAACTATTATCATTGTAAAATATACAAGGAATTAAATAAAACATTATTATATTCCGTGCGGGCCCCCCATTAAAAATAATAGGGAATAGGGTTGGTCCCCAATAAAAACCGACAGGACTAATTAACTAGTCATTGGTACTCAAGGTGTTAACTTACAAAACAACAAAAAAAGGCTGTACAATTATTTTTATACATTTGTATCATTAGGTAATTGTTTCCGAAAGAATGAATTAACATAAAATAACAATTGACATTGGAAAATTTAATGCCACTAAAGCGGGAAAATATTTAAACACGTTTCTTCGGTTAATAAATTAGCATAAAAACAACATCAATCTAAGACATCTTCTTATTCAAGAGGTAATACTTAGGTTCTGAAAAATTACATCGTTAAGCATTGGCGGACCCTTCTTTTATTCACACACAATTACAAGAATTATACTGTGTAAATCTATCTTCTAAGTATTTTTTCTGACTGCGCCAAACACCAGAGTTTGTAAATTAAGTAAATTTTTTTATTTTTTTTTAAATTAGATAATGTTGTTAAGATTAAATAAAAAGTTTAATTATTTTACCTCGTATTGCTACTTCCTAAAGTTACAAAAGGCAACTTTTTGGAATTTTATAATTTTAAACTTAAACTTTGGCTATATTTTTTTTTTCAATTTTAAATGATGGTCAATTATCTAACATTTGTAGCATTGCAAGGACAATTCGTACACTTCTTTTGTACCAATAGTTTGGAGAAATACAATAGTTCTTTAACAGGAAGGACAAAGAAAAAGCACTGCAAATCATGAAACCAATAAATAAATATCATTGGTCTGGGTGCGTTGTTATTATAATTATGATTATTATTGAAATTATTTTAAAAAACAATTTCAAATTGTTTATAACAAATTATAATTATATTTTATATTATAATTTTTTTGCTTTTTGACTCTTTATAAAAAACAGCTAAACCAATATTGCTAAAAATCTAATCAGTTCTAAGTTGCATAATTATGCGTGGAATGCACACACACACACACACACACACACACACACACACACACACACACACACACACACACACACACACACACACACACACACACACACACACACACACACACACACACACACACACACACACACACACACACACACACACACACACACACACACACACACACACACACACACACACACACACACACACACACACACACACACACACACACACACACACACACACACACACACACACACACACACACACACACACACACACACACACACACACACACACACACACACACACACACACACACACACACACACACACACACACACACACACACACACACACACACACACACACACACACACACACACACACACACACACACACACACACACACACACACACACACACACACACACACACACACACACACACACACACACACACACACACACACACACACACACACACACACACACACACACACACACACACACACACACACACACACACACACACACACACACACACACACACACACACACACACACACACACACACACACACACACACACACACACACACACACACACACACACACACACACACACACACACACACACACACACACACACACACACACACACACACACACACACACACACACACACACACACACACACACACACACACACACACACACACACACACACACACACACACACACACACACACACACACACACACACACACACACACACACACACACACACACACACACACACACACACACACACACACACACACACACACACACACACACACACACACACACACACACACACACACACACACACACACACACACACACACACACACACACACACACACACACACACACACACACACACACACACACACACACACACACACACACACACACACACACACACACACACACACACACACACACACACACACACACACACACACACACACACACACACACACACACACACACACACACACACACACACACACACACACACACACACACACACACACACACACACACACACACACACACACACACACACACACACACACACACACACACACACACACACACACACACACACACACACACACACACACACACACACACACACACACACACACACACACACACACACACACACACACACACACACACACACACACACACACACACACACACACACACACACACACACACACACACACACACACACACACACACACACACACACACACACACACACACACACACACACACACACACACACACACACACACACACACACACACACACACACACACACACACACACACACACACACACACACACACACACACACACACACACACACACACACACACACACACACACACACACACACACACACACACACACACACACACACACACACACACACACACACACACACACACACACACACACACACACACACACACACACACACACACACACACACACACACACACACACACACACACACACACACACACACACACACACACACACACACACACACACACACACACACACACACACACACACACACACACACACACACACACACACACACACACACACACACACACACACACACACACACACACACACACACACACACACACACACACACACACACACACACACACACACACACACACACACACACACACACACACACACACACACACACACACACACACACACACACACACACACACACACACACACACACACACACACACACACACACACACACACACACACACACACACACACACACACACACACACACACACACACACACACACACACACACACACACACACACACACACACACACACACACACACACACACACACACACACACACACACACACACACACACACACACACACACACACACACACACACACACACACACACACACACACACACACACACACACACACACACACACACACACACACACACACACACACACACACACACACACACACACACACACACACACACACACACACACACACACACACACACACACACACACACACACACACACACACACACACACACACACACACACACACACACACACACACACACACACACACACACACACACACACACACACACACACACACACACACACACACACACACACACACACACACACACACACACACACACACACACACACACACACGTGAAGATATGCCAACATTCGGGATTCGCAAAAGCGGACCCATTACTTTAACTTTCACTGGGAAGTTAATACTCGCATCCTTTTAAAAAATCTGCAGTTAGTTTTTGTTAAATACCACATTAAATCCTATTAAGTTTTCTTTTGTGAGTTAGTTGTGCAAATAAAAATTTTAAAGGCTTTCTATGAGTACCAGCAATGTATATTGTAATGTATATTGAGAAATAAATTATCCGTTATTATAATTTGTAGCTGGATTTAAAACATTAATTAATCTACAACAATGTTTAATTTAAAGATTTACGATATTATCGTTTTAATTTGGTTAATATAATTTATAAAGGGTAAATCACTACTAACGGGACGGAGGATTATAGCAAAACGGTTAAAGTTTTAAAATTGTTAACACTTTAGTAGTTTGTATATTGATAAAGGCTATACTTTAAAATTATTTTTGGGTCTTTTCTAATACGTCCCCGCATTTTTAATTTCTTTTTTATAACCAACGGCTGGACCAATTTTGATGAAATTTTTAGCCAATATTTAGATTAGCCTGGCAAATGGTCTTGTAAAGTTAATTATTATTAATTAACAATAATTATTATTAATGTGATCAATGCTATTTTGCGGTTTTTTACACCAGAATTGAAGGTTTCCTGCGTTTTGATCCCCGGACAAAATATCCTCGCGACAAAAAGTGCGCGTGAAAATTTAATAATATGTATATTATAAAATAACCTCACCGTCGTTAACATATTAAACAATTATTTGACGAAATAAATAACACAACAAAATTAGTAAAAAAAAAAAACACAATATATTTTTATTACCAAAACTACTTTTACATCACTCCACTAATGATTTCCATGTTGGAAGTAGAGTCTATTAATTTTGGCTATAGCAAATACTTTACTAAACATTTCCAAGAAGGGGAGCAAATAGAGTCTATTAATTTTGATAATAGTAAATATTTTACCTAAGATTTTCATGAAGGGGAGCAAATTAAGTCTATTCAACGAGTGTGTGATGTAAAAAACATCAACAATATAATATTGCTCAAAACGATAAATACTAGATTATCGATAATAACTTAACCTTACCTAAACTAAATTATTAAATCCTGAATGCCAATCTTCGAATAACTCAACAAAATTTGATCGTTGCGCTATCTTTGGTAATTTTTTGAACTGTTAGTCACGATCTATCGATTATTGATATCGATAATCTATGTATTTGTACATGCGTAGTAGTTTGATTTTTGTAATTTCACCTGTTTCTCTTGCACAAGACTGTGTTTTTGAGGTTATTTATATTATTTGTGTTATTGTTATTAACTAAATTAGTGAAAATGCCTCTTCAATTTATACGATTACAAAAGGGTCATAATCTATTATTATTTAAAGGGATGGCGTATTGTAAAAAGCCTAAAAACAAAAATGATATTTTCTGGCGGTGAAATGTTGATCCAAAGTGTCATGCTATCATACATACTGATACTGATAGATTAACGATACAGAATAGATTAACATGGTCCCTGCGCAATAATTACACATGTTAACATTAAAATATATTGTACTCTTTTATTGTGTTTTATATAAAAAAAAATCGAATTTTAAAAGTTCTTCACCAGGTACTGTTGGTGTTAGGTTATAACGTTAGGATAGGTTAGGCTAATAATAATCGGTATTAATTGAGGCAGTAGAAGTAAAAAAATTAGCCTTACCTGACCTAACGCACTAACCTAACATCAACAGTGCTAAGTGAAAAACGAAAAAATAAAATTGAAATGCGGGGTTGCTACCAAACTTCACACGTTCACCCGCCGGGTTGATTTAAAGATTGGCTGAAAATTTCATCAAAATCGGTCCAGCCGTTATATTTTAATGTTAACGTGTCATTCTTGCGCAGGAGCCATGTTAATATTTAGTATAAAAAAAACACCAGAAAAAACCATAAATTATAATAATATTAAATATATAATTATTGTTAAATTTGACAAATCAATTAAATAAGTTAGACTCACGTTTAGTAATGATAAATTAAAAACGATCAGTAATAATAAAAAAAATTACACTTGGTGGCTACAAAAAAAAAATTGAACATGAGGGGTTGCTACCAAACTTCACACGATCATTCGCTGGGCTAATCTAAAGATCGGCTGAAAATATATTAAAATTGGTCCAGCTGTTGACTATAGAAAAAAAAATTAAAAATGCGGGGACTTCTTTAAAAATACCCTTATTTTAAATATACAGGGTGTCCCAATAAAGTATGTCGTAACAAGGTTGAATTTTTTATGGGACACCCTATATCTTACTGCTTATTGTCCCTAAAAAATAAGGTTTACATTCATAGGGGTTCCCGGTACCTAAGTACACATTGTTCTGAGTTATGTCGACTTTTTTTAAAATATGATGTCATTATCTACTAATCTAACAAATTTACTTTCACGTGCAAATGGTTGGGTATTAGTTGAATGTATTCCATGATTAAGTATTAAACATCTCTTTACAGAGTGTTTGGAATTTGCAGATTCATTGATAGATCATTTAATATGTTATATGGGGCTTAAATGGAGTGCTCTGTATTTTACTGCATTTTTGATTGTTCGTAAAAAGTAAGGTATACTTTCATAATGGTTCCCTATAGCTAAGTACAGAATGTTCTGAGTTTTGTTAACTTTTCTTAAAATGTTATGTTTGCAAAAAAGTCATTATCTACTAATCTAACAAATTTACTTTTACTTCTAAAAAGTTGGGTATTTGTTTAATGTTTGTCATGATTAAGTAGAATTTACAGTTTCAATAATAAATGAATTAATTTGTAACATGGAACGTATTTTAAATAAACAATTTATAAATTTTTAAAAAATACTGAGTGTCTCAAAAGAACAAATATAACTTTGATATGCATACCTTATTGAGAAATCCTATATATTTTAAAATAATTTTAAAATGTAGCCTTTCTCAATATACAAACTACTGAAGTAACAAAAATTTTAAAACTTTTACCGTTTCGCTATAATCCACTGTCCTATTGGTAGTGATTTACCATATTATTATAAATGGAAAAATGGCAAATGAGATGGTTGTCTTTCAAATATATAAAATATATTTAGAAAGTAAAACCACATACCTGATCAGAAAAAGAGATTTTATTTCCTACTAGTAACAATTTTTTGTTTTAAACTTTTTACAAATAAATAAAATAAATACATTTTTTGGTTTTCTTACTGTAATAAAAGATGTAGTTGATTTTTAAAATTCAGAAGACGATTTCCTAATACAAAAGGTTCAATAGCTAAAAGACTTAATATAAATACAAACACATCTGCTGTTACAAAACGTAAATTTTGTTATTACAACTAGATGTCTACAAAAAAAAAAACAAAAATCCTGATCGACAAATTTCCGATTTTGGAAGCCACAAACTTGATAAGATGCAAATCCACTAGCCTAGTAAAACAAGTGAAACAGATGTTTGGCTAGCGTCCAACCAATGTCAAAATATTATGTAAATATGTAACATTGAATTCAACAAGTTGGGCAAGTTCGTTTGATATTCAAAGCAGTAATACTCTTCACGCATAAAAAATTGACCTATTTTAAGAGAGTGACAAATTTGATGAAGTTTAGTTTATTTAATATTTCTTGTCATACCTTGGCTGAAGTAACTAATTAATGAAATCTTATCAATAAAAATGAAAAAAATTACTGATGACAAATGACAGTTATCAAAAACAATGAGTTTTTTTAAATTTTTATAGTTGAGCTGGTTTAAATAATACTCTTTGTTATTTGGCCGAGCTTTCGAAAATATTTATTTTTTTATCAAGACATCTATAAAACAGTTAAAATGTAAACAATTGTAAAAAGATAGGTTTAAAAATACTTACTAAACACATGAGGTTTGAAGTAACCAGTCAACGTCAAAACGAAAACAGACAATCGTTAAAAATCAAATTTAAAAACATTAAGGATACACAAAATTATAACTAGAAAATTAATTAACATATTTGTTGACCAGTACTAAAAATTGTGAGTACAAACGATTAAAATTCATTTTGATGGTTTTAAAAGAGTCAAGGTCACACACTGTAAGACAAACCTAAAATAAGTGGGAATTTCAAAATGTATGATTTGGTTAAGATTATTTGGGAATTTTGGAAGAAAAACATTCTAATTTTAAAATGTAATTGTAAATATTACTTAAATTATTAAGGTCAGTTTTTTTATTCATACTGTTGGTACCATTCTTCTACAATTTGTAACTAATTTTTAACTTGTGCATTATCAGGAATTCTGATTTTTTAAAATATTTAATACCTGGCCTGTGGTGTTAGCAGTTTTTAACATACAATTAAGCTGCATTGTTTCGTAGCCGCGTAAAGATTATCTATCTCATTTATCTTTTAAAGAGATTTATCAGGATAATTATTAGTAATGGTTTTTCCACCTACAATTCTCCCACTCAACAATCTCACAAGCACTCATTTGCAGATAAAGGTATTTGACTATTATCTTCGCGGTTTATTGCGATTCCAAGTCACCTACGTGAAATTTTTTAAATAAAAATTTAACAATTTGTCCTGCTTTATAAATTTAAACACTATGCATAGGCTTACAATATAATCCATGAAATATCGATATAATTTTTACCAAATTTTGGGTATTTACAATAACAGTCAAGCCAATCTTTTATTTACTAAAAAAAAATTGCAAGTTCAAAGTAGGCTTTACATGGTCAATCATTTTGATCAAAGGGTCGCGTTAATCGATAAGTCAAGCATGATTGACCGTTTAGGAATCCGTTTGACTTTTGAGTTATTCATTGACGGTGATTGATTAAAGCAAATGACTAAAGAGGGCGCTTGACCGTCTAGAACGATTTTGATCAATCTCTTCCTTAGTCACGCAACACAGCATATACCCACATAGCATTGCAACTGGTAAAGGAAAAATGGGGAGTATGTTACGAGGCGGCCGAACAACGCATTACAGGTAACTGTGGTAGCTCAATGACAGGGAGCAAATACATCCCCTTTCTTTCCAATTAAGACAACTTAGGTTATTGATTAGAGGTTGGTCCATTTGAAGAGTTTAAGTTCATTTCATAGTTAGTAATTATTAAATAAATAATGTTGAAATAAAAATTTGTTGCGTTTCAAAATGTACTAATAGGACAAGCACCCAGTATTGTTTTCCATACCCGAAAAATGGATTGGATACTTTTCAAAAATGATCGAAAGTGATAATCCAAGAAATAAATATTCAGTAACCATCTACGCAAATTTTCTTGCATGTGCTAGACGTTTTAAACAGCAACATATTTGTACAGTTGCCTTGTGGAGAAGAGGTGTCTCAAGCTTACTGCCATTCCTAGTTTTTTTTTCACATGTACCTACCAGGTCAAAAAGAACAATGCAATAAAAAAAACCTAACCTAAAGTAAACTTTACTTACATACATAATGCCTTATTTAATTATGTTACAACTTACATAGACAATTTTTATATAATTGTAATTTTTAATATTATTTAAAATGTCTTAAACAAACTTATTCTATGGCTACTTTTTAAGATACCGATACAAGGTGTTGCCTTACAAACCTGAAAAATATTCTTTTAATTCGGCTATACTATTAGCGTGAAAATCTATATATATATATTTATATGGTCACGGTTTTTCCCCACGGTAGGCAGAGACCACTTTCTTCCACTTTTACGGTTCACATCTTTTGCTTCCTCTACTTTCATCAGTGCTCTCATACATGCTCGTCGTTGGTATTCTTGACCTGGCCTTTCTTCAAAACAATGTTGATTAGATCGAGATATGTTCGCCGAGGTCGACGTCTACCGACTTCCGTCCATTCACACTCACCCTATAAACTTTTTTCATCAATCTTTCTTCATCCATCCCTTCTACGTGTCCAAACCATCTAAGCATTCCTTTATCTATCTTTGAAACCACATCTTCTTTTACACCACGGCGTTCTCTCATCTCACTACTCTTTACTTTATATATATATATATATATATATATATATGATGATATATCGATCCAGGATTGCATCCGTTTGTTAGTTAAAAACCGTTTGGTTTTTGGCAGACGTTTCGCCAAGATCTCACTTGGCATGCGTAGTCTTCGCTGGTCGGCTAAGGACTGATCATATATATATATATATATATATATATATATATATATATATATATATATATATATATATATATATAATGTCGGTTTTTTTTTTATATTATTTAATAATTTTTGTCTGGTATTTTTTCATTTTGCTAGAAATAAATATAAATTATTTTCACCAATTATTTAAACTCAAATGACGTGTTATGATTGTTTCAGTCGGATTACACTTTATTTTTCCCTCTCTCTGCAGGCAGTAAATATAAAGTAAAAAAAATGGCAACTAACGCATTCTTGACATTCTTGTTACGCACGGGGTGTGTTAAGGAACATCGTTGCAATGAATAGATAAATAAAACCAGAAATATTTTTATCCTACGTAGAAATGAAGTGACTTTAAAAAGTTCCTAAACTTTTTCTAAGGTGGAAGGACTCCTGAAGTAACAACAACAAAAAGAAAGTTACATAACAATACACCGGGAAAATTCCGACCCTTTTACGTTACGTCGTCGAATCGTGTTGCAGCAACAGAGCAACAGAATTGTCAGATTTTACCCTTTTTGGGTTTTGGTATACGCGTTAAAAGTCAAGGTCGCTGGGTTAATTAGTCCATTGGAAGTTTTCCAATTTCACTTCCGGTAAAAATCTCTACTGTAACAACGTTATTTTTCATTTTCAATAGTTATTTCTTTTTTTTTTTTCACATTTGTTTCAAGCTAAGAAAACTTCCCCTAATTTTAATATTTATAATTGTACACTAAGCATGTACATTTAAATTATTATAAAAAAAATTATTAGTATCTTATATAAAAATTACCTAGATGTGCCCATAACGATCACAAAGTAATGAGAAGATATTAGAGAGTACACCGTGCACTTCTAGACGACTTGAACTTCCCAAATGAAACAGTCATTCATCAACAGAGTCTCCAGACTGTTGAACTTACTTCTAAATAAGGTTTTTTGTCTCTTACCTCTAATTTTTTAAGACCCCTAGTAACATATTAATACACATAATAATGTAGGCATAAACAGTTGATAGACTTTATTGATACAAAATTTACAATAAAGTAATGCACGTTACTATCGAGATATCAAGATTGGATGAGGATGCTGCGTTGTTACGTGTTTTCCGCGTTTTTGTATGGAGTGGAGGCATGGACTGTCAAGAAGAATCACACAGAAAAACTACAAGCCTTCGAGATGTGGTGCTACCGTAGAATAAGGCATATCCCTTGGACAGAAAAGATCTCTAATGTGAAAGTCCTAAATCGGATTAATAAGGAATGTAAAGTCATTAACACCATAAAAAATCGAAAGCTTCAATATCTAGGTCATATACTGAGAGGACCCAAATACGTACTTCTACAGCTGATAGTTCGGGGAATGATTGGTGGAAGGAGGAATATTGGAAGACGCCGTGTGTCTTGGCTTAAAAACCTAAGGGACTGGTAATTGTAGCAATGTAGTGAGATGCACTATAAGAAGAAGAAGTTACTATAGACTTGTACAGATGTAATGTTTATACTAGTGGTTCTGGTCTGTTACCTTAAGTTCTTATAAAAACATTTTACAAGAGAGAGAAACTCTAATTGGAATCCTATGTGCGTTTATTAGCCCACTGATCCACTACAGAAGAAGAATACTTTTAGAAATGGTATGCCGTTAAACGGGCATGTGTTAATTTATGCTGATTTTGACAAAACGACTTAATCGTTACCCTTAATAAGTCAACGAAGTCATAAATGGCTTGCTAATGTTTTTAAGTTTAAACAAACGATTTCCTATATTTTTTTTGATGTAGTAAGTAATAAATGTAAAAGGGTCTACCCATGAGATTCCTAAAATATGTCAACTATGACACAATACCGATTTTAAGATAAAATATATGCAGAACTACTTACAAAAAGAACAGTTGAAAATGTAGAATACAAAAGTAAGAAATAATTACAATATTTAAACGTACAAATAAATAACTATTACATGTTAGATTTTGCCATAATACATATTTATAACCTTTATGGCGTCAGTAAATAGGTGGTAGTTTTTTTGTAGTATATTTTAAAAATGTTCTTTATGTGTAACGCAATAAAGTGCATCTCCACCGTTAGATAATGATGTTAGTGAGATATTAGCGGACCTGACGGGCCTTTTATTTCAGTTTTCCCAAATCAATTACCCCCTTATAATTGAATCATCCCTCATCGAGGAAAGTTGCATTTCGTTGCATTTCAAGAATTTAACTTATTTTTTACTCTTCGGCCTGTTTTCTATGCAAATTGAAACTGCGATAACATCTGCAAATACTTTTTAGATAAAATCTGCATTTTAAACGGGAACGATTACTTATTTCGAAAAGTTTAATAGGATTTAATCGAAAAAGAAACGGAAACATTGGTTTTAAACCGATGTAAATTTATTTCATAAACGTAATTAATTTGTGCAACGGGAATTTTTTCCTTGGCAAAACCATCAGGCCAACTCTTCTAATTGAATTAAATTATTAAATTATTTAGTTGTAAAAGCCGGTACTGCGTTATTTGTTTAGTTTTTACTAGGTTGATAAACGAACTTGCTGTTAAGTGACTTTTTGAATGTTATAAAATTCCTGGTTTCATTGAAAACGGCGATTATTCGTTGGTTAATTAATAATTAAATGTTGATTTAATACATATGTGTACTGTTTATTTGTAGTTAAGTATAAAATATTATTTTTACCAACGAATAACGGTCCAATGAATAGCGGATTAATTAAATAATGGATTAGAGAATAGAATAACTGAATATACTAAAAATGCACAATTAGCTATTAACGGGATAACCCCTATTAACACAAGTAGTTTACTGGATAGTTGATTAATAAGCCCTGTTAATGGTTCCATATGGATGTTTGAAATCTTGGATTGCCATCGCCTGGTTACATAGTCTAAGTTCTTCTTTTAATTTATGTGCCATTTTAAACTCGTTTATATAAACAACAAAAACCCCAGATGAAGTTGGGGCCGGTGTTTTCAGCAGAATACCAAAAATTGAAATATCTACCACTTTTGGCAGGTATACTACAATATTTCAGGCTGAAGTCTTCGCTATTAAATTATGTGCTAGAGAGCTGACTAATAGACCTCTAGCAAATAAAAATATAAGTATAATATCAGACAGCAAGACTGCTTTAAAAGCACCAAGCTCCAACTAGATAAATTCTCAACTTGTATGGAATTGCATCGAATCCCTGCAGTACCTTGGTGCGAACAACAGGGTGACCCTGATGTGGGTACCTGGGCACCAGGGGATAAAGGGAAATAAAAAAGCCGACACCCTTGCCAAACAGGGGGCCGAATCTGCGTTCACTGAACCAGAACCGGTTTTTGCAATCATAACAAGTGACCAAAACAATCATTTCGGACTGAATGAAGAGGAAAATACTTACGTACTGGTCCGATATACCAGGGTTGACTCACTCGAAGGCGTTCTTACTGAAACCCTTCAGAAACACAACTAAGCAGATCCTAGAATAAAGCAGGAACAAATTCTAACGAGACTGTTTACAGAACACTGTCGTCTCATATACCACCTCGAAAAGATAAGTCTGAATCAACAAACGGTTTTGCTGTGTGGAACATGAATCTGCTGAACATATACTTTGTTCATGCCCCGGCCTGGAAAGAATGAGGTTCAACATATTTGGTTATACCAACCTAGAACCTACCGATTTCAAGAAAATCTTACCCCATACAACCATGAACTTCGTGAGAAGGTCTGGATTATGCGGTGAATTGTAACCTCTAGGGGTGAGCCACAATAAACCTACTAAATGTCGCAGTGGAGAGGCGACCTACGCCCCACTCACATGATACCTAACTAAACTTTACTGTGGTCGAATTATTTTGACTTATTTTTATTTTTTATTTATAAAACTAAAAGGTGACAACAACATTAGAGCTTGTTTAACTTGTTACTCTTGGTATTAAAATTTACATACATAGTTAAATTTTTTGAGGTTTTATTCATTCTTTTTAGTAATTTTATAATTAAAAATTACTTGGCGCTCAACAACATTTCTGTTTTAATTAAATTAGTTTAGTCAGATATTTTAAGGTAATAAAAAAGAGAATAGATAGATCCGCAAACTG
This sequence comes from Agelastica alni, assembly GCA_950111635.1. NCBI lineage: Eukaryota > Metazoa > Arthropoda > Insecta > Coleoptera > Chrysomelidae > Agelastica > Agelastica alni. Next base: position 40,881,483 of record OX467708.1, on the reverse strand, counting down.
ATCTACTTGTTCTCTTGTATTGAATTTAATTGAGAAGTCAAAATCATATTCCAGAAATAGAGTCTATAGAATTTTTTTTGTTTAAATATTTTTATATCGACTACTCTTTGGCAAAGAAAAGTAATATCGTTACATTGGCCGGTCCATTATCAATCTTATTTAATATTTATATTAAAAATTATGTAATCATCTCTTACCTTATCTTTAATTACAGCATAACTGTGTTTTTTTAAGTTTTTTACTTTTAATAACACAATTTGTTAAAGCAGTTATTTCTTTTTTAAAATAATAACCGGATCTGAAAAGTATTAGAACTCAGCATAGCCGCTGAAACTTGGAAAATTAATTTTAAATTATGGGCAAGCCAGAACTTTTATTTATTTGCAAACATAATATAGGTATCTATTTTTTTTTTAATAAAATAGTGTTTTTCTATAATTACTAAATGTTACGTACATCTTGGCTCGAAGGACCAAATAATAAAACATAAATAATTTTAGTAAACAAATACTAAACATATATGACTAATAGACTGTTTAAAAAAAATCGATAAATTTCTTTTTTCTTAATTATATTGAAAAAATTGTTGGAAATGGCAAAAAAAATACTGGAAAAGTTAGAGCTTTTAATATTAATATAAACAGGTGCCGCATTGTAAATTTGAATTTCCCATTTAAATAACATGGGAAAAACGTTCTTTTGTATTTTGGAATTTTGTAACTCATGTTAAAAATAAATGTTTACTACAGTTCTTTGATATATTTTTTTTTCAAAAGTTATTTAACGTTAAAGTTGGATTGATTTAAAATGTTTACATGTTTCTTATTTTCCAAAGTAACCATCAACTTTATAAGAAAATTTTATTTATTTTTATTTTTGTAGAGAATTCAATTTTCTATAACTTATTTGCTAAAAAGGTTTTGATATTTTTTACATATCATAAGTTACCTGCAAAAAACTAAAAATTTGTTTAAAAAAGTGTCTTTTTACTGCTTAAAATTAATCATTATAATCAAATAAATAGAATTTCAACCTAGAAATTGATTGTTTAAGAAAATTTAATTAATAACTGAATAAGTTTTTTTTAGCTAATAATTCTCTTGATGGTCGAAAAATAAGAAAAATGTAAAAATTTTAAATCAATCCAACTTTAACATTGAATAACTTTTGAAAAAATAAATATACCAAAAAACTATAGGAGACCTTTTTTATAGAGCGTTCTAGAAGAATTTGTTTTGATTTATTTAAAATAATATCTCTAACGTGAGTTACAAAATTCCAAAATCCAAGAGAACGTTGTTCCCATGTTATTTAAATGGAAATTGTAATTTACGATTCTCCAACTTTCTCAGTATTTTTTTTTCACCATTTCAAAAATATTTTTGATATAATTAAGAAACAACAGTCTAATGATCAATAAGCAATTTTGTTTAACCCAACTTACTTAGCGTGGAAACTCTTTTTAACAAGGTCCTACTTACTAGTGTTTCCTAGCATCTAATAATTTTAGTTAACAGTACCGGTAACAATTAACACATAATCCGCATAAAACTCTGCTTTCAACTAGAATAATCACTATATTAATTTAAGGTTTTATCTAAACTAACTCTAAATTTTTCTAAATGGTTTTTTTGTAGCATTCTCGAATCGGTCTAAAAATATGCACCTTTTTATGACATTAAAAAAGCCAAAGTCAAATTTAGTGATGAGTGTTATTGAAATGTATATTGAGCCTTACTCCAGTTTGAGGTCGTTTTGATAAAAAAGGCCCCACTTAACAAACAAATAGTAAAAACACCCTAAATCCACAGAGTTGTACCTAGCGCCTTCGCTGCCGACTTCTTTCACCGTCAAATTGAATTGACCGTAAAGCACAGTGAAAAGGTTTATAATTTCTAGGATTATGTTAAGTTTGTTCAACAAGCAAAGTCAGAAAAAGTAGTATACAAAAAACCTAGTATTGGGGACTTTTCGCATGGAAATACTGCACTTTAAAACAAAAACTTAAGATACGAGGTGACAACATACCAACTTTATCTCACAGATGTCGTTAAAGTAACTGCTAAACAAAAAAATACAAGTATTTTTTACTCTCCTAAATATAAATAATCTTGTTCAAAAGTGTTAAACCTCTTGCAAGCTAAATGTATGATTGTGACATTAAGCGAAGGGTGTTGAAAGGGAAACAAAAAATGGAGCCCTACAGAACTTTATGAGCAGCCAGAACGTCTCAAAAAAGGTACGTCTAGCTGATTAGAGGAGTGCTGGTCCATATACTTATGTATGGTAGTGAATGTTAAGTTAAGCAGAAGAAGCATGAAATTAAGATTAATGTTGCGGAGATGAGTAGTCTGAGAAGTATAGCCGGAGTGACTTGGTTGGATAATGGGAAGAATAATGAGATGAGGGAACGCTGTGATGTGATGGAAGGTGTGGTTACAAAGATAGATAAAGGCGAACATATCTCCATCAGATCGACATTGTTTTGAAGAAAGGCCAGGCCAAAAGCAACCAACGAGCATGTATGAGAGCATTAATAAGAGTAGAAGAAGCGAAAGATGTGTGTAAGAACTTAGCAAGTGGAAGGAAGTGGTTTTGGAAAAAAAGTGTGACTATACTCGTATTATGCAAAACTATTATTTAGGGTTTGTAAACATAATCACATTTGGTCGCACATTTCAACCTTACACTGAAGAAAATTACTACGGGAGCAAGAAGATGCAAGCAGAATTTAAATAAGCTGAAGATAAAAGAAATAAGGAAACAAATCACAGAAAAACTAGAACAACAGATAAGTCAAATAGAAGAGATGGAAGATTTTGAAGACGAATTTAGAACAATGACGAGCACTATTAATACAATCAGCCAACGATACTTTAAGCCGAAAGAAATAATAAAGAGGAAAACATGTATGAAAGACAGTATTTTTAAATTGATGAAACAAAGAAGAAAGGAAAAGACAAACACAAGAAAATACAACATACTTGACAAAGAAATCAAAAAAGAGTCAAGAAGAGCTTAAGATGAATGGTTGAACAGTAAGTGTAAAGAAATTGAGAAATTACAGAAAAAAACTTTAATTACCATAAAAAAGGTGAAAGAGGCAGCTGGACTATACAAAACGAGAACTTACAGAAAGTTAGTAGATAAGAAAGGGCAAACAATCACAGATATAAAGGAAGAACTACAAACATGGCAAAGTTACATAAAAGAACTTTTCAAAGATGAACGGCCAGAAGTGGAAATATCTAAAGATAACACAGGACCTTCCATATCAACAGAAGAAGTTCGTAAATCCATCTCTCTAAATAAAGACAGGAAAACTCCTGGTCCTGATGAAATACAAGAAGAACTTCTCAAACTCCTAGATGACAAAAGTATTAATAAATTAACTAAAATATTTAATAAAAGATATATTACTGAAAGATTCCCAGAGAATGGCTCAAATCTACCTTCATTGCTATACTAAAGAAATCCACTTCAAGACGATTCAATGACTATCGTACCAAAAGCCTCATAAGTCATCTTCTTAAAACCTTCTTAAAAATTCTACATATGAGATTATACACAAAATGTGAAGAGTATATGGGTAACACTCAATTTGGATTCCGAAAGGCAACAGGAACAAAAACAATGCCTATTGTTTTGCATACAAGTTCTATTTCAGAGATGCAGAGATATGGACTGTGACATACATGCATGCTTTGTGGACTATCAAAAAGCTTTTGATAGAGTAAAACAAAACAAGTTATTAAAAGTATTGAAGAAGATCGGTATTGACAACAATGACCTCCGGATAATAAAAAATCTTTACTGGAATCAAACAGCAAAAGTTAAAAACAAAAGTCAGATGATTAATGAAATAAAAGTTCAACGGGGCGTGCGACAAGGGTGTGTGTTGTCACCACTTTTATTTAACATATATTCAGAAGAAATATTTAATAATGCGCTGTGTGATTCAACTGCAGGAATTCTTATAAATGGTAAACGAATCAACAACATCCGATTCGCGGATGATACAGTAATATTCGTCGACAAACTAAAGGACCTACAAAATATGATGAGCCAGCTTTCAATGCACAGTTAGCAATATGGAATAGATATAAATATGAATAAAACCAAATACATAGTGATGAGCAAATATCCACCACCACCCAGGCAGCTTATAATAAACAATACAGTTATTGAAAAGGTAGAGACTACAACATATTTGGGAACTACAATTAACGAGAGTTGGGATCATTCTCTCGAAATACGTTGTCGAATAGAGAGGGTTCGTGCTGCATTCCTTAAAATGTCAAAATTGTTTAAATGCCACTTTTTGAACTTAACAACTAAAATACGACTTCTCCGATGCTATGTGTTTCCTATGCTCCTCTATGGAGTTAAGTCATGGACTGTAACAGATGCAGCCACTAAAAGGTTGGACGCATTTGAGATGTGGCTGTATCGACGTATACTAAGAATCCCTTGGACGGCACATGTTACAAACAAAAAAGTACTTGACATTTTAAACAAGGAAATGGAGATCATGAGTACAGTCAAAAGTCGAAAATTGGAATATTTAGGACACATCATGAGAAACAGCGAAAGATACGGTCTATTGCAGCTTATCCTACAGGAAAAGGTGCTTTGAAAGAGGGGACCAGGCAGAAGAAGGATGTCATGGCTTAAAAACCTGAGAACTTGGTTTGCAACCTCCACCATGGGTCTATTTAGGGCCGCAGTTGATAAAATAGTTATTGCCGCAATGATCGCCAACGTCCAGTAACGGACAGGCACTGGAAGAAGAAGAAACATAATCATGATCTCATACCGGGAATTAAGGCTTTTCAAGACTGTGATATTAGCAGGAAAAGCCCTAAATTCATTTTTTCTCAAAAAAAGTTAAAAATTAATTTTATTAGCATTAACAAAAAATGGTGTACGAGTATATTAAAACAACAACTTTAACACATCAAAAGCCTTTTTAAAGTATCAAAACTTTTATGCAGGTGAAGACAATTATTTTTCTTATTTCTTGTAAAATTTTCTTCTTTATAAATAGAAGGCTGGCTGTATTTTTGGGATAGTTATCCTTTTAAATCTTGTCACTAAGTAGGTATTGTCGAGAAGCTGGATAACCTTAACGTCCCATGTCGGAGCAACTGTTGTTAATGGCTACTGGCTAATTTGGATATGGTCTTGTCAACAGTTGCTACATCAAGGTCCCATTAAAATTCACTGTTGTGGAAGTATCAGAGAGCATCAACGATGTTCTTTAATACTTTATTTTGATATCATCAGATAACTTACTTAACTTACTTACTTATTTACTTACTTAACGTTACTTACTTACTTAACGTTACTTTTACTGATACAGTCTCAAAGCTGAATACCATACGTCCAGAATTGTTTCAATTTTTTTTTTATAGAAGAGCTGTTTGTTATGTGAACAACTTGGAGTTTCCTTCTAGCAGCCAATATATCAATTTATATTGTTAACCCAGCTCTTCTTATTTTTTTTAACGTGACCCTCCAGAAATTTAGGCCGAGTGTCATTCCCATATACTTTATATGGTTATGTTGGTCTTGTTTATTTGTACAGTTTACATGAACAGATTTGTTTTCATTAAAATTAATACGCCATCTTTTGGTCCAGGTGTTAATCTGGTTTATTTTCATAAAATAAATACAAAAATATATTTATTTTGTCATTAATTTTGTTTTTTTTTTCAGGTAAGTTTTCCACATCAAATTTTCCCACAATAAGCTGTAGAGAATTTAGGAGATTTTATTTTCGTCAGTCCCGTTTTAAGTTACAAAATAGGAATGTAAGTTTTTTTTTTTTGGGTTACTGTTTTCTAGCAACATTTTTAAGAAAGCACTTTAAATTTAAACCCAACAGTGAATTGTCGAATAAGGCATCCAACTGGAATTATTAATTCAATTTCTTATTCAAAATTAGACCTTGTTTTCGAGTAACAAAATGTGTAATTTTGTAATAAATGTATGAAATCCAGTTTAAGTAATTATGGTGTGAAATACAAAGTTTTATGTAGAATAAAATATTTTAATATTTTTGAAACAAAACTCAATAAATACAACAAAAATATTAGGCACTAACTTACGATGTAATAACTATATAAGATCGAAGTATTAGAAATATTCCACTCACTTAGTTATTATATTTTTGTTGCTTCATAAAATATCATACATTGCTGCAACTTTGTTGATATATTTTCATATCTATGGAACTTATTTTAAAAACCAATTTCCTCCCGTAACGATGCTTTGATGTTTGATATATCATTCGTATATCTTTATAGACTTGAGAAGATGTTCTGACTTTAAAATAATCATGTTTACTTGCAGGCCAGTCAAGAATTATTTTTAAAAATAAAAAATGTCATCATTTCTTTTTTAACTACACTTTCGTATTTGCCCACCAATATTATGAGACGCTCCCCCTATGGCATCATGATAAAACCTGTCTATTGAGGTCATGCAAGTATATGGTTTTCTCTAAAAACGCCCACTTTTAAGTTAAAGGCACTTTTGCAGCCCAAGTGATTTTTTTTATTACATACATACATAAAGTCACGCCTTTTTCCCATAGGGGTAGGCAGAGACTACTTCCTTCCACTTGCTACGGTTCTTACACACATCTTTTGCTTCCTCTACTTTCACCAGTGCTCTCATACATGCTCTTCGGTTGTTGGTACTCTTGACCTGGCCTTTCTTCAAAACAATGTTGATCTGATCGAGATATGTTCTCCGAGGTCGACCTCTACCGATTTGCCCATTCACACTCGCCTTATAAATTTGTTTCGTTAATCATCCTTTTTCCATCCTTTCTACGTGTCCAAACCATCTAAGCATTCCTTTATCTATCTTTGTGTAACCACAACTTCTTTTACACCCCAGCGTTCTCTTATCTTACTATTCTTAACTTTATCCAACCGAGTCACTCTGGCTATACTTCTCAGACTACTCATCTTCGCAGCATTAATCCTATTTTCATGCTTCTTCTGCCAAACCCAACATTCACTAACATACATAAGTGTAGGAACCATCACACCTCTATGCACCGCCAGACGTGCCTCTTTTGACACTTTTTGGCTATTCATAAAGCTATACAGTGCCCCATTCATTTGTTTTCCTGCCAACACCCTTCGCTCAATGTCACTGTCATACTTTCCATCTCTAGTAAATTTTAAACCCAAGTACACAAATTCATTAACTTGTTCCACTCTTTCTCCCTCAATCGAAACCCCACAGTTTGTCATGCTTTCTTTTCTTTCAAAAATCATTAATTTCGTTTTGCTCACATTTATTTTCATCCCTTTGATTTTCAGGAAATCATGCATAACATTAACTATCGCTTTCAACTCCTCTTCAGATAACGTTAATATGACTTGATCATCGGCGTAAAGAAGGCATTTGACGATCAAATCATTCATTTTTAATCCATACGCACTTTTTTCAGATCTTTTAAACAATTGTCTATGTATAAGTTAAACAGCCATGGCGTAGCCACACATACCTGTCTCACACCTTTTTCGATGTTAAACCAGTCCGTGCAAGCTCCGTTTATCCTGACACAAGCAGTGGAATCCTCGTAAAGTGATTTCAGTGCTCTTATTAAACTACCACTCACCCCATACATAGACAATGTAGACCACAATTCACTCCTCACCACTCTGTCATAGGCCTTTTCCAAGTCTATAAAAGCGCAATAGACCTTCTGACTTCTAGCCAAGAATTTTTCGACTACACCTCGTAAGGAAAAGACCTGACCCTTGTAAAGCGGCACGATAACGGCCTTGCACCAGTCGTCTGGTACACTACCACTTCTCCAACAAAGGTTAAAAAGGCGGTCCAGTAGACTAGTTACCACGTTTTGTCCAGCCTTCAGCATTTCAACTGTTATCCTGTCGTACCCAGCAGATTTACCCAATTTCATACTGTTCAACGCTTCCACAATTTCTGTCGTAGTAATTTCACTTTCATTGCAACTTTCACTCACGTCTTTGAATTGGACCTGTACTTGTGTATCCTCTTTCTCAAATAAACTTTCGAAATATTCCTTTCATCTCTTCAATACGCATTCCTCTCCTTTTACCATATTACCATCTTGGTTTCTGATTCTTTCCAATTGCGAGGTAGTATTTTTACCTCTGGCTGTTCTTATGGACTTCCTGAAGAGTTTAATATTTTTTTGGAAATCGTCAGATAACCTTCTATCAAATTAATTTTTATCACTCTCCTTCTTTTTTGCCACAACCTCTTTTGCCACACCTTTTAACCTTTTATACTCATTCTTTGCCTTGTTTACATCCTCAATCGTTGCCTTTTGCGTTCTTTGATTGGCTTTTGTAGCTAGCCAATCCAACCAGGCTTTCTTCTTTTCTGACACTGCTTTTTGAACCTCTACGCACGTTTTCTGTAACTTGCATCCTTTTCTTCTTTTACTTACACCGCATACTTCTATAGGAATATCCACGATTCCTTTCTTGAATGGCTTCCACAATTCTTTAACCTCACATGCTTCATCTAAACTATCAAATTTTTTGGTCAATTTACTAAAGAACTCATCTTTTATACCTTCTATTTGCAAATTCTCAACTTTTATACGCTCTAGTACACTACTTGATTCCTGCACACGATGGCGCCACCACTTAAAGAGATCTCTTTTATTCGGCTCATTACTAAGAAGTGGTCTGTGTCAATACCTGCACCGCGGTATGCCCGAGTGTCCATTACTTTCTTTTTCAATCTTTCATCCACAATTACAAAATCAATTATACTTCTCTGGTGTCCTTCTTGTCTTGTGTACAAGTGGATCCTTTTATGGTTAAACATTGTGTTTATTACCACAAGATTTCGCTCCAAACATATTTCAAGTAGATTTTCTCCGTTTTCATTTACTCTGCCGTCACCGTACATTCCCAGAACACTGTCATATCCATCACGCTTTACTCCTACCCAACTATTAAAATCACCCAACATTACAATTCTTTCATTCTGGTTACACCCATTTAAAATAGCTGTCACACTATCCCAAAACTCCCGCCTCTCTTTCTAAACTTTTAAAGACTGGTTTTACTGCGCATCTTGTGGGGCATAAACCCCTAGCAAAAAGATACGAGTAAGACCAACCTTCAGCCTTACACATTGAAAGTCAGTCACACATTCATTCATTCTAGCAGAGAGTATTACACCAACGCCCTGAGAACCTCTGCTGGTTTCCGGAACTCCTGACCAGTAGGCTGATCCATGTGTTGTGGTTTCACATCCTTTCCGCTTGGTTTCATTTACACAAAGAATATCAATCCGTCTTTCTTCTATTATCATGTAAATTTAATCAATTTTATCATTTAATCCTCCCCTCACATTCAAAGTAGCAAAGTGACTGTCCGCAGTCCACATTTTGCCCTCACAAGAAGCATGACATGACAGGTAGCGACGCCTATCGCTATCGTGTTGGTTATAGTCAATACGACTATTACTCATAGCTTCCCATGAGATAAATTCAAATTATACTATTATTATTAAATATATGTTTTGAGTTCAATGTATTTCCCTTTATAGCTCAATAGTTAGGGCATCTGGTCTTCAACAGTGGAATTAGGGTTTGAATCCTGCTTGAGACAAAATCCATTTTAATTTTTCTTCTGACTTTTACTCCAAGCCCCCTGCTAATATATATAAATGTCTTCCAGCTTTGTCAAAAAAATACTTCTTTATACGTAATGTTAGGTAAAAATATGAGGACAAAATGTTTCCTATAGGGAAATTTTCTTAGTGAATTCAAGTGCCTATAATTTTGTACCTTTGTGGGGCAAACCATATACACGTATGAACTCTCCAAGCCATGCCTAATGGATTTCCGTGGAGACCGTCTCTATTAAAATGAAAGTCTAATAGGGAAGTGTTTCCCATTTTTTAACAGAAAAAATTAGCACATCAGTCTTAAATTTTCTTCTTGATTTTGAATTTATGTAACTGAAAACCTTTTTCGATTTTTTTTTTTGGAGTAAATGTAAAACTTATCTCTTTCATTCAGATCTGTTTATGTTAAAATAAAACATTTTATAGAATTTACAACTAAGGTACCGCAAAACTGAACAAAATTTTGCGTAAACCTGTTCCTTGATGATTATTGAAATTGATTATGGGCGTCCGAAACTTCTCACTCGGAACGATAATTACAACCAGAACATCCAGGTGTAATAGCTCGCTATCAAATGTTCTTCCCTTCCTATTTTTTTAAATAAATACGAGCACTAAAATCACTGTGTCAGGATAAACGGAGCTTGCATGGAATGGTTTAACATCGAAAAGGGTGTGAGACAGGGATGTGTGGCTTCGCCATGGCTGTTTAACTTATACATGGACGATTGTTTAAAAGATTTGAAAGAGTGCGTATGGATTAAAAATGAATGATTTGATCGTCAAATGCCTTCTTTGCGCCGATGATCAAGTAATATTAGAGTTTTCTGAAGAGAAATTGCATTAAGGAAGAAAAATTGGAATAATTAAATGAGTTGAGAGATGGAAAGTATGACAGTGACATTGAGTAAAGGGTGTTAGCAGGAAAACAAATGAATTGGGCTCTGCATAGCTTTATGAGCAGCCAGAAAGTGTCAAAAAAGGCACGTCTGGCTGTGCATAGAGGTGTGTTGGTTCCTACACTTATGTATGGTAGTAAATGTTGCGTTTGGCAGAAGAAGAATGAAAATAGGATTAATGCTGCGGAGATGAGAAGTCTGAGTAGTATAGCCGAAGTGACTCGGTTGGATAGAGTAAAAAATTGTGAGATAAAAAAAAGCTTTGGTGTAAAATAAGATGTGGTTACAAGGATAGATAAAGAAATTTTTAAATGGTTTGGACACGTAAAAAGGATGGATGAAGGAAGATTATTAAAACAAATTTATAAGGCGAGTGTGAATGGACAAGTCAGTAGAGGTCGACCTGGGCGAAGATATCTTGATCAGATCAAAATTTTTTTGAAGAAAGGCCAGGTTAAGAGTTACAACAACCGACTAGCATGTATGAGAGCACTGATGAAAGTAGAGAAAGCAAAATATGTGTGTAAGAACCGTAGCAAGTGGAAGAAAGTGGTCTCTGCCTACTGCTACGGGAAAAAGGCGTGAATATATGTTTGTATGGGAACACATATCTCGATCAGATCGACATTGTTTTAAATAAAGGTCGGGTCAAGAGTACCAACAACCGACGAGCATGTATAAGAACACTGATAAAAGTAAAGAAAGCGAAAGATTTGTGTAAGAACCGTAGCGACTGGTGACTATAAGTATGTATGTAGATATGGAACACATACAGTTCAAGTAAACAACTATAAACGATGTGGACTTTACAATGTTTTTCCTGTTGGTGTAGTACCTACCATTCAAACGCACCTTTGCGAAAATTGCCAATGGTGCATGAGTGATAGAGATATATGCTGTCTTGTAGATACCAACTTGTCAAAAAAGTTAAGGCTTGTCTTTTCTATTAAACAGCACTGCCGCTTTTAATACCCTTTATTAAAATAAACAGGATGATGAACATGAAGAAATACCCGGTGCGATACACGGTGCGGAACAGCGCTTGCTCGTTCATTCGAGATTGTTATTATCGGAAGAGGACGGAGACGCGATGGCAGAAGCGGAGGAATTTAATATTCACAGATCGCGCGTTTCAGCTCTTCTCGTCGTAATTTGCCCAACAGTCTGAAATACGGGATGACACACTCAAATATTTCATCCGAAAAATTGGCTCGATTCACTTACGCTACAGGCTACACCCTTTCGTGTAGTCCCTAATGCCGATCTCACCTTGAATGCATGTTTCGCGCGCGTTTATGTTCGTGTCACGACCTGCTACTTTTGGCAAAATATCCCGATGAAATACGAATATATTCACGTAGACGCGGCCTCATGCATTCGCTCGGCGTTCGTTTTCAGTGAAAAATTGGGTCACGTGGTACTATTTTGAGCTTTCCGCCTCTTTAGAAACGTAGCTGCGTCAATCAGCAGCGTCAACATAGCTGCTTGAGCGTCAATAAAATAACAAAATAATGTACCGATATATAAAAACCGTGTTATCTCCTCAAACCAATCTTCTTCTTCTCCTTTCAATGGTGCTTCGTAGTCCACTCCTGGACATAGACCTCCCTTGCCAGTTTCCATGATTCTTTGTCTTGTGCTTTTTGATGGCAAACTCTCTCTTTGATATCATCTAGCCAACGTTTTTGCGGTCAACACCTTTTTTGTACAGTCGTGGTCTCCATTGTATTATACGTTTTGTTCACTTTAATTCAATCTGACGGGCGACATGTCCAACCCAGCTCCATTTTAACTGGGCTATACGTGTTATGATATCCTTGACTTGGTTCTTTGTCTAATTTCTGTGTTTGTAATATGGTTCCTAAGACTTAGTCCTAACATTATTCGTTCTATGGCCCTTTGCGTTGTTCTAAGTGTATTGGCTGATTTGATGGTAAGCGTAGTTGTTTTTATTTCGTAAGTCATAAAGAGGAGTATACAGGTATTGAACACTTTTATTTTACAGTTAATTGAGATATATTTATCCTTTAGTATATGTAACAGTTTACCTGTAGCTGCCTTAGTTTGTCGAACTCGTCTGTTAATTTCGGCGGTTTGATTTTACTTACCCAATTTAATAATATGTCCCAGGTAAATGTAATCATTTGAGATGTGGGCCTTACAGGCGAATACTAAAAGTAGCGTGGACAGAAAAAGTTCACAATTCCGAGATACTCGCGAGAGTACAGAAGAACAACGAGATTATTGTCACCGTTAAGAAACGGAAATTAGAATATTTCGGGCACGTGATGAGAGGCAAAAAATAACGTTTGCTCCAGAACATAATGCAAGGCAAGATAGCGGGTAGACGAGCTCCAGGTAGAAGAAAGACATCCTGGATAAAGAATCTCCGAGATTGGTTTGACGTGAGTTCCAGCACGTTGTTTAGAATGGCATTTAACAAGATAAGAATAGCCATGATGGTCACCATCGTTCTGAAAGGACATGGTACTTGAGAAGAAGACGTAATCTTCAACTTTTTTTATTGCCGAGGTGCATGACAATATTATTAACTGCAGTTTTTCTGATGCCATTTTGAGCTCTTTCAACATTTCTTGTAATTCACCGACATCCTGACTGATAAGCACAACATCATCCGCAAAGCGAAAATGGTTTAGAAATTTCCCGTCAATTCTTATGCCCTTTCTGTCCCATTCCACAGTGTCTTAAAAACGTCTTCTAATGCAAGAGTAAACGACTTTGGAGAGATGGTGTCACCCTGCCTAACTCCCCTTTTTATTGGAATTCCATTAGTTTCTATATCTTCTGCTATTTTTATTATTGACGTTGCGTTGTTATATATGTTTTTTGATAGATCTTTATATTCGGAATCAACTCTTGCATTGTTTAAGGCTTTAAAGATAGCCCATAGTTTTACGGAATCGAACGCCTAATTATAGTCAACGTAAGCAAAGTGTAGTGTGGTTCTTTGCAAGATAATTTGAATGTTGCTCGATCCTGGTGGCATGTTTTTGGAATATGTAACAAGAATGTCAAAAATGCGTAAGTCGCTTTCTCTCTTCCTCTCCACTTACTGCCCGCAGAGAGAAGGAAAGAAAAAGTATAATCCGACTGAACCAACCAACGTCATTTGAATTTAAATAATTTATATATATATAATTTATATTTCGTAATTAGTTTGTATAATCCTATTAAAAATATGAAATAATATTATTTTGGTATTCTTGATTCTTTGACATCTAGTTCTTAGTGACGTTTATTGGTTATTAAAACTTAAACGGCTAAAAACATTGTTTAGTTAGACGTTAAAATAGGTTTTGAGAGTTGATTGGGGTTTACAGAAGTAATTTGAATTAGTGTATAACAATGTGCAGTAAGTTTATAATATGTTTATATATTAAAACTTAAAATTTATAATAGTTTCCGTATTACACATTTTTGTAAATAAATTATGCCTTTTTTTTAATTGAAATTTGTTGACGTAGCTTCATGAACAACCAGAAAGTGTCAAAAATGGCACGTCTGGCTGTGCATAGAGGAGTGTTGGTTCCTACACTTATGTATAGTAGTGAATGTTAAGTTTTGCAAAAAAAGCATGAAAATAGGATTAACGCTGCGGAGATAAGTAGTCTGAGAAGTATAGTCAGAGTGACTTGGTTGGATAAAGTAAAGAATAGTGAGATAGGAGAACACTGTGGTGTAAACGAAGATGTGGTTACAAAGATAGATAAAGGAATGCTTAGATGTATTCATATGTATTTTGCGTCCTCTTTATAGGTTAGTTCATGTCCGTCTTAATTTCATTGTTACGCCACTTTGTTAACCAAATTTGCATTTTGACATGATTGGTCTGCAATAGTCTAGAAGCCATTTCAGGATGTTGGTGTAATGCTAATACTTCCGTATCATCCGCATATGAAGCGGTATCTAAATTGTTTTGTATGGGTAGATCAGCCGTAAATAGGAGGTACAAGACTGGTCCAAGAACGCTGCCTTGTGGAACTCCAGCGTTGATTGGGTACAGCGAAGTTGATTCGTCATGGTTTTTAACAAGTTAATTTCTATTTTGTAGGTAGGAGAAAAGGACGGGAAAATATGAATGTGGAATGATTTTACGCATTTTATGTAAAAGTTCTCTAAACCAAACTTCGAATGCCTGTAATAAGTCTAGGAAGCCAAAGAACAATCAAAAGAGCCGGTATTTTTTGAAAAAGGCGTGTACGTGTTTTAAACAATTTCTTCGGATATATTTTAAAGAAATTTTGCAACGACAACCTAAAAGCATCAAAAATGAAACATCCAATGCTATAATTCGCAAAGTTAACAGTTTTATATTCACATATGTCTAGACAGTTAATCATTCTTTATGTTCTATATCTTTTTTATTGATGTTTAAAACTTTTTATAATTGTAAAATATGTAAAAGTCAAGCATATTACCTAAGTTGCTGCAATTAAATACAAGAGGTGCCCTTAAAGTTTTTAGAAAAACAATAAAGATCATTTTTGTATTTATTTTGTTTTTGACGCAAAATCGATAACTACAATTAAATTTAGTAAAGATATTTTTTTAAGAAACTTCTTTGATTGGTACTTCTTGAAACACCGCTGTAAAGTTAGGCTTTATTTAGTAAAAACCTTTCATTATTTTTACTTACCACACTTAGAGAATTTGTAAGCGCATATACATGTGTCAAGCTCCTTGCGTTTCCACAACAATTCCTTACCTGCTCAAAGAAGTTTCCTTGGCAGTATAAAGTTTGCTTGAGTATAAATTTTTCTTACGCACGTGAGCGTCAAACTCCAGATCTAATGTTTCAACGTACACGTGGTACAGAAGATTGTTTCTAGCATGTTGCGAGTTTATCATAAGCTTGTTACTGCAACAGCAACATACGATGCTTTTATTGATACTGATTTATATAAAAATCAAATCAAAGAATATAAAAAATATCCTTTATATTATATGAGCTATGACAGTCTAATTTCCAAACCCACCAACATATTCAGATACACCCTCCTTGTCTAACATAATTTTAAGTCCATACTTTGTAACTTAGAAGAGAATTCAACAATCATTTTTACAGATGGCTCAAAAAATAATACCAATACAGAATGTGCATTTCTTGTTTTAAACAATAAATATTCATAGACATACAAAATTTTACATTTATGTTCTGTTTTTACAACAGAAGCAACGGCTAGATAAAAAGCTTCGGAATGGTGTATTTTAAACAAACCTTTTAACATGGTACAGGCTCTCCGCGGCCTTGCCATAATACATTTCAATAATGTGTAATTATGTTTAATTAAAAAATTATTATTTCAATTACATTCAACACGAACGCCAATTTTATTCATTTGGGCTAAAGCATAATCTGGTATTACGGGGAAAGAAAGACTGTAAGTCAGGGGTGAAAATATCAATGCTAAAGTGGAAAGGTATTTTTAACGTTTTTCGGAAAGAGATCAGAACGAAATAAAGAAAACAATGTGATGAGTATACAATAAATATAAACAGTCAATATTTCAATATACGCCCAACGTTACCCAATAATATTCCACATATTCCACAAGTCTGCCATCATCTCACGTCTGAAGATTAATCATGGTCGTTTTCCCTCACATTTATTTAAAATCGGTGTTATGAATTCACCTAATTGTGTAACATGTAACACTATAGGGGATACAAATTATATACTTGGAGTATCATAAAAACATAAATCATATCTCCTTCTTTTATAGCAAAATAATAAATGTATTTACAACTGACGCGAGTGTGAATGGACAAGTTGGTAAAGTTCGACCTCGGCGAACATATTTAGATCAGATCAACATTGTTTTTAAGAAAGGCCAGGTCAAGAGTACCAATAACCAACGAGCATGCATGAGAGCACTGATAAAAGTAGAGAAAGCAAAATATGTGTGTAGGAACCGTAGCAAGTGGAAGGAAGTGGTCTCTGCCTACTCCTTCAGGAGAAAGGCGTGACTATATGTATGTATGTATGTATGTAAATATACCTACATTGTTATCCTAACCCGACAGCCTGATAGCCTAATAAATTTCAGAGTTAATGCTAAAATAGATATACAAAAATAAATATGTACAGAAACAATCTTAATTAAAAAAAAACAACTGCCTGTAAATATACCTACATTGTTATCCTAATCCGACAGCCTGATAGCCTGATGAATTTCATAGATAATGATAAAATAGATAAACAAAAATAAGTATTTAAAGAAACAATGTTAATAAAAAAAAAAAAAAAATTATACTCCATTGAGTAAAACATGACTTATTTTTAAGCACAAGCTGCTTGGTTTATATCTAAGTTCTTACTGGTTTAGCCAAATGGTTAATTTTGCGAAAATATATATTGGAAATATTAAATCTTATTTGTAAAACCTTAAAGACGAACCTGCGTACAAACTTATTGCTAGATAAAATTAAGGTAGTTAATTTTTAATGTACTAAATTTTTTATGGTCGGTTTTATCACTACTTTTGGTGAAAATCACTAAAATTTACCTAACTGGGTTAAGGATGCGGAAACATTAAAAAAAAAAATTATTATATATGATCGGCTTTGATGTTTAAAAAAGTGATTTTTTTATCGGGACAAGTGGTGAATAAAAATAAAATATATAATAGTTTTAAAAAACTTAAAAACACGCTTTTAGAGTAAATCAAAGTACTGACGAGAAAATTAATGTCACTGTTCTAAAAGCGTGGGGTGCTGTGTATGACATTTTTAAACTAACTCTGCGTTATGCTTTTAAAACAGTGACATTAATTTTCTCGTCAGTAATTTTATTCTTAGGTTAAGAATAATTTTTTACTTTTTAGTTTGATTAGCTCTTAAAGCGTGTATTTTAGTATTTTAAACTATAATTTAGTGTTTTTAAAAAATTAACGCTATACTTTTATGCAACACAAAATACAAACTACCATTTCTATTACTGCAAATTATTAGTGGCGCCATCAACTAAATAATAATGAAACTACTTATTTTGAAAAGTAGAAAACTGTCGCGCAATATTAAGCATTTTTGCAAGACTATTGGAACTGCGCGCCTGCGTAATTCACGCACTAGTTCTATCTCTCTTACTCTTATGCAAAGGATTCCTGAAGAAATTCATTAATCCTGGCGAAAGTAATCAGGATAATTGGATATTTTAATAAAATTATTGCATTGTCGTCGGTATTTGACAAGTGTGCGAAATTTAAATAAAATCTGATCGCTTAAAGTAGGGCAAAATCGAGGCCAAAGAGTCAATTATAAACATGCATACAAGCAAACATACAGGTGAAACTAATATAAGCGTGTTAAAAATTGACATGTTTCACAATACCGTTTGATTAAATTTACATTCGGATATGTATTGGTGGGTACCATCCTGTAAATGACTATATATTATATAGGTAGATATGCATAATATACGGTTAAGGTCACAGCTGTCATCGTAATAAGAAGATAAAGCAATAAATCCTAGAGATTTTACCGACAGTGAGAAACAAAAGAAAAGTAGATGAAATATAAATACTAAAAATGCGCCGAGCAATTTATATCAAATATCTCGTGCATGCAGTTGGAATACAAAGATTATGTCAACGAATAAACCCAACATAACATTTCTACACTTTAATATTTTTCAAACAAAATGGGATCACACTGGTTTTATACAGTAAAAAAGATAAAACAAGAAATAAGACAAAAAAGACCTGTTTACACAGATGAATTACATTAAGTATGAATTAAAAATCAACCAATGACATCACGGGCTTTTTTGACAATGACGTTCATTTTTGTTGCCAATTTTATTCTTTAATTTGTTTTTTGTACTTTGAAATTATATAAAACAATTACACAGTATTTAGAATTTAATTCGGAACTATTATTTAATCACAAAAAAAATATATACAAAGCCCTTTGGGTTAGAACGAAATTTAAAAGAAAAATTGCGTAAACGAGCTGTAGACTTGAACTAAAAATGTTATTGACGTACAATGTGAAAGTGGCAGTGAACGTGTTAAATAAAACATGGATTAAACATAATTTTGCACGGTTTGTAGCAACATCACTTTTTATCCGATTTATTTTTACCTTGTGAATGTTTTGTCTTACTATATTTGCAGAACTGCAGAATCATTTTACGCTTAAAGTGCAATTTTTGCAAAAATAATTATCTAAAACGCAGTATATTTATAAAATGCAAGTAGATTAAAATTGTAAGCATAAAATTGCAAGAGTATGGTATGTAGCAAGACACCTTGAAAGCATATTATCTAGTGAATATTATTCAGAATAATATTATTCAGAATGTACTACACTCTATGTAGGCCAGAATATATCACTGGCAGCAAGTTTTTTTTTTTGATAAAATTAAAAGTACAGGTAAAACCAAGTGGCATATGATTATCTCGTGGAAGCAAAATCATGTATTATGGTTAGGCAACAAATCAATGTTTTTAAAAGCTGATTGACAATTTGTTTTAGTAACAGATGAATGTTTTTCGCGAAGTATTGGTACTAAGTCGATGCAAAAGAATTCTGCAATATTTTAGAAAAGCCGGACTTTTATATTTAACTTTTCATTTTTGGAGTGAAGTCGATTATAATTTACTTGGACTGTTTTTTGTTGTTCTTTTATGTATTTTTATTATTTTTCGGATTTTTATTGATATTATATATATATATATATATATATATATATATATATATATATATATATATATATTATATAGATAAAAATACATAAAAGAACGACCAATATATGTGTGAGAATTATAACTACTGTATTTACCTACATATTTTTAATATAGGTATAAGTGGGTCGATTATATATCAGAAAACTAAATATTTCTCTGGCTATATGCCTGCGATAGGCATTGAATTACATCTGATATATAACCGTGTATACTACCCCATCACAGGAAGCAAGATATACAGGTGCTTGTTGAGTAAGAAAAAGGGCTATTAAATTTATCTGCTCGAAAAGACCACCTATGAACCGGTTTCGGAGTGAATTGCTCCTCATCAGCTTTTTATATATATTCTTAAAACCTTTTACCCTTTGGGTGTCGGGTTATCGTTTTATTCTTGTTTTATGAACGAAATAATATCTTCTGTCTAGTTTGTCTCTTATTCGTGTATTTCTTTTTGACGTCTTATAAATCGATGAGCGCCTGCTGCACGTACGAAAAAACATTACTCATTGTCACGTTCCGCCTAAGCCGAGCGTGCAAGCGAGAGTGCACGATTGGCCTAAGCGTTCGGCTTGTGGTGCATCTATCTCTTCATCGGCCGATGCGGCAGCACATAACCTAAACCTGAACTGTTTATAAAGTAAAGTAAAAAGTTAATGTGGTTTCCATTGTTTATTACAACAATTGCGGCAAAAAAATTGTAATTATTAATTAACTCTTTCTTTGTATTATACAAAATAATGATAATTCAGTGATAATATTTCAATTAAATTCAAAATGTATTCAATTTTTCATCAATGTTTTCTTACGACGTTATCACGTAAAATTATCATCCGTAAACCGACTTTACGGACAACCAATATTATTATATTAATAACCTAACGTAATCTCTTCTTGTCACTCCTTTAATTCTTCTCAGATATTTCATTTATGTTGCTTGTATTCTACATTTGTTTTTAAAATAAACATATATATTAATAAAAAAGATCAAATTAGAAATAAAAGAGTTTAAAAACGATACATGAAACTAGTCTGGATCTATGGCATACAGTTCTGGGGCTGTAGCAAAGCATCGAATATCAACAGATACATGTTTTCCAAAACAAAGTACTGTGAGTCATCGTTGATGCCCGCTGGTACATGAGAAACGCAGATATTAAGATCTCATCATTACTTAGGTTAAAGAAAAAATAACCAACGCAGTCAGGAATCATAAAACTGCTTCTGACAAATCACCAAAACATCGAAGCTGTACTACTACAAGACGTCATAGGAAGACTAAGAAGAACTGAGCCTATTCGTTCCATCGCCATCGTGGAATCAACGAATGTAGTCCGGCCGCGTTACATTAGGTGAAATTAAGTTTGGTCTTTTGCTGTTTCTTAGCTGAGATGACGAGCATACCGAATCTTTTAAACTCTGAAAAAAAAATTATAAAACAATTAAGAATGACTTGATTGATGTGTTATGTCTACATAGACAACTTATAAAAAAGAATTGAAGTATTTTAATTTAATTAAATCAAAATTAGACCGACATTTTTTGAAGTTTTGATAGCATTATTGACAAACTGTATCGCGTTTTTCCTCCATCCTGTGCTTTATCCAGTTGGTCTTTATCCTTTTAATGTCGTCGATCCATCTGGTTGGTGGACGGTCTCTACTTCTGTGTGCGTCTTGGCGTCTCCACTCAAGTATCCTCTTTGTCCAGCGATTGTCCGAAAGTCACGCCACATGACCGGTCCAGTTCCATTTTAAGGTTGCTATACGACTAACCGCGTCTGTTACTCCGGACCTCTTCCTTAATGTTATATTTGGGATCCTGTCTCTTAGCGATATACCTAACACCGACCTCTCCTTTTTCCTCTGCGCGACACTTATTCTATTTGTAGTGTTCTTTGTAAAGGTAAGTGTTTCAGCCCCGTATGTAAGCATAGGCAACACGCACTGGTCGAATACTTTTTTTTTCAAGCATATTGGAATGTCTAACTTAAAGATATTGCGCAGCTTTCCAAAGGCCGTTCATGTTAGGCCTATTCTTCTCGATATTTTACGAGTTTGGTTGTCTTTACCAATAGAGATTTCGTGACCAAGTATTTATAAATACTCAAAATATCAAATTTGCAAAAACATCCACATTTTAAGTATTTATTTGACATCTCTGCTTTTATTTATTACGACTGGTCTATAAAATAACCTACATAGTCTCCGATACAAACGGGATAATATTAAATTTCTAAAAGTCTATGATCACATTTCTTCACTGTTGCTGACGTGCTGACGTTAAAAAAATCATGTTCTTAAATATGAGAAAAATAAAATGCATTGTATTGTTGATATAATCTGCAAATTTCGAACTGATAAAATTCATACTTGAATTAAGAATATTTATTTTTCTTCTGTATAACAAAATTTAAAAAATAAAACATACTCCGGTCAAAGTAGACAAAAAAATAGTGGTAAAATTACAATAATTCACATAAAGCCGAAAATTGATACAAGTCGTAGGTACTCTATAACAAATAAAATATCAAAATTTCCCACCGATCCTATGACTGCTCACAAATTTATTTAAGATTGAAAGATCGGTTTTCTTATTTTTCTGGGGTAGCACCGCTTCATAGAAGCTTTCTTGACCATATTTTCAGGGCTGATCAGACCCTATTTTAGTTTTTCGATTTATTTGCATACTTTCTTTTAGAGTTTTTGGTCCCTTGCCTTTTTTTGCAGCATTCACTAACCATTTTTTCTTTTTAAATCCTTTTTAGCTTCTTGCAAACATGCTGATCTTGGTCTGCTCCTTCTTCTATTTTGTGCTGTGATCCAGTTTATTATAATATTTATCGTATCTTAAGGACTAGCTCTCCACATACGGCCTAATCACTTTAGCCTTTGCTCTTTAATTTTAATCACTAAGTCTTCGCCTTTTAGTACTTGTATTATTTCTTTATTTGTTCTTGTTCCAAATTGGCCATCTTTCATTTTTACCGGTCCTAGCATTGTTCTTATGATTTTTCGCTCTGTCATCCTTAATCTACCTTCGTCTCTTTTGGTCATGGTCATAACTTTAGCTGCATAGGTAATGGTAAACATTAGGTTTTCTTTTAAAAATAGGTCAGACAAAAATTGTAGATCATGCAAATATTTACAAAAATTGTCTTTATGCTTTTGTTTCCACGAATCACCATTTGAAAAATCGAAAATTATAGGATTCACGGTTACGCCACCTTTAAACATCATTTAACGTTTAATACAAGTACGAGAACAAATGAAAACGAAGAAAGTCTACTTGAAGTATGTTTGGAGTGGAATTCTGTGGTAACAAACACAATGTTTAACCATAAAAGGATCCACTTGTACACAAGACAAGAAGGATACCAGAGAAGTATAATTAATTTCGTAATGTGGATGAAAGATTAAAAAAGAAAGTAATGTACACTCGGGAATACCGCGGTGCAGGTATTGACACAGATCACTTCTTAGGGTCTGGAATTAAATAGTGCTCTAGTACACTATAAAAGTTAAAAATTTGCAAGAAAGTATAAAAAAAAATTCGTTATAAAATTAATCGAGAAATTCGACAGTTTAGATAAAGCATGTGAGGTTGAAGATTTGTGGAAGCCATTCAAAGAAGGAATCGTGGATATTGCCATTAAAGTGGTCTCTGCCTACCCCTACGGGAAGAAGGCGGGACTATATGCATGTATTTATGTACAAATATTGGTTTATGTAACTTATACATGCAAATTATACGATTTTAAAAATATTCAAAATTTTAATTAATGAAAAACCAGATTAACATTTATCTGTTTGTATGAGAATAAAAAAAAATAAAGATTTAGAATCCTGAAAGCTGCGGCAGTCATAGTTCTATTTTTTGGAGCGAGTAATTCTCAAAAATAAACCTCAAGGCCAGTCCTGCTTTAATGTGGAATCAAATGCAACAGATGAAGATTTTTATGATATCATTGAGGAGGCAACTGATATATCTTATTCAGAACAATTTACAGATAACCAGCAAAAAGAAAAAAAAGAACGCGAAGAAGACATTACTGTTGAAGTAGAATTTAAAGATTTTATCAGTAGGATTAAAATTTTCCTGAAATCAACAGTAATTCGTACCACTTTAATCCTTTCCAATCGTACCATTTTTTTAGGTACACGAATATTATTTAATAAAACTGAATAACATCAGAGTATGCTTACAGGGAAAACCACGTTTAAAAAATGCGACAAATACACTACTTCATAGGTGGTACGGAACTGTAAGCATATTATGTAGAATACGACTACTTCAACTTTTAGAATCGTGATATCTCAGGAATGGTAATACTAAAGAAAAAAAGTATAAAGATAATTTTTGTAGATAATTACATGATCTACAATTTTTGTTTGATTTATTTTTTTGATAACACTTACCATTTACGAGAAAAATGTAAAAACCAATACTTTTGACGTTTGGCCTTGAATAAATTATTTAGCAGACGTAGGATCTGTGGGGATTTTTAATATTTTATTTGATATAATTTACGTAAGACCTGTTATGATTTTTAGCTCTATACGAATTGTAAATTAAAATGTCCATTTTGACTGGAACACAAGACGGATTTAATTCCCAATATTCTTTCAGATTTCACAGAAAAGAAAACTAACATATCTAAAACCATTAAATGGACGTGTTTTGGCTTATTGCTTACCCTCACCAATCTCCAATCCTTCAAACGTATAAATTGAAACAGTTAAAAATTTTACGAGCGCTCCAAATTTTCGATTTTTTTCAAATTACTAAATAATCATCCCAATTTTCTATCTTTATATAAATCATAAACAACTTCTTTAGGACGTTCGGTAAAGATAAAAGCTACGATAATAAAATAAATGCCATTATCGTAAATTTTTTTAACTTATCTCTCGAAGGGTGTTATTGCTTCCGAAAAATCGTATCGGGATAGAAATCAAAAAACGCATCAAGAACAAAGACCCATCATATTTCTTCGAACGGCGTAAAACTGGATGAAAGGGATTTTTTATGACAAAAACCACCTTATTCGCCTTTTTTATATCGCGTAATAACATAATTCCCAAACAAAAAAAGTCAAACAGTTAGGACAAAATTAAGTTTTGTACAGAAATAATACAACACCGAATCGTTTTATGCTGATATTTACGCTATTGAAGTCTTATAAGCCCTATATTTCCATATACATATAGCTATTAATTTACAATACTGAAACTGAAGGCCTACTTGAGTCGTCTAATATCAGAAACGGATATATCCTGGAAACAAGATTTTACAGGAAATAAAAAAAACCATTCAGATTTTGAATTTGTTTCGAAAAAAATTATTTCTTTATGTAAATGATATGGCGATGATTTTTATCTATCTATCATTAAAACGCGAGTTTTCACAATTTAATTTTTTTTGTCGTTTTATGCTGATATTGACGGTATTGAAGTCTTATAAGCCTTATATATTTTCCTATACATAAAGCTATTAATTTACAGTACTGAAACTAAAGGCCTACTTGAGACGTCTAGTATCAGAACCGGATAAATCCCGGGAACAAAATTTTACAGGAAATAAAAAACACCATTCAGATTTTGTATTTGTTTTGAAAAAAATTACTTCTATATGTAAATGATATGGCTATGATTTATCTATCATTGAAACGCGAATTTCCACACTTTTTTTTTATTGTATATAGTTGCTTTTAATATGAATTTTGGATTTTGTCGGTTTTGAAACAAACGAATGGGAAGGTAGTCGCTTTTGAAATCAAAAGAAAAAATTATACGTTTTAAGAAACTTTTATTAAACTACAAATATCAGTAACTATAATAAAAATCGGTAGAAAAATTCAGAAAAGTTTTGTTTAGTTTTTCCTTGTAATATATTAAATTTTAAAAATTAAAAAATTAAATAAACATTGAAGTTCTATCAGTATCCCTATTGTTGCAAATTTCCTTCACTGTAACTGCTGGTGTTGCACCATTGTTTGTTTTTTCCAAAATTTGTCTTTTCTCCCTGGCCCGCTTTCACTTAGCTTTGTTAGCAACTCGTTTGCTTGGTTAAGCACTCTTTTTGGATAAGCTCTTTTTTTTTTCAGAAAACACAAAAATATTCTAGCTCACTAGCTCACAAAACTAAATTCACAGCAATATCGTAATCTTCAGTTTCTAACCTTAAATAATTGAAAGCATGCAGCACGTGTATTAGATGCGAACTTGCCTACTTTTACCGGTATCAACGCCCTCTGTTGCTTGCCCGGAGTTAGTGGACTTTGAAACTAACAGATATTATAGCCGGTTTAGAAACCGAACATATAATTCGCTATTGAACTAGAATGAAAAATAGGCGGTTCTAAAGCAAATCGTATTGACGATATTATAAGCACATATCTAAACTTTATAATTCTGCAATAAAGTGAATTTTGAAAAAAAATGGAGTTGAGTGGTTTTGATACTAGACGACTCACTTGTGCTTAAACAATTGACACTCTTATTTGACAAAGGTAAACATTGACGTTTGGTTTCGGTCATATGTACTGATATGGATTTCGACAACTTCGGTCTACAGGAGATTTGCTGGCTTATGTCACTCAGCTCTGGACAAACACTATTGAAAAGTTTGGCGAATCCCGTGCAATATTGAATATAACTAAAGCCTTCGACCGCGTTTGGCACCAGGTATTGTTAAGCAAATTATCTGCCTACGGTCTCCCAACCAAGTTGCGCCAATGGCTCATGAGCTTCATGCAAGATCGCTCCTTACATGTGGCAGTTGACGTTATTTCTTCTGATGCGTTTAAAACCAATGCCGGGGTCCCCCAGGGTTCCATCCTGTCCCCTACCCTATTTCTTGTACACATCAACGACCTCTTGAAAACCACCACGAACCCCATTTACAGTTTCGCAGACGACTGCACACTTGTCTCAACTTTTACATCCTATCGATCACTTTCGGTGAATGATACAAATCGACTCAGGCAGGAACAGGTAGACTCCATCAATAAAAATCTTGAAGCAATCGTCGAGTAAAGAACCAACAATCATAATCAGTTTAACGCCCAGAAAACACAAAGCGCCAAGAAAGTGTGTTCCCTAATAAAATGTCTTGGCATGTCCATGTTGCTAACATCGCAAAGTCAGCAAGCTAGAGGCTAGGTTTTCTGTGGAAAGCTAGAAAGTTTTTTACTTCTGATCAACTGTTAACGATGTACAAGGCTCAAATCCGACCTATACTGGAGTATTGCTCGCACATTTAGGATTCAGCACCAAGGCATTCTCTTCGTCTTCTAAATTCCATTTAGAGAAAGGCCATTCGGTTGATAAACAGCTCAACTTTCACAGATATCCTTCACCCACTAGAACATAGAAGAAGAGTTGCAGACCAGACATTACTCTACAGATATTTCCATGGCAGATGCTTCAGAGAAATAAAAACTCTTGTACCACCACTGGCCATATTTGGCCGAAGAACTCGGCACGCTGATTAGTATCTCTCAAGATTGACACTACAAGAAACAATCTCCATCAAGAATCCTTTTTTTACAGGGCTGCTACGGAATAAAACAAGCTTCCAAAATCAGTTTTTTCAGAGAACTATGACCTGCAACTTTTCAAAAAGCGGGTCCACAATCATCTCCTTTCTATAATTCCTCCCTCTTCTAATAATTGCAGTGCGGGGCCGTCCGCGGCCCACACGATAGGTCTACCCTTTTTGCGACTAAAAAAAATGTTTGCAAGTTCTTAAATAATGTTATCTACTGAGGAAAAAGTATATTTAGTTGAGCACTATTTTTGCTCGTACGATTTGGGTAGACGAAATGGTCCAACATTAAATTCGTCCGCGAACAATTTTTGGAGCATTTTAATCAACAGATACTGTTGTACTGAACAATAAAACTAATTTAAAAGAACCGGAAGTTTGCTACACTGCAGAAAAAGTAATGCTTAGCGAAAAAAAATAGTGGATACCAAGAAAATCACGAACGTGTATTCAATCAAATTGTGGACTTACCACCACGTCGTAGTCAACGGAGATCTGCTGTAAAATTAAATATGAACAGGAGGACTGTTTAGAAGGTATTAAAACAACTGAATCCCCATTTATACGTTATTAAGACGACCCAATAATTGAAAATGGCTAATTATGCTGCAAGACTTAAATATTGCACTAGAATCCTTACTTTACTGCATAGCTTTATGAACAGCCAGAAAGTGTCAAAAATGGCACGTCTGGCTGTGTATAGAGGAGTGTTGGTTTCTACACTTATGTATGGTAGTGAATGTTGGGTTTGGCAGAAGAAGCATGAAAATAGGATTAATGCTGCGGAGATGAGTAGTCTGAGAAGTATAGCCGGAGTGACTCGGTTGAATAAAGTGAAGAATAGTGAGATAAGGGAACGCTGTGGTGTAAAAGAAGATGTGGTTACAAAGATAAATGAAGGAATAGTTAGATGGTTTGGACATGTAGAAAGGATGCATAAAGAAAGATTGACGAAACAAATTTATAAGGCAAGTGTGAATGGACAAGTCGGTAGAGGTCGACCTCAACGAACATATCGATCAGATCAACATTGTTTTAAAGAAAGGTCAGGTCAAGACTACCAACAATCGATGAGCATGTATGAGAGCACTGATAAAAGGAGAGAAAGCAAAAGGGACCGGGAATTTTGGAAAAAAATACGCAACAAAATAGGAAAATTACAATATAGGGTCTGATCAGCCCTAAAAATTTGATCTAGAAAGCTTCTCTTTAAGCTTCTTTTTTCCTGGCTTTACAACTTTGGGTGAGTCTAAGCCGCATCCATTATTGCTCTCCATCTCCTGCGATCTTGTGCTTTCACTTACCACCGCTGGACTCCCATCCTTGATAAATCTGCTGCGACAGCATCCTTCTATCTTTTCTGGGTCTACCTATTGATCTTCTGCCATCTGGTCTCTTAAGGAATACTGTTTGTATCAACTTGTTGTCTTCTGATCTTACTACATGACCTGCCCATCTTATTCGGTTAGCTTTTATGTGCCTGACTATGTTTTTACTGCCATACATTGCGGCCAATTCAGCATTGTGGCGTCTTTCTTTTGAAGCGGCGCCACACTATTTGGGGTGTTAAGCCATAGATAAATACATACATAATATTAACGATAGTATTATAATTAAAATTGCATAAATACTCATAAATATCTTTGTGTAATCATTTACAACAATTTCAGCAAACAGATTTTGATTTTAAATCAATGACACAAAAAATTGTTTTTTTTTTAAACGCACAAAACAAAAACAATAAAATATTTATTGGTAATGTACCCTATAAAATGTAATTGACTCCTTATTACCGCATTTATGCGCCTGGGCATGCTGAAGATAAGATAAGGAATAGCTTTCTGGGACATTTCCTTCCAATATACAATAATTGAATCTTTAAGTTGATTGTGGCTGGTAGGTGGTGATCTAGAACCCCGAACTTTTTCTCAAGTACTTTCCATAGGTGCTTTATGGGATTAAAATCGGTAGTGTCTGCTGGCTATTCCATAACGGAATATCAACAGCATGGATATAAAATTCGACAATATTAAAATGGCAAACGGTATGACATTTGCTACTACGATGTTTTTAAGATAGACCTTTTTCTGCTGCCAACTGCATTAAAAGAATCCAAAGTGATTGGATGAGATTAAGTTCTTACAATTTTAATATATTCAGTTGTAATAAAACAATAAACAATATAAATGTTTATTATGGCTCATCAAAAATTTTAAAAATTTCTACATTAACTATATTTTTAAGCTATTGCACATACTTTGTTTTATTTTCTTTTTTAAATAAAGAGTTAACAAATTCACTTTTTGGTTTGTAGCGAAATGTATCACGTATTAAAAGAGTTGTTTGTACGTCGGTTTTGAAGCGTCTGTAATAAAAATAATGTTATTGTAACAAATTCCAGATGTTACTTTTGACGTATCCCTCGTAGTGCTTGTATTTCTTTCCCCCTTCGATAACGGTGCTTTAGCCCGATATTTGTGTAAGCAAATGCATTTGTGCCAATTTCGGTAGATGTGTGTGCCATTTTGGTAGATGACAACGTCCGGGACGGGATAAGATTGTATCAGTATTGTGAGCCATGTTAGGCAAAACGTGCCATGGAATTCGACAGGAATACAAATAGGTGCCTTTTAGGTGGGATATATTTTGTTTATAGGATATTTTTACATTGATCCTGTAACGTCCTTTTGTGATCGCTACGCATCTATAGAAAACTGGTAACAGTAGAAAGGATGCAAGATATTGGTTTTTTTTGCGAGGTATAAGTGAAAATATTATTTTTTTTTTTGGTTTGCAGATAACTTTACTTCTTTTTTTATGTTCTGTTCTGTTTACGAGGTGAGGACAGCTATTTAATTCTTGTATCTAACGTCAACAAAACACGACGGTTGCCGAATAACCCTGTTTGACGATAAAGAAATATATATATATATATATCACCCAATCACAACTTTACTTTTTCTACAAACAACATTATTATTATAATCCCGCTTAAATATATATATATATATATATATATATATATATATATATATATATATATATATATATATATATATATATTTTAAACGGGATTATAATAATAATGTTGTTTGTAGAAAAATTAAAGTTGTGAATGGGTGGTAACCAATTCGGTTTAGGTTAATACACATTCGACATTTGCTTAATTTGGAAATAAAATGGGGACGTTTAAAATGTCCCTTTTATTACTTACTTACTTTCCGTGTCCAGTCAAACTAAAAATTTCCAATAATTTGCGGCTGATATGACCTTGTCGTTTGCTAGGTAAATGTCGTTTATTTTGCAAGGTTGGTCTAGATGAGGGCATATTAGAAGATGGTTTGTGTCCTGGATGGCACCACAATCACATAGGATACTTGCCCCTTCAGGCAATAGACCCCATTTCTGCATGTTTATCTTGCATCGTGGTACTCCCACTCTCATACGATTTAGGGTTCTCTATACCGCATAGGAATAGTCTCTGCCTGCGGGTAGTTCCTCTTTGGCAGCGGAAACTTAGTTGTTTAATTGACTCCTCCACTTAGTGATTCGGTTTGATTCTGGCGTTTCTTCTAAAGCCCGTGTTCTTTTCATGAAGCTTTGCCTAGACTTGAGCCGTCGCTCCACTGGTTGTTTTCCGTACAACGGGTGGCGTGGATCTGTCTCCTGCTTATTTTTCTCTTGATCTGTTCGTCAATTTCCTGATTATATTATTTCGAGCACAGTCAGTCTTAACACTAAGGGGAAAGTCATTCCCCTTAGTGTTAAGACAGTGTTGTTTAAAAGTTAAAAGTTTCATTAGTAATTTATCTTTACTCTGTTACATCGATCAACTTTATGTAGCACCTGTTTGAAACAATTTAACAGATATTTTAATAATAACCAACTTATACAGTGTGGAACAGCCAAATGGAATAAATTCGATAACAAATAAATGAGAGCGTGTTGGGAAAAACGCTTGCACACGTCGATTTGTATTTTTAGATGCGCATTTTTTTCAAAAAAAAAATAATTATATAGGGTGTGTCATGTGACAGTGGCCGATACCAACTTTCTTATTTCAAATACAACTCCCTGTATATTATTTTTTTTGGATTCTTCAGAAAATTATAGATATAATTCATGTACAATGTCCTATACCTATCTTCAACTTTTTCGGAAATATTAAGTGTTTTCAGATGTATTACAAAAATTAACAGTAAAAAAAGAAAATTATTTTATTTCACAAATAATGTAAAAAAAACAAAAAAACATTAATTTCAATGTAGGAGATATTCAAAATGTTCGCCGCGAACGTCTTGGCAACATGCTAATCTGGTATAGAAATGTCTTCTAACGTTACTCAACATCTCAGGCGTGACTGATCTAATCGCAAGCGTGATTCGTCATTTTAAGTCATGTAAGTTGAGTGGTTTAGTTTTGTATACAATACTTTTGACATATCCCCACAAAAAGAAGTCTAATGGCGTCAGATCAGGAGATTGTGCTGGCCATTCTATCGATCCGCGCCTCCCTATCCACCGATTTGGAAAATTTTGGTTCAGGTATTGCCGGACATTGATTTGGTAATGGGTTGGTGCTCCATCTTGCTGAAACCATAGTATATTTGCAGGAACTTGTGGGTTTGCTGGATTAGGATATAAGTTTGTCAAAGTTGGCACGACAATATTTTGGAGCAGTTCTAAATATTTATCTCCATTCAAGTTGCCATCAATGAAAAAAGGGACCTACGATATGATTTCCAACAATTCCTGCCCAAACATGAACTTTTTCAGGATATTGCGTATGTTCCTCTCTCATCCAGTGACGATTCTCATTAGACCAATAGCGGCAATTTAGACGATTAACATGACCGTGAAATCAGTAAAAAGGAACGCAATAATGGTTTTTGCTTATTTTCTCATTATTAAGAGCTAAATGGGAAATAAGTATTAAGTGTAATGTAGCGAATTGGTGAAATAAAATAATTTTCTTTTTTTAATGTTAATTTTTGTAATACATCGAAAACACTTAATATTTCCGAAACAGTTGAAGATAGGTATGGGACATTGTACATGAATTATGTCTAGAATTTTCTGAAAAATCCAAAAAATAAATAATATACAGGGGGTTGTATTTAAAATAAGAAAGTTGGTATCGGCCACTGTCACATGACACACCCTATATAATTATTCTTTTTTTTTAAAAATGCGCATCTAAAAATACAAATCGATGTGTCCAAGCGTTTTTCCCAACACGCTCTCATTTATTCGTTATCGAATTTATTCCATTTGGCTGTTCCGCACTGTATATTTTCTGTCTGTATGCGAGATTTGGATATTGTCAAATTTTCCACATTCGAATTGATGTTTATATTTTTTTGGCCAAAGTGATTTAACGGACGATAAACAAAATGAAAGAAAATAATACTCTTTTATACTGGTTACCCTTTACAAACATGTCGGTCTCCCAAAAAGCTTAAATAATTTATTACACTCTAAGGTTATCCAAGGTTATTGGACTACATAAGTGACTTAGCATACCAGCATTTTCGTAATCCATACTTTATACTCGTTATTTTTGCATGCATAACCCTAAATTACACAGTAGAAAGATATTTTATTGTTTTTTTACTTGGTAGCGTATCATTAGACCCATGAAGCTTCCCTAATATTTCGTGAAAAAAACTAATACGTTATGGTGTTTGGCGTGTCAGGTGCAATGTGCGATATATTTTTATGTTCGTTAAAATCAAATGGATTAATCTTGATTTTAAATTAATTGAATCAATTTTTTTGACAGAACACGCGAAACTCGTGTGTAGTTCATCTTAGTGCAATTAGGATAGATATTTTTGGATGTTTATCGTAGTGCAGGGTTAGATAGAAAGAAAATTATTGGCACAGCAATATATTTATAGAAAAAAACTAAATAAGATTTCAGTTTGTATTGGAAAAATTTTTATTAGTTCATATAGTGGATGTTCCAAAAGAACGCAGCCATAAGTAGGTCAATCCTCTACTTCGGATCACAGCATTTATGCGTTTATGAAATTTTAAGGAATGTTGCTGAGATAATTGCATTTTCAAGTTTCTTTAGGTTTCTAGGTGCAGGTGTTTGACGTTAAACATTTTTTTAGGGTGATCCCATAAATGCTCGATCGGATTCAGATCCGGGTTTTTTGGTGACCCTGCATAACTGGTACACCAATTTGACTAAGATAAGTACCTCCCTAGCTATGTGAGGTCAAGCGTTGTCTTGCATAAACAGGTTATGGCATCACATGTTTTATTACAAAATTCCCAAGATAGTAATTAGCATTTATGGACCTCGTATGGACAGAAACTAATTCTGTGTGAGCGTCAAAGCATATACCACCCCAGAACATAACTAAGTCACCGCCGAATAAAATTCTTGCAAATATATTGCAAGGGGCAAACCTCCCTCCTGATCTTAACCAGACTCGTTCACGACCATCTGGATGTTTTAAGATAACTTCTTTCGAATTATCCACAGACTAATTTTGATAATTTTAAACATAACGTTACCTGGCATTTCTGTTGTTTCAAGTAAGCAAGGGTGCAGTGACTGGTCTTCTACTGTTTAATTCAGCTTTATTTATCCATCTTCTATTTATTAAAGTTTTTTGACATTGCGTACAGCTTCGAGTTCTAATAACAGTCCTGTTTTTTAAAGCCTTGTCTAATAAAACTTTTATCTCGGTAGTTAGTGCATCATTTTTGCCCTTGCCCTGGCCTTCTAGAATAATTTTCTACTTTATTTAAGCGTCTTACCATACGACTTATTGCTTTGCCCAGTTTAATCCAACGTCAAATCCAGGTGTTAATTTGTTTAATGAAAGTTTACAATTTAACAAATCTCAGTAATTGTACAAAGTGAACCCCACAAACCCTATATCAGTAAAAAGCTTCTACAAAATAGCAAGGCAATGATGCAATAAAATATTGAAATTTGTAATTTTTTGTTTAACACATCTCGTTTTTATAGACCTGGAAAAGGCGTACGATACTGTTCCTCTTAAACTTTTATTTAATGTTTTGACGAAGGCGGACCTTAGTAAAACATATATTGGAGCATTGCATAATATGTACAAGAACCCACAAAGCAGAGTTAAGACAGGAAATACTTTTTTAAAACCATTTAATGTCTAAAGCAAGGATACTGTCTTTCTCGTAACCTTTTCGAAATATACATCCAAGAAGCAGTATGCAAGTGGAGACAGAAATGCTTAGGAATGGGTCTGAAAATCAATAATCACTGTTTGACGACGCTGTTCTTCGCAGATGACCAAGTAATAATGGCTAGCTGCGAAGAAGATGCAGATTACATAAAGAATACGAAAAATGGGGTATGAGCATGAACATAACAAAAAACGGAATATATGCGAGTAGAAGAAGGGGGACGAAGATCAGGATTTAGAATTGCAAAAAATTAAAAAGTGCGAAGAATATAAATATTTGGGAAGCCTAATCTTAAACAAAGGATCTTCAGAACGTGACATAAAACACAACAGGGTCAGAGAACGGTACATATTCTCAACTCATTACTTTGGTCCAACCAAATTAGCTTAAGGACTATGAAGAAAATCTACACAGCAGTTGTAGAGCCTATCCTAACGTATGAGGCAGAATGCTGGCAAATGACAAAAAAGACAAAAAGAAAGATATACTGTGTGAAAATGTACTACCTAAGAACACATTCCAAATAATAAAATTAGGCGGAGAACAGATAGAATTCATAAAACCTCAGAGAGAATAGAAACTCGACAGTTAATATGGTATGGGCACGTGCAACGCATGAACGAAAATAGGTAGCCCAAACGTACTTTGGAATAAATTTCAAAAAGCAAAAGAAAACTTGAAAGGCCAGCAACTACATGGATAAGCGGCGTTATGCAAACAATGAGAGATAAAGCAATCCAGGAGGATTTATGGAGAGATAAGAGAATTTGGCGATCGAAATGAGGGATGCGGCAGCTGTAGGATATATATATATATATATATATATATATATATATATATATATATATATATATATATATATATATATATATATATATATATATGTACATATATATAATTTGTTGTTTTTAAAAAATTGTGGAAGTCGATAAAGTTCACCTACATTATTTCAAAAGATGCTTTGAATTTTAGGAAAGTGACCTAAAAAAAAAGATGGTTAGTTATCCTAAATGGTTTTAAAGATATAAATGTTTCTGTGGGTTCATGCTTAAAGGCATTTTCACTCATAAATTGACATAAGTAAAAAAATATTGCAGATAAGTCTACAAAACCCAGATACGTTATATCCATAATTTAGTGGTGATTCCACAAATGTAACAAACATGGGAGGTTGAAATTAAAAGAATACAGAACTTGGTTGTGTATTGATTTTGGCTTATCCTGTA
Organism: Agelastica alni; assembly: GCA_950111635.1. Lineage (NCBI taxonomy): Eukaryota > Metazoa > Arthropoda > Insecta > Coleoptera > Chrysomelidae > Agelastica > Agelastica alni. The sequence continues at coordinate 40,846,270 of OX467708.1, read as the reverse complement.
GACCTCCTCTTCTTAGATTGTGCCCCATAGTCGGAACTATCTTAAAACTATAAAAAAAGCTTGGATAAAAAAAAAGTAATGGAGCTTGCACACACCCCCAGGTATTTTTAAACCGCTCTTGATATTTTAATTTTTTTTTATTTAGGTTTATTTTTTAAATCAATAGTTTATATAGTCACTTTTTAGATTGATACAGGGTGATTCTTGGGAAGTTTTAATTAGACGTTTTAGAGAAACTTGACATAATTAAAATCTGAAAATTTAAGGTGCAAGGTTCTCGGATATGCCAAATTGATCTTAAATATTTAGAGCTCCAAACTACTTCCGGTTATACCAGAAGTTGACTTTAACTTGCTTATTTTAAATAGAACACCCGGTATATTATTACGTAATACGATAAAGCTACTCTTGGAGATTCTCCCAATATAGGGTTTTGCTACCTTTCACCGAGTGTTTTACAATATAAGATGTAAATTAAAACATTTTTTTTTGTATTATGTTTTTTTTAGTATTGTGTATTTTTACTAAACTTGGTCATTTTGTTAATAAAATGATTATTATTGTACAGGATGATTCTAAACGCATATTTAAGGATTTCTCAACTTTTTTTAATGGTATTTTATAACGTTCATAGACAGAACTTTTACTGCTCTTTGAGTTTCGTTAACAACTCCGTATACCTAAATCAAACCGTTATTGAGATATTCAGGCTGATTCTTTTGGAGTTCCAATTAGTGGTTTTAGAGAAACTTTACATAATAAAAATCTAAAAATTTGAGGTGTAAGGTTTTCGGATATGCCGAATTGATGTAAAATATTTAAAGCTTTTAACTACTTCCGGTTATACCAGAAGTTGACTATAATTTGCTTATTTTAAATAGTTGAATATCTCAATATAGGTTTGATTTAGGTACAGGAAGTTGTTAACGAAATCTAAAGAGCACTAAAATTTCTGTCTAACAACGTTATAAAATACAGGGTGATCCATTTAAGAAATTAAGAAATATTTAAATATGCGTTTTGAATTAACCTGTACAATAATAATTATTTTGATGACCAAATGACCAAGTTTAGTAAAAATATACAATACTAGAAAAACATAATGCAAAAACAAATGTTTAAATTTACATTTATTATACCTAATGGTACGGGTGTCAAATCGGACACATTTTCGTGATAAAAATGGTCATATCTCGTAAAACACACAGTGTAAGGCCTCTTGGAAGAACTCCCAAGAGTCGCTTTATGGAAATACGTACGAGGGCGGTTTGATAAGTCAAAGACTTTTTGAATAAAACAAATTTTTTTCCGCAAATAAAAATTTTTTTTTCTACATAATCACCTTTTAGCTCGATACATTTAGTCCAGCGTTTTCCTAATTTTTTTATTTCCTCCAAATAATAGGTTTTTTCAAAGCTCTCAAAATACGCGTTTGTTTCGGTAATGACTTCTTCATTCGACTCAAATCTCTTACCGCCCAGCCATTTATTTAGGTTTGGAAACAGAAAATAGTCGCAGGGGGCTAAATCTGGAGAATATGCTGGATGGGGTAGCAGTTCGTATCCCAATTCGTGGATTTTGGCCATCGCGACTAGACAAGTGTGCACACGTGCATTGTCTTGATGGAACAGCACTTTCTTCTTCGCCAAATGCGGCCGTTTTTGCTTCAAATCAACGTCGAATCTGTTTAAAAGCTTTGAATAATATTCGCCGGTGATCAGTTTACCTTTCTTGAGGTAATCTATGTGAATGACACCGCGTACATCCCAAAAAACTGTGGCCATGACCTTGTTGGCTGACAGACTCTGTTTCGCCTTCTTTGGTCCACGTTCACCCACTGTTTCGTTTGTTCCATGGTCTCTGGCGTGTTGTGATGGATCCATGTTTCATTCACAGTAACAAAACGGCGCAAAAATTTGTCCGGATTACAGCTGAACATCGCTAAACACTCTTTTGAAGTGGTCACACGATTGCGCTTATGGTCGAGTGTGAGCAATCGCGGCACCCATCTCGCAGAGAGTTTTTTCATGTCCAAATATTGGTGTAAAATATAATGTACCCGTTTAGTTGAGATACACCTACAGCATGAGCCAACTTACGCACTTTCATTCTCCGATCATCCAATATCATTTCATGGATTTTATCGACGATTTCCGGCGTGATCACTTCTTTTGGGCGACCTGGACGTTCGGCGTCACTAGTGCTGGTACGACCACATTGGAGGTCTGTAAACCACTTCTTAATTATTAAAATTGATGGTGCCCGTAGTCCCCGTAGTATTTATCAAGTCTTTCCTTAGTTTCAGTGATGGATTTTTTACGTAAAAAGTAATGCTTAATCAGCACACGAAATTAACTTTTTTCCATTTTCGTAAAAATTCACGAGGTTGTATGCTTTGAACGGCTATCAAACACCAACTGCACGACGTAGCTTGCTCAAAATTAGAAAGTTTCCCACTGATAGATTATAGTTGACGGCGGCAGCACTGTTGCATTTGGAGTAACTGCGCGGGAAATTCAAAAAGTCACTGACTTATCAAACTGCTTTCGTAATAATATAGTGGGTGTTCTATTTAAAATAACCAATATAGTCAACTTTCGGTATAACCGGAAGTAGTTGAAGGATCTAAATATTTCAGATCAATTCGGCATATCCAAAATTCTTACACCTAAAATTTTCAGATTTTATATATGTCAAGTTTCTCCAAAACGCCTAATGGGATCGGCCTGCATATATAAATTATTTTAACATGTAAACGTGGTTTAGATGAATAATCTCAAACATCTCAAAAACTTGGAAGGCAATAAAACATTGCGATTAACGAACCGTTAACTATTTGACTTTAAACACTTTTTGAGATGAAATTGTCCGCCCAAGGTAAAATTAGAGACCGCTGAAGTGTACCGTGCCAGAATTGGTCCTTCATCAAGTGGGATAAAGCAACAGCCACTCTTGAGTCTGTAAATGACATCCAGTGCTCTAATAGTGGCGAGTGGGTAATAACTGAATTTTCCATAAATTTAAACACCACTTCTAAAAGCGAATTGGCAAGGCCTGAGGCAGCGTGAAGGGCAAAGAGAGAGGGTTAGGGCGGGTTTCTTCTCTCTTTAGGTATAACCCAGTTCAAATTAAATACTAATGATGTGCAGATTGCCCTGGGCCTGCTTATATTGGAGAAGTAATTAACATGATTTGAGAAAGCATTCAACTAACGGATACGATCCTCCTTTGATACATTCAGCGACGTGCAGTTTTAGTTCCGAACAAAAATGAACATGGTTCGTTTTGGAGTTATTAGAAAAAAGCGCAGAACTCTATTGCATACATCTTTTAGCGCCATGAAAACAAAAATCGATGTAGTGCTATCTCTAATATACATTAACACCATTACGAAAATGTTTAAAGAGAAATTGTTAAAGAAAATAATAAACATTTTCCATTTGATCAAAAATTTCTTTTTTTTATTGCATACTCCGTTGTCAAAAATCGTTACTACTAGATTGATATATAGATATGTAAAGATGGTATTGAATTGTATTGACAAAGAAAGATGCAACGTTTTCTACTTGTTTTTCGTATTGATAGAACACTTATTAATAAATATTTATAATCCTATTTAAAATCGACAATCATACAAATAAAGTAATAGTATAGCATATTTCACGAATATACGGCAGTTCAGGATCAACGTTAGAAACACGATAACCAGTATTTAACTGTACATCTAAGAACTTCTTCATATATATATATATATATATATATATATATATATATATATATATATATATATATATAATGATGCGATTAATGTCACTTTATTATTATTATTGGTTTTAATTCTTACTTCTCTGCCCGTTGTCAAATTTCTCTTTCTCTCAGAGTGGTTCAGTTAAAAAAAATTTATAAACTTTACAAATATTTTTTTTTATTTATACAAATTCAAAAAAATACAATTACTAAATATATAAACCAAATATTATTACAAATTTTAAATTTATCAACTTTTATGTCCAAAATATTTAAATAAATGTTTTTCCCTTTCAAATAATGTTTTTTTTTAAAAACAAACTCGCTACTTATTTCTCTGTCGGTCGACACCCTTCCTCCAGCTCAGATGATCTCACCAGGAATTCCAAACTTGTTGATTGTTTTCGGGAAACTGCCCTTTACTTTTATTTTTTATTGCTATTTTAAATTATTATTATCTTCTTTACACTTTTAACAACTTTTAATATACAATATATTGTATTAAAAATATATCTACTCTCTTTTTTAAAACTGATTTCTTACTATCTTCAAAAAAAACGTCTGCTCTCCTTTAATATTCTTAACATACTAACAATTTTTATTTTTATAATCAACAAAAAACTCGTTTCTTCACTGTTTTAAATTTTTATACACTCTTAGATAAAAATAATTTATAAGTTTTTCCAACTGAATTCCCTGTTTTATCCTGAACACATCCGTCATTCTTTAAAGTTATCTATCAAATTCTTTTTAATGTTTTTATAACCAAATTAATATTCAGGTGTCATCTTTTTTTGATTTTTTATTCTTTACAGATTTATGAAATTTTTATTTAAATATTATTTTTATTAAAATATCATATCATAACAATATATATATATATATATATATATATATATATATATATATATATATATACAAATATATATTTATATATAAAATTCAAATATTTTCTGTCTCTCTTTTACTTGGACGCATCGGCCAATGGAGTGAAAGAAAGATAGATGCGTCACATGCCAAACACTTAGGACAATCGTGCCTCTCTATCGCTTGTTCCGCGCTCTCACTTGCACGCTTGGCTCAGGCGGAACGTGACATTCTTTTTCGTACGTGCAGCCGGCATTCATCGATTTATAAGACGTTATCACGTCAGAAAGTAAATCCTTGAGCACTACAACCGGCATGGCGTGACCGTGAATGAGGTCAATTATTTAGATAATATCCAAACGGATGACGTCCATTAGATTTCATCCATTCGGAGCGATTGTAAATGGCCGACTAAAGATCTTTTGAATTCATTCGCAATAAAACACACTTTTAAGTATGTGCCTTAAACAAGTTTTTGGTTGTTAGGAAGTAGCTAACTTTGCTTCCTTTTGTCACAACGTATCATTGTGAAACAGGCTTTTCAGCTTACACAAAACAAATTTGGGTCAAAATTGGATGCTACTCCAGACATGCGCATTGTGCACAAACATTGTAACCAAACTTATGTGATATTTGGCGCGATTTTAGACCTATCAATGATAATTTATCATAGACATTGAATGGTTAAAAATTATTACCACTGTAATCTGTCTAAAAAGAAAAGAGGAATTTTGTTGTCTTGTAACTTTTGTCCTATATGATTTAAAAATCTTCTAATAAGTCTAAAGAAAGCGTAATTGTTTATAGCAGGTAATTTAATTTGTGTTTAGTTTAAATTTGTTCCAGTTAATTTAAGTATTTATTACCGTGCATGTGTTTGTTCTTGTCGTCCAACATTGTTTGTGTTTTATTAAATTTTTTAAATGTAAACTATATTGCCAGGCCCTCAGATACCGATCCTAAGATAAGAAATATTGTGCTCCAATAAAATTAAACAATAATAATAAAAAATTATTTATAAAAGATTCATAACAAAATAATTATTAAGTAAATGGTTTTTCTTATTGAATTTTTTTTCCATATCCAAAATATTAGAATAAATTATGTTTAAATTTTGAAAATCAGTTTTTTTATTTATTAATCTTTTTCATTTTTTATGTAAACCATCTCTAAAAAACGTCTTTAACCTATATTACTTTCTTTAGTTAAAATTGAAATATTGGCAAAATCAATTGAATGTCCTGTACTATTTACATGTGATAAAGCACAAGCGGTTGGTCTTGAACCATATTTAAAGAAAGTTACTCCTAAAATTAATAATAATTTAAAAGAAGAAACTAATATTACTTTATCTAATAAACCTATTAAAACTGTTAATAAATTATTTATAAAATTAAAAAATAAAACTTCTGTGTTGGATTATGCTGGAGTTGTTTATAAAATAAGTGTCTTGAATGTGATAAAAACTATATTGGTGAAACATCAAGAAATTTGAAATCAAGAATTTTTTCTCACAAGAGTGACATTTGTTCAAGACCAAATGCTTGTGCTTTATCACAACATGTAAATAGTACAGGATATTCAATTGATTTTTTTGATTTTTTCAATATTTCAATGTTAACTAAAGAAAGTAGTATGTTTAAAAGACGTTTTCTAAAAATGGTTTACATAGAAGTTGAAAAAAACTTAAAAATTAAAAAAACTGATTTTCAAAATTTTAATTTTAAATTTTGGATATGAAAATAAAATTCAGTAAGAAAAACCATATACTTATTAATTCAGCAATAACTTGATTTAATAAGATGTCTTGGCATGACCATGTTGCTAACATCGCAAAGTCGGCAAGCCAGAGGCTAGGTTTTCTGTGGAAATCCAGTAAGTTTTTTACTCCTGATCAACTGTTGACGACGTACAAGGCTCAAATCCGACCTCTACTGGAGTATTGCTCGCACATTTGGGGTTCAGCACCAAGGCATTCTCTTCGTCTTCTAAATTCCATTCAGAAAAGAGCCATTCGCTTGATAAACAGCTCAACTCTCACAGATACCCTTCACCCTCTAGAACATAGAAGAAGAGTTGCAGACCAGTCATTGCTCTACAGATATTTCCATGGCAGATGCTCCAGAGAAATAAAAACTCTTGTACCACCATTGGCCACATTCGGCCGAAGAACTCGGCACGCTGATCAGTCTCACCCATTTAATCTCAAGATTGACACTACAAGGACCAATCTTCATCAAGAATTCTTCTTTTACAGGGCTGCTACGGAATGGAATAAGCTTCCAAAATCAGTTTTTCCAGAGAACTATTACCTGCAACTTTTTAAAAAGCGTGTCCACAATCATCTCCTTTCTATAATCCCTTCCCCTTCTAATAGTCGCAGTGCGGGCCGTCCGCGGCCCACACGATAGGTCTACTCTTTTTGCGACTATTTTCAAAAAGAAAAAAAAAACCTTTTACAAAAATATATCTATGAACTATTTTGCTATATCCTATATACTTACATTTTTCATTTAACAACTTTATATTGATTTTTCAAATTAAGTACTGCCAAAAAATATTATATTTTCTGAATGTTATTTTATCTTTTACTAATATGCTGCAAGTATTTTTTTAAAAATTTGTCCAATATTATACCATATATTTTAAAGTTTTACAAAAAGTAAAAGGAGTTTCATTTAAACATAGCTGCATCCCCACAAATTTTTACATTGTATATATATATAAATTATTTTTTAGCATTTTTTTAGGATTTTCCCTTTTTTTTTCTTTTTAAACCACCACTGTATTAATGCGAACAAAAAAAATCATTCAAATCGGTCAAACCATTTTTGAGTTTTAGTGAGACTAACGCACGGCGATTCATGTATATATATATATATATATATATATATATATATATATATATATATATATATATATATATATATACATATATCGCGTATAAATTTCAATAACCAATATTTATTATAACCGTGATTTATTTCATTTCTTCAAAATTAATTGAATTTTTAATAAGCGTTTTGGGCAATTTCATCGTTAATTGAAAATATTTACATTTTTTCTTGAACGGCAAAGCGATATCTAAATATAACGCTATCGGATGCGAACTTAAATACAGGAGATGTCAAAATGCAAACTTTTAACCCACTTCGTAATCATCAGAAACAGTACTTGTATGTGATCTGCCAATATTCAAGTTCATTATAGTTAAATACTCCTAATATTATAGTCCAGTCTGTTCATACTGCAGCTAAAATAGAACAATACAGAAATTGTATTAAGTATCTCTATTATCTACAAACTAAAGCAAGATTTTGTACTAGGGCCAAGTGCAAAATTTTATGGTTATTTAAGAACGGCTGAAAATTTTAGAAGATGTAGCAAAGACCGTGTCCTCAAAGTCCGAAAATTTCGACCTGGGTGGTTTGGCCACTCGGTGGGGCCAAAGCTTCCCCTAAAAATTAGTGACGAATCCAGATCATTTGAAACCTATTTAAATCGAAAATAATTCATGACATGTCATGCCAATCTCCTGGTAAACATGATTGCAGAACGACTGTAACTTTGTACACATGAAGATTGATACTTGGTTATCTTGGCCTTGGTGGGGTAGGCCTGATGTTTTTGCTAACAGAATTTGGTAGAACTTTTAAAATTCCTAACCACATGATATTATTTCTGCCATGTATAGGGTGTTAGTAAATAAGTGCGACAAACTTCAGGGGGTGATTCTGCATGAAAAAATAATTAAAGTTTGCTATATAAACGTATGTCCGCAAATACTTCGTTTCAGAGATTTTTATTTTTTCATGCAGAATCACCCCCTGAAGTTTGTCGCACTTATTTACTAACACCCTGTATATCTATTGATGGAAACCCAAATAATGTTTATTTAGTCATAAATTGTAGGTTTTTTTGTAAAAAAACTTTTGCCTACACCTTAATCTAATCTCTACGACCAGTTTTTTTGTTAGTTATACAGCCAAAATGTTATTTTTTCCATTTTTTCGCAAACATGATAATTTTTCGGACTTTCGGACTGTCGCCACATGTTTCGCATTGCGGGCATTTTTCCATTTAATAATTTGTTTTTTATTATTGTTCGAGTCATAAACATTCTGGAATTTTTAAGGGAAGCTCATTTTTGGCTCCACTGAGTGGCCAAACCGCCCTGATCGGAGCTTTCTGACTAGCATTAAGTACCGTTAATGACACGGTCTTGGCTACTTCCTCTGAAATTTCTAGGAATACCCATCAAATTTGCACTTGACCCTAGGGCTATAAATAAAGAAAACGAGTAAAACTGTAATTACTTTGTTGTTTTTGTTGTAGTAGTTTAAACATTCAAGGAAAAGCTGTAAGTTAACATTTTTGCCGTTTTGTTAAAGAATGTTACTACTTATATTACCACTTGCAGCAACTTTATTTATAGCCTTGGTATGGACAAGTTATTATCTTTGACAAAAACTGAAATTATTTTTGGATTCGGATGCTAGAAGTCACAACACCACATGTCAAAAAAAAAATTCTACAGTGTGGAACAGCCAAATGGAATAAGTTTATTATTTCAATCAAGAAAAAGTAAGATAAAGTCTAATAGCGTCAGATGAGGGGATTCTATCCATTATCTCTGCCTATCCACTAATTTGTATATACAGGGTGGCCAACTGAAAACGAAACATTTTATAAAAATGCACAGACCTGTCGATTTTTGATAAAAAAGAGACACTCTTTTCCGGTATTTTTGACTCCACTTCTTCCAACCCCAAGCGAGGCTAAGAATAACCCCAAAATTTTTAAATAGAATTGGGGGTCGAATAAGTTGTCTTTCAAAAGCTTTTACAATTCTCTATACAATAGTCTTTAAATTGTAGAATTCCACCCATTACTTACAGAAAAATTAGATTTTAAATGTAAAACTTATTTGCAAACAATCACGAATGGTAAAAATGTCATTCGATTTAAACCCAAGAGTTTTTCACGAGATGCATACACAGCAACCGGAGAAATTAAATGTATGGGCTGGTATTTGCGGTGATCGACTGGTGGGTCCTTTTATTCTACCAGGCTACTAGCTATTGACCCTGCTTTGACTGATATATTTAAAAATAATCCACAGTATGACGAAGATCATTTTTATTTTTAACAGGACGGTTCTCCTTCGCATTATGCGGCGATTGTTCGTCAGTATTTAGACCAACGTTTTCCACGGCATTGGATCGGGAGAAGAGGCAGCATTGAATAGCCTCCATGATCACCAGATTTATCTACCCTCGATTTTTTTTTTGTGGGGACATCTAAAAAGTAAAATCTTTAAAACACAACCAGCATCGTTGGAAGATTTGCATCAAAGAATCGTTAACGAGTGCCGTAGAATTACTCCGGAAATTCTTCGGATTGTGCGTGAACATTTTGAAAAAAATCTTTATTATTGTGTGGAAGCGGTTGGTCATAAGTTTAAACATTTAATCAATTAACTAGTAAGTAAGCATCTAAAATAATTGGAATTTTAACATGTAATTTTTTTTAATGTTTTCTTCTTCTTCTTCTTTATAATTTGAAACATGGAACATCATGAAGAAAATATTTCAAAGACAGTGGTATCATGACTATGATAAACACGTATATATATAAAATTTCTATATAAATTCATAAAAACAATATCACCTACCTAGACCATCTGACAGACATTAATATAATGTTCGTAAACAAAATATTAATTTACCAAATTATAATTATGATAGAATCCGAAATGGACCATTGTATTCTGGAATCAAAATATATAATCATTTTCCAGTGCATATAAAAATGATAACAAATGACATATTTAAAAAGAAAATTAAAAATTTATTACATCAGCATGTTTTCTATACTCTACAAGAATATTTTAACACAAATTTTACTTGAAAATTGTATTTCCGACGCTTCGGCTAAAATCACGCTATTATTAATTTTTTATGTTTTTTATAACTTGTAAATTGTATTGTGATTTTGTGGAATAAATATCTATCTATATAACCTTTTATAAGTCATCTCCATTTTCTGCAATGAGAGTGGCATTGTCAGCGTAACACACTATTTTGATTTCTGCATCCTCCATTTCGTATCCCTTTAGTCCTCGAACACTTCGAATAATTTCTTCCATTATTAAATTGAAAAGGGTAGGACTCAGGGAGTCTACCTGGCAAATACCGCTTCCCGCTGGTATTTTGGTTTTGTGAGGTCTCCTTCTATTTGTGCTCGTATTTTATTGTTTGTGTATATGTTCTCTATGGTTTTGTTGAGATTGTATGGGATTTGCCTATTGTAAAGAAGATCTTTCAGCTGGACACGGTCAAATGCTCTAGTTAGATCGACAAAACATACAAGCTGGCTTGTTGTTTCTTCATTATTTGTCTTACGAACACGGCGTCTGTGCAAGATCTTCATGACCTAAATCCCTTTTGTTCGTCCGCCAACGATGTAAGATTGTTGATTATGTTCGTAATTACTTTAGTTGTTAGTTTTAGAGCAGTGCTTAAAAGGTTTATTTCTCTATAATTTGATGGTATTTTTTTTCAAAGTATTGGAAGAAAATGTAAAATTTAAAGACTATTGTAAAGAGAATTGTCAGAGCTTTCGAAAGACATCTTATTCGACCCCCAATGCCATTTAAAAATTTTGGGGTAGTTCTTTCCCTCGCTTGGAGTTGCAATTAGTGAAGTCAAAAAAACCGAAAAAGTGTGTCTCCATTTAATCAAAAATCGATGGGTCTGAGCGAGGTTCCTTCAAATGGCTCTGTTTCGTTTTCGGTTGGCCACCCTGTATTGGGTCGAGGTACTACTAAACCACCATAATTGAAATAATGAATCTATTCCATTTGTCTGTTTTACACTGTATACCAGCGTTTCTATGCGATTAAAGCTTTGGCATATTTTTGCGAGAAATTGTAATACTTGCGACCATCCTAAAACGAATGTATTTTCAGAATATTCAAATTAATGGTCTCTTTATAGGCATTTGCATGAAGGCTAATAGTTTCGATGAACGTTTACACGACTGCAGATCAAAAGGAAATGTGTACCTGATTTCGGTTCTAAGCAAACCCATTTCGGGAGTCGTGTTAATGACTTCAGAAATTCGAAATTTAGAAAACTATGCAGGAAGTAATCGTTTGAGCAATAATATCTGAACTGGAAATGTTTGACTACCGGGATTTAATTTCATAATTTTGTTTTTGGATAGTTGGACTTTGAAAGAGGTATTTCATAGCAGAATAGCGTTTGCTTTATCAATTTAATAAGATTTAAGTGGTTTGAAAAGTATTTATTTTATTATATTTTAATTGGAAAAACGGAATGACAACATTTAATAAAAATAATATGGACATCGATTTAAAAATAAGAAATGCTAGAAAAATAGGAGATAAAATATGCCTTCTACAATTGGAAAATTGAAACGAGAAACAGAAAGTTATGGAAAATAAAAGTAATCTCAGCAAGATTAATGAATACAAGGTATACATAAATGATGATACGTCGAAGAAACAAAGGGAAATAGAAAAAAAGATACGAAATCAAGCTAAAGAAGAAGGGAGAGGAGGTAAACATGTGAAAATTAGATATAGGAAACTAAAGATAAATGGGGAAAAGTGGTACTGGAATCTAGAAAGAAACGAACTGGAAAAAGAAAAGAAACCACCAATTAATTCAAAAAAACTGATAACGAGCATAGAGAATTAAGGACAAACAAAGAAGAAAAAGGCAAGGAATTTGGAGAACGGTACTAGTTAAGATGAAATGATAACAAAAAGCGGAGATACGAATAAAAAAGGTTACTAGGAACTTAGAACACTAGAAGCTTACATGGAAAAGGGAATGAGATAGTAGAGGAATTCGAAAAGAACAATTTAAAAATATTGGTAATAACCAAAATAAAAAAGAAAGGGACAGGACGAATAATATTACAGCATGGACACATATTAAACCCGATACCCTAAGGGTAAAAGGGGTTCAAGATTATATATATATATATATATATATATATATATATATATATATATACATATATATATATATATATATATATATATATATATATATATATTTATCTTATTTTTTAAGTGGTTACAAGACAAACAACTTTAAAATTTATTCTCTACTAGGTTAGGTATAAAGATGGATAGTTCGCGAATGGACTATATAAAATATCAGTGGTCTGGGTGCGACCCGAGAGGTTCCCAGTGAAAAGAATAAAAAAATACCATACGTTTTGTTATAATTATTATTATTAAAATTATTAAAAAAAAACGATTTCAAATTGTTTATAACAAAATATAATTGTTATTAACAATATTCTGTTTATGTCAACCGTATTCTTTTATACTTTTTCTTAATATTTAAATAGCGAAAGCTATATTTTATTGTTTATAACAATTACTTTTTTTTTTAATTATTATGATCAATAATCATTTGTTAATAACAATATTCCAATTGTTATAAACAATGCTTGATTATTACCAACAATAATTTTTCATTGACCAATAACAACAAGAACCAACTTGGTCCAACACAGGGTTGATACTGGCCAAGCTTACTCGATTCGACAACCACCAAGACGACTGCCATTTGTGAAACAAGTGAGACTGATACCTGACGATAAATGGACAGCAGCCCATCTGAGAGAAGACTAAGAGAGTGATCCCAATATAACGGACTTTCTACGTTGAAAAGAAAGTTAAGCAGAGAGACATATGTACTTGGAAGGACATCTCCGATCGGGCACCAACATTCAAAGTCATGTAGGCACAATGGGATTCCCTTATTGTAGAGAATGGATTACTGATGGCAAGAAAAGAACATCCCAACTGGTTGTGCCCGAGACAAGAATTAATGAAGTCTTGGAAGAGATCCGTGGAGGAGAATCAGGTGGTCATCTAGGAGTTGATAAAACTCTAGATAAAATAAGACAAAGATTCTATTGGGTCCAATGTCGCGACGATGTAGAAAGTTGGTGTAGAAGATGCCCAGTTTGTGAAGCGAGCAAAGGTCCTAAAACAAGATCTAGAGGCAAAATGGAACAGTACAACGCAGGAGCTTCTTTTGAACGAATTGTCATTGACGAATCTGGACCGATGAAATTGACGGCAACAAATATATACTGTTTGCTATGGATTACTTTAGTAAGTCGGTTGAAGCTTTTGCCCTACCTAACTAAGAAGCATCTACAGTTTTAAGAATCTTGGTATACAACATGTACTCGCGATTCGAAGAGCCTACATTCATCAAGAAAGTCATTTCGAATAAAACTTATTCAAAAAAGCGAATTGATGGGAATCAGCAAAACTAGCACTACTTCCACTACATCCACAGTCAGACGGAATGGTTAAAAGCTTTAATCGAACTATGGAAGAACATCTGTTCAAAATAGTAGAAGAGCTCAAGAAAGACAGGGATCAACTTCTTTCATTATTCATGATGACCTGTAGAGCAGCTGTTTATGATTCTATAAAGCTCACTCCAGCCAGCATAGTCTTCTGAAGTGAACTTTTTTGCACCTTGATTTGGTGTTCGGGTGACAAAATGCCGAAGAAAAAAAAGCTCAAGATTATGCAAATTTGTTTACAGGATAGCTTATACAAAATCCATGCAACGGCTAGGAATTAACGCTTATAATTAACGTCTCCTTGATGTGGCTCACTCCTAAACGTATCCGTTCACCACACAATCCAGTTCTTCTCGCGAAGTTCATGGCTGTATGAGGTAAGATTTTTTAGAATGGGTTGGTTCTAAATTGGTAAAACCAAATTTGTTGAAACTTATTCTTCGTAAGCAGGGGCATGAACATAATGCGGGTTCAGCAGTTTCGTCTTGTACGTTACAAAACCGACAGTCCGTTTGTTGGTACAACGTGTCACCAACAAAATAATGCGATACGTAGAAGATATAAAGTATTGTTATGCAATTTTTTTGGATGTAAGCCAGGCTTTTGATAAAGTCTGGTGTACTGGATTATTATATAAGTTTAAAAAGATTTTGCCCCTTAATGCTTTCTCATCTTTAAGTCCTAGTCGCAAAATTGCCAATTCTTTTTTTAACATCACAATGAATACTCGACGTTCCATCCAATTATTGCAAGAGTTCTATTCTTTATCTTATATAGGTACACGTCTGACAACAACGTCTGAATCGTCACATTTGCAGACGATACTGCCTACTTGACTTCACAAACAAAACCTTAAATTACATCTGAAATTTTACAAACTGATCTCGATAGTTTACAGACTTATGGAAAGTTAAAGTAAATGAAACAAAATTAGTGCACCTAAGTAACTTTTTTAAATTGACCACCGGTTAGACTAAACAAGAAATTATGAAGATAAGTGTAAGTTACACAAACATACTTAAAAATCATCCAAATATACCAAAATCATCCAAATATACTAAAAATTTAGCTTCACAACGTATTATAAGACGCAGACTCAAACGTTTTACTCCATATTACTTAGCCAACAGATTTAAAATTTAAATTTTTCATCTCATTTATCTATATTTATTTATACTTACACCTTTTATGTCCCTAATTAATGTTATTTGCAATGTGACTACAATTTAATGCTGGGTTACATTCCACTTGTCTTCACCATCAAATTAAAATCCTCACCGTTAACCAATGCCTGATATTTACAGAAAAGTTTTTGGTAATTCTTTTATGGATAAGACGTACCAGTAGCTATCTCTAAATTATTTAATGACTTAATTATAAACTATTTAATTATTTAAAAGTTAAATTTGAGAAACCACCAACGAACATTTTTTTTTATTTATTCTTAAAATCCCACAGATGCTCAAAACAACAATAAGCTTTGATTAAACGGCTGACAATCTTTCGCGGTTTCTTCTAAGGATGACTAAACGATGTTTAGGCTGGAGGTATATCATTATTCCGATTTACGTTGCTGATAAATGTCTGGGAACAAAAGATGGCCTTTTATATTATTTTGACAAGCTGCCGTACAAACGTCTGTTCAAAGATTCTGTGATAATAATAAAATTTGCATTTTAACATTGGCGTATCTCTAAGAAGCTGAAATATAATGCTAATGAGATGGATACAACTATCAGCAGACAAAAAATGCTATCGGCAATTAAATCTTAAAAATTTGCGAAATTTTACACTTTAATAATAATAAAAAAGAAATCGTCGATTTTAAAATTAAATTTATTTTTTAATCTTAAACATTGTTTCTCATTCTACCCGGAATTTCTTTCAGTAGTTCTCGCACTGAGATATTTAACAAAGAGATACCAACATTGAGATTTAAAATTTTAATTGAATATAAAAAATGCGTTGCAAACGTTTTGTTCATACTTAGCCCAATATTTTTAACATGTTCTTCAAAGTTGCTGAATGTATTCTTGACATTTAGTCTACTGTTTCCAATGATAATCACGTCATCCGCAAAAGCCAGGAGTAGGTTAGGGCCATTATTTTGAAAGACCGTCGCTGGAGAGCAGATTTCAGCCTTTTTGGTGGCATGTTCCAAAACAACATTAAAAAGCAGCGGTGATAGGGCATCACCCTGTTTAAGTCCGTTGTTTATATCGAACACCTCCGAGAAGTTTTATCCAACTCTAACTTTGCTTTTAGAGCCGCCGATACATAGTTGGGTCATTCTTATGAGTTTTTTCGGGAAGCCCAGTTCTTTCATCGCTTGCCACAATTTTATTCTCCGGACTGTGTCATAGGCTTGCCTGAAATCGATAAATAGTTGATAAAGGTCTTTATTAAATTCCCAGAATTTCTCCATTAGTTGTCGGATGGTAAATATCTGTTCTGTGGTGGAGTGGCCTTTCCTGAAACCACAATGGTATTCTCCTACGATTTCTTCCGCGTATGGCTTGAGTATTCCTTGGAGTACATTTGCCAATATTTTGTACGGTGTATTGAGTAGCGCGATACCTCTGTAGTTGCTACATTTTATTTTGTCTCCTTTTTTATGTATTGGGACGATGACTGCTTCCTGCCATTCATTTGGTATTTCTTCTGCGGTCCATATGGTTTGTAGCTGGTGGTGGAATTCTTGGTATAGGGTTTCCCGCCATACCTCAAGCATTCCGCAGGAATATTATCGCTTCCTGGTGCTTTGTTATTTTTGAGGTTTGTACCTCTTTGTAGGTGGGCAAGTCATCCAGTATTTCAGCTGTCTGCACGGTAGGTGTGTAGGTGTTTTCGTCGTTGTCGGAATTATGAAGTTGTTGGAAGTGTTTTTTCCAGGTGTTCATGACTTCTCGGAGGTCGGTTATGAGTTTGTCCTTTTCTGTCCTCAGGAAATTGTTCACTTTGGGTTGGTATACTTTTTTCATATTTGCTATTCCTCTGTATTATGCTCTTGTATTTTTGTTTTGTCTGCGTTGCTCTATTTCTTATATTTGTCTTCCTTGGAGTTTCCGTTCCTTACTCCTTATTAAATTCCCGGTAATTGTTTTTGTACACTTCTGTTGTTCTGTCAGTTGGGTTCTGTATCATTCTTGTCCTGGCGTTGTTTCTCTCGTCGATTGCTTTAGAGCATTCATTATCGAGCCATTGTTTCCGTCGTCGTTTTGGTTGGACTCCTAGTATCATTTCTGCTGTCTTATTTATGATTTCTTTAAGGTTACTCCACCTTCCCTCTACCGTGTCCTCACTTAATTCATCGCCTCTGATTCTGTTAGCTAGTGCCAGTTCATACTGTGCTTTCGTTGTTTCGGTTTCAACATAGCCCTAGAATATACACTAAGGAAAGCCAAGATTAATATAACAACGGCTATATTTCACCAGGAAGGACCCAACCCACTACTGGCCTTCGTAGGTGATGTGGGCATAATTGGCAACAGCAGGCTTAATCTTAAAAACGCCTTTATAAGATTCGAAAAGGAAGCAGAAACATAAGGCCTCAAAATAAACGAGGACAAGATCAAATATATGTATCTCAGAAGGAATGTTCGTAACAGACACAATAGGGCAAAACTTCTTGATTGAAGACTACAATTTCGAGCGGGCAAAACAATTTAAATATCTAGGCACGAACATAAGTAAAAATAACGATATCACAGAGAAAATAAATAACAGGATACAAACCGGAAACAGATGCCTTATTGCTCTCTAGGGTTTGATGAAATCAAAGAAACTTACCAGAAAAACAAAACTACACATATACAGCACAATCATAAAACAGAACAAAATAAATAACAGAAATATACCGTATAAAAACGAACCAAGAACTCAAAGAACTGTATGCAGGTGGTAACATACTAGATGAGGTAAAGGCCAAGAGACTACAGTGGGCGGGTCACGTAAGAAGAATGCCGCTTGTGTCGGAAACGGCTCCACAAGGAAAACGTCCTATAGGTCGACCTCGGCTTAAATGGAGAGACAACATCGCAAAAGCCATGAACTCACAAGATGAACTGGAAATTATGCTGGACAGAGAAAGATGGAAACGTGTGGTGGAGTCGGCGAAAATTCATCAGGGGTTGTAAAGCCAGATATGATGACGAATATTGGTACGTAGGTCGTCAAATGACTCCTTTACGCCGATGATCAGGTCACATTAGCATCATATGAAGAGAAGTTGCAAGCGATGGGTAATATCGTGCGAATCAAAGCGATAAAAGTAAATAACAGCAAGACGAATGTAATGGTTTTTAAAAGAGAAGAAAGCATGGTAAACTGCGAGGTTATGATTTAAGGAGAAAGTGTGGATCAAGTAAATAAATTTGTGTACTTGGGTTCAAAATTTATGAGAGACGGAAATTATGACCGTGACTTTTAATATAAACTAAAATAAAAAAAAGCTAATTTAATTTTTTTTTATTTGAATTACTGATTATTTTTAAAAACAAAACTACGTTAAAATAGTTGATTAAATCGTGATTTAAATCGGGTGATTTCTGCAGTAAAATTGATAATTTGACATTGATTAATGAACTGCAAATGACGCCCCCATTAAATAACTTTCTTAAAAAAAAAGTTTTTGTTTGTACTCATATTTATTTGTACACCTCTGAATATGGCAATTGTTAAAAGTAGCACCTTAGTAACTTTTCAGAATGTGGCAATTTATCTTTAATCTTCGGATTGATATATAACCGTTGCAAAAACTTGCATATCTCCGAGTTAACTCATAAAAAGGAACCGCAGCAAGATTATCTGCCACTTAATCAACTTTCATTGTTACTTCCTTGCGCTTGTTAAGTCTTTCGCTGCTGCCCGCCGAAACCTTATCATAAGTCCCATCCGAACAACGTGAAAAATGGATACCGTTTACCGTTTACGGTTTCGACATTTTCTTGCAGAGTCGGAGTGTTAAAAATATACTAAAAACAATGTCGCCATAAAAGTCCAGAGTGACGGTCAAACTGCAAAAAATTTTACGAAAAAAATCCCTCTATATGATAATGGATCGTTTCTTGAAATACAATTAAATGCATTACATAAATCTCATTTTTTTATAATAATATATACCCTTCAAAAAAACCCTACGGAAAAACTGTAGACAAAAATTTCTTGGAGTGCATTCCAATGACATAAACGTGTTTTGTCGTCTGCATCGTCTTTGTATGCACCTCATACATACATAAAGTAACGCCTTTTTCCCGTAGCGGTAGGCAGAGACCACTTTCTTCCACTTGCTACGGTTCTTACACACATCTTTTGCTTCCTCTCTTCAAAACAATGTTAATCTGATCAAAATATGTTCTCCGAGGTCGACCTCTACCGACTCGTCCATTTACACTCACCTTATAAATTTGTTTTGTCAATCTTCTTTTATCCATCCTTTCTACGTGTCCAAACCATCTAATCATTCCTTTATCTATCTTTGTAACCACATCTTCTTTTACACCACAGCGTTCTCTTATCTCACTATTCTTTACTTTATCCAACCGAGTCACTCCGGCTATACTTCTGAGACTACTCATCTCCGCAGCATTATTCCTATTTTCATGCTTCTTCTGCCAAACCCAACATTTACTACCATACATAAGTGTAGGAACCAGCACACCTCTATGCACAACCAGACGTGCCTTTTTTGACACTTTTTGGCTATTCATAAAGCTATACAGTGCCCCATTTATTTGTTTTACTGCCAACACCCTTCGCTCAATGTAACTGTCATACTTTCCATCTGTCGTAAACTTTGAACCCAAGTACACAAATTTGCTTGCTCCACTCTCTCTCCCTCAATCGAAACTTTACAGTTTGTCATGCTTTCTTCTCTTTCAAAAACCATTTCTTTCGTTTTGCTTGCATTTATTTTCATCCCTTTGATTTTCAGGGCATCATGCATAACATTAACCATCGCCTGCAACTCCTCCATATAAGTCAAAAATTGAAACTCGTGCAAGAAATAAGATATAAAGGGTGTTTTAAAAAAAGGTGACCCCGTCTCTATGATAGGTAGAAAACTGAAACAATTGGGGTTTGCTCAGTAAAATTTTTTCGTAACGCCATTTGTATTCAAAATAAAGGGCGTTTAAGAAAAAAATTTGGTTATTACTTCATAATTTTCAAATCAAAATATTCCGAAAACGGTACACAGTATCGAATTTTACCAAGACTACCTTTTTGGTGTAAAATTGAATGATGTTTAAGATCATTTGAAATTTTGATTAATAAATCTAAAGTTATGTTCAATACTACTTGGTACGAACAGTGTAACTAGCGCCCTCTATGAGAGTCAGATATAAAAACAAATTCATGGAAATTATCAGCTTCTAAAACACATTCGTATAAAATTTTATTACAATGTTTTTACTAGTTTCGACAAAATCGTAATAAATGTGTATACATTTTTTTTCTTCAACGCCCTTTATCTTGAATACGGATGGCGTTACGAAAAATTTTTACCAAGCAAACCCCAATTATTTTTTAGTTTTTTACCTATTCTAGTGAAGGGGACACTTTTTTTTAAAACACCCTGTACATTACCTCCTTGTCGTCACATGCATAGCCCCCTATCATTGATATTTACATTCTTATTTCATTTCTGGAACTGTTCTTTAGATTTTTCTATGAAATTATTGATAATTATGAATCGTGGAGTTAAACTGTATCAATCAAATTCTAGGATATTATGCATGTTGCCCTAAAAATCAAAGGGATGAAAGAAATGGGGCGCCGCATAACTTAATAAGCAGCCAGAACGTGTCAAAAAAGGCACGACTGGCTGTGTATAGAGGAGTGCTGGTCTCTACACTTATGGTAGTGACCGTTGGGTTTGGCAAAAAAAACATGAAAGTAGGATCAACGCTGCGGAGATGAGTATTCTGAGAAGTATAGCCGAAGCTACTCCGGTAAATAAAGTAAAGAATAGTGAAATAATGGTGTAAAAGAAGTTGTGGTTACAAAGATAGAATATCAGTGGTCTGGGGGCGACTCAAGAGGTTCACACGACTAACTTCCCAGTGAAAAAAAAATAAAAAAATACCTTATGTATTATTGTTATAATTATTATTATTACAATTATTAAAAAAAACCATTTCAAATTATTTATAAAAATTATAATTGCCATTAACAATATTTTGTTTGTGTCAACCGTATTCTTTTAAACTTTTCCTTATCATTTCATAAGCGGGAGCTATTTTTAATTGTTTGTAAGAATTAAAAAAAATTTTTTATAATTATTATCATTAATCATTTGTTAGTAACAATATTTAATTGTTATAAACAATACTTGATGATAACTAACAATAATTTTTCACTGTTATAGCGTCTTCAATTCTATTCTCTCAATACTGACACAAGTTTAAAATTCTCCAATTCCTATTTTTTTTCCAAAATTATCTCTTTTTATAAAATATTGTCATCATATTTTTCATACAAATATGCTGAAGAAATACTGGGTATAAAAAATTGAAGATATGCAGCGGTGGATCAGGACGGATGGGGAAGAAAGATTGAAGAGGCTAAGGCTCGATATGGGCTGTAGCGCCATCGTAGTAGTAGTAATGAAATAACCTGTATATAAAAGATTGCCATCATATTCTTCATACAAATATTCCCAACATGCAATAATCATATTATTCAATAGATCTTAAAATTCTGTATTAAAAATAGTACATACATACATACATATAGTCACGCCTTTTTCCCGTAGGGGTAGGCAGAGACCCACTTCCTTCCACTTAATATATAGTTTAATTTATAAATTGCAAAATTCAGGTAGTTTACCATTTTTTTCAGTTTTTTCATTCTCCATAAAAAACTGCTTAACCGATTTTGCTGAAAATTTAATAAGTTTTAAGTTGCGTAATTATGCGTCGAATGCAATTGGTCTTACGTCGATATCATTTTTTGTTCTCGAGATAATTGAGACGAAAAATATTTCCGAACGCACATACGAACATACTCACATACGTACATATACACACAGACGTCCACTTAAAAACTATTGTATTCGACTCTGGGGACCTTAAAATGTGGAGATATATCAAAATTCGGAATTCTCAAAATCGGACCCATTACTATAACTTTCCACTGGGAAGTTAAAAAACCGTTCTTAAACTAATGAACTAGTTCGTTAAGCCATTTAAACTAGTTTATTTCAAACTATATAAGCGTCGTCGAATCGATGTATCGATGAACCGAACAGTCCGAATACGAATATGAGGAACGAGGATTGGATTAGGGAACGAACGAACTGACCGAAACTGAAATGAATGAAATTATTCGACATACGATAGTAAACTAGTACGCTTTGTGTATGCCTGAAGAAAACTTTTCAGATCAGGAGAATATTAAAATGGCGGCCATCGCGTCTGCCACCACTCACGCTGTTAATTGTTCTGTATCTCTGCTTCTAATAGTCCGATTTTGATTTACTTTTTTTTGTTCCGATATGTATGGGGTGAGCGGTAGTTTAATATGAGCACTTAAATCACTTTACGAGGATTCCACTGCTTGTGTTGGGATAAACGGAGCTTGCACGGACTGCTTTAACATCGAAAAAGGTGTGAGACAGGGATGTGTGGCTTCACCACGGCTGTTTAACTTATACATAGACGATTAATTAAAAGATTTGAAAGAGAGTGCGTATGGATTGAAAATAAATGATTTGATCGTCAATTGCCTTCTTTACGCCGATGATTAAGTCACAGTAGTGCCATCTGAAGAGGAGTTGCGGGCGATGGTTAATGTTATGCATGATGCCCTGAAAACCAAGTGATGAAAATAAATGTAAGCAAAACAAAAGTAATAGTTTTTAAAAGAGAAGAAAGCATGACGAACTGTGAAGTAAACTGGGAAGTTATTAAAGGGATACTTAGATGGTTTTGATACGTCCAGAGGATGGATGAAAGAACATTGACGAATCAGATTTATGAGGCAAGTGTGAATGAACAAAATAAGAACCGACTAAAAATCGCAGAACGAAGAATTCTTAGAAGGATATATGGACCAATCAAGGACAACGCCACACAACAATACAGAATTAGAACTAACAGGGAAGTGCAAGAACTATATAACTAACCAGATATAGTAAAAATAATAAAGGCAGAGAGATTGAGATGGTCCGGACATGTAAAGAGACAAGACCAACGTGTCGTAACACTGGTGTGGAAAGTGATCCCGGTAGGAAAACGGCCGCTAGGAAGACCAAAGATGCGGTGAAAAGATAATATTGCAGCGGACTTACGGACCCTAAATGTCTAACGACCAGAAAAACTTATGATGAACCGCAGCAAGTGAAGGCAAATTGTAATGTCAGCGAAGACTCACCACGGGTTGTAAGATACAGAGAGAGAGAAGTGTAAATGGACAAGTCGATAGAGGTCGACCTTGGCGAATGTATCTTTATCAAATTGAAATTGTTTTGAAGAAAGGCCAGATCAAACGACGGACATGTATAAAAGCACTGATAATAGCAGAAGAAGCAAAACACCACGTGCGTAAGAACCGTAGTAAGTGGAAAGAAGTGGTCTCTGTCTATCCCTACGGGAAAAGACGTGACTATATGCATGTATGTATATACATACAGATGTACTTCTTAACTATCTAACGTCAGGTACTACTAGATGTCATCCAGGTGTTTTTTTAGAGTAAGTACTTTATAGAGTCTTATTTATTTAGTGCATTGGTCTGTCCTTTTTATCTGGGTGGGTTTTGATTTTCACCAAAACAATTTTTAGTGGTGCACCAAAAATGTATCCTATTTTTTTTGTTACAATATTCAAACATAAAGTTTTCCTTGCGTAAACGGTAAGCACTGGTTTTGCCTCTAACACGACTATGAAGCAGCAAAAAACTGGGACAAAAACAAACTGACTTTTTTCCTTAATAATGATCACTTACTTATTAAAACAGTTCATAAAAAAAAAACTACATTTATTTACTTATTTTTGGATGGGTTTATAAAATTTTAGTACATAGGTTAATGTAATTATGAGTTCCTCAAATATTAAACATTAAAGTGTCATTTAATATTTCTGTTTGCAATTTTTATCTTCCGATTTATCAACACTATTGTCTAATAAAAATACACAAACAATATCAAATTTTGCAAAAAAAATAAGCTAAAGAGACTCGTGAATACTCGGAGCAGAGTTTCTTTGTACGAAGGCATCCATTGTTGTTTTATAGAAAGGGGGTCTTAAGATGTTTCTAAGACTCTAAGAAGACGTAACTAATTGACCATTAATTTCTCAGCAAAGCTTTACATGCCCGCATAACACACTCTAATTGTTCAACTTAGTCTAAGTACCGCATTTAATGCAAATAGAAGAGAACGAAATGAAACCAAATTATTGTCGAAACAGGGTGAAACAGGTTCGTCTGAAACGAACAAAAAAGCGTTAACTGGTTTATTTAATTAAGTAATGTAACATTATAATTATAAATTCGCCAATAAAATATTTAATACAAGGAGTGGTCAAGTGGAAACAAAATTTTCGTCATCACATGTAAAAGGATTATCTTATTTTTAAGATTATTTGATTGCTGATAAACTAATCGCTACACTGAATTTTTTCACTGGTATTTTTTTCAAATGTATGTGGGTCATTCTATGTCAAATCGATCAATAATTGAAATTGACCCCTTCTGATTTGGAAGAATTTTTATAAGAAGTTTTTTTATCATAAAACAAAGTAGAATCGTGATAGCTAAAAAACTCGTGTTGGCGTCCTCTCGTACTTCACATCCAGCTGGACACTCTGCTTCTGATGGCCCATTTTTTTAGTTTACTTTTTAAATATCTCGAAAACTAGTTTAAAAAATGGGCTTGAGTAGTTTTAAATGAGATATTTGGTGCTATAAATGATGAATCTGCAAAATTATGAAATTTAAAAAATTGTAAAAATCGAAGTTTACATTTAAATTCTTGAAGTAATTTTTTTTAGGCAATACCTTTAATGAATCTTACAATATCTTAGAATTTTCCAGAGGACGTTTTTGAAAGTGAAAACTTCTTAATGCGTGATGAGCAGTTTTTTGTAGGAGAGAAACATGGTTTCACGTCACCTTGGTAATGTCAGCGATGATGGGTGTTTTCGATGTAGAAGGCGACAGCGGCTGTTAGAAGTGGTCAAAATATTATTAAAAAAAAGTAAATGCTTTGTTTTTGTTATTTACTTTTTTTTACTGAAAATAGTCACAAAAAGGGTAGACCTATCGTGTGGGCCGCAGATGGCCCACACTGCGACTATTAGAAGTGGGCGGGATTATAGAAAGAAGATGATTGTAGACCCGCTTTTTGAAAAGTTGCAGGTCATAGTTCTCTGGAAAAACTGATTTTGGAAGCTTGTTTCATTCTGTAGCAGCCATGTAAAAGAACGATTCTTGATGGAGATTGGTCCTTGTAGTGTCAATCTTGAGAGTAAATGGGTGAGACTGATCAGCGTGCCGAGTTCTTCGGCCGAATGTGGCCAGTGGTGGTAAAAGAGTAATGACTGGTCTGCAACTCTTCTTCTATGTTCTAGGGGGTGAAGAGTATCTGTGAGAGTTAAGCTGTTTATCAACCGAATGGCCCTTTTCTGAATGAAATCTAGAGGACGAAGAGAATGCCTTGGTGCTGATCCCCAAATGTGCGAGCAATACTCCAGTAGAGGTCGGATTTGAGCCCTGTACGTCGCAACAGTTGATCAGGAGTAAAAAACTTTCTGGCAATGAATAAGTTAAAATAATAATTTATTAAACTTAAAAACAATTAAAACAATGCATATTATACACACAAATTAAACTATTCACGTAATCAAAGGGCTCAGAGGCAACGGTGACATCATAGCTTCTTTTTTTTATCTATATGTCTGTTAAAAAGTGGCCTTGAGCTGATAGCCCACTTTTATTAGGTTATTTATTGTTGAATGATTTTAATTAACCAATTATAAAATTTTAATTTTTAATGCTACATTTAATTTTAAAATCCAAACAAACCACTGTTATATCATAAACTGAAATTTCCAACGCCTTCATAGTAAAATATTGAACCAAGAACAGATTTATAAAATTATTCATCAAAGTTCACAAAAAAAATCGAGACGTAAAAGTGCTTGGTGCATTCCAAATAAAACTGAAACATTTTTCGAAAACGATTTCAGGTCGTCGCTCTTCTCGAAACATCGAGAACGTTTGACATAACTCGAGATTGTGTAATACATCGGAAAGTAATAACTGGCAAACATGTCTCTACGCGTCTCGATGTACCTTCGTAGTGAAACGACAGCTCTTTTCAGAATTACGACGCCACTATGCTACAGGAAGTCTGTGGATGTTTTACCTCACTTAGATAAGTGTCCTTCGAAAATTTAAGCTATTTTTCAAAAGTATATTTCTAAATCCTCCTAAGATTTCTACATGTGTGACATGCTATTTCGTAAAATCTCGAGAAAGAATTTACCTTTGATTAAGGAATAAACAGTTTGGCGAGTAAGGCGCATTCGCCAAAGCTTGGCTAACATCAAATATAACTTATTGTACAAATATAAAACAGACATTTCAATGCAAAAGAGTGACATGGACGGTAGCCAGTCGACCAGCACAAAATATAATAAATATTGGCGATAAATAATTAAGTAACTAACTTCTTATTCTTTAGGTGCCGTCTTCGTTCCGAAGTTTGACTATCATCAATGCTATGCATACATACATACATACAGTCACGCCTTTTTCCCGTAGGGGTAGACAGAGACTTCTTTCTTTCACTTCCGCTACAGTTCTTACACACATCTTTTGCTTCCTCTACTTTCATCAGTGCTCTCATGCATGCTCGTCGGTTTTTGGTACTCTTGACCTGGCCTTTCTTCAAAAGAATGTTGATCTGATCGAGATCGATGTTCGCTGGAGTCAACCTCTACCCACTTGTTTATTCACACTCACCTCATAAATTTGTTTCGTCAATCTTTCTTCATCCATCCTTTCTACGTGTCCAAACGATCGAAGCATTCCTTTACCTATCTTTGTAGCCACATCTTATTTTACACCACAGCGTTTTCTTATCTCACTATTTTTTACTTTATCTAACCGATTCACTCCGGCTATAATTCTCAGACTACTCATCTTAGTAGCATTAATCCTATTTTCATGCTTTTTTTTGCCAAACCCAACATTCACTACCATACCATTTTATTATGAAAATTAAAAAATTACACTTTTCAAAGAGATTTTTTCAGATTTGGATATTACATAGGTAAATTTAAACAGAAATTATATATTGGACAGCTTGACAGCGGTAAATCTTGATAGAAATTATGCATTTGACAGCTTATCCGCATGCGTGTGGAAAGTTACTTTCCGCGGTTACAGTTCACCGCACAATTCAGCCCTTCTTACGAAGTTTATGGTTTTATAGGGTGAGATTTTCTTGAAATCGGTAGGTTCCTTATTCTTCCCAGGCCGGGGCATGAACACAGTATATGTTCAGCAGTTTCGTCTTCCACGCAGCAACACCGACAGTCCGTTTCTTAATTCAGCTTTCTGTTGTAACCCTTTGGTTCACCAGACTACTGAACCATACGTGACCAAAGATATTATCATTGTTTGATAAATCCAGTAAATCTGTTTGTTGTTCATTCCCGAAGATTTCTTCTGAGATTTCAGAGAGAAAACCTGGCTTTCTTTTATTGTTTTTTTCAGGTGGGCATTCTGGGTGAGTCTTTTATCCAGAATTACACCCAGGTATTTCACTTCTGCCGCAAATGGAGGTTGACAGACATCTGTTCCTTCTTGCACCATCTGTGTACTGTGTTGAGGGCTACTTAGTGGACGTTTGAGATCGTCGCTTTAAATTATGAAGGGGTAAATGTGTTATGACCGAACACGCCTATAACGACCTTGAAACGTATTTGTTAGTGTGATTATCTTTTGTCCAAGAATGTACCGACAGGTGTTAGTAAGTTACCTTAGTTTTTAAAGAGCTCGGTAAGAGTTTAAAAAAGAAAAATTCACACTTTTATTAGAAAAGAACTGAGGTTACTAACAACTATAAGTACATTCTTTGACAGATGATAATCACACAATCACAACAAATACATTTTAAGGACACTATAATTGTGGTTAGTAATATCACATCATTATGGAAAAGCAAAATAAAAAGAATGTTTTTTTACAAAACAAATTATTTACAGACGAATCATCGTTTTCTTTACATATAAAACTGTGTACTAAAACTTATGTTTGGACAGGAATTTTAAAAGTTTATTTATAGGTCCCTGCTTTATCAATGGTAACCTAAAGGTTGTCAAATATTTGCAGCTTCTGCAAGAATAAATTATTCTGACACTTCAGTTACTTCTTATTAATTTTGGGGACAGGATGGTTGTTCCAGTCACAATGCACAAATTCTCCAACCGATGTTTCCTGGGCGTTTATTATTTATTTACATGTGGCCTTCCAGATCTTCAGATTTATCTCCAAATGATATTTTTCTATGGGAATGTCTGAAAGAATCTGCTTATCGACACGAATTTTAGAAAGATAATAATCTTTATGAATTAAGGAAGAAAATTATACAACTTTGTGCGATATGAGATTATCTACTTGATTATTTATTGAAAATATTTATTATACTGATAAGACTTTTCAGTTCTTCTGTGGGTTCGGCGATTAAAACTTTCGGTCCAATAACAAAACAATGTTTATTTCAATACAATAAATTCTACTTTTATTAACCACTTAGATATTCACTTGGCTATAAAAATTTTACAACTCCATAAAACTATTTGCATTTATTTATTCATAAACACATAAGCCGATACTGATTCTTGTTATGATCGTTTCCCCTTTTATATTTCCGATATCACAGTTCCAGATCATTTTACCTGTTTCTCCATTATTCGACGCGGATTCGAGAGGTTGCGCGACTTTCCTAGGCCCCGTCGGCGGCTACAAAGGAATGCGGTCGAATACGGACCCTCGACGCTGTCGGTTTGTTTTTTTTTTTTAATTCTACATGTTAAACGTTTTTTAATTTTTGGTCTTATTGCGTAGCTCTTTTCGTTTTCGAGACATCAAGAATCTTAAGTAAAAAAAATTCAGGCTTGTTATTATCTGCAGGTTACACACCCAATTTAGCAAAACCAACAATGATATTAGGTTTCGTAAAAGTAAAAGCCTAAATAAATGCATTTTCTATGTAACATTGGACAATGAAATAATATACAGGATGTTAGTAAATAAGTATGACAAACTTAAGGAAGTGATTCTGCATGAAAAAAATAATGGGTGGGATTTAAGAGGTAGTTAATGCGCATTTTTTTGACATGTAAATAAGAATTTTATGTTTATCATTGGCGCGCATACGGGTAATGATCCCAATTTTGTTAAAGAAAAAAATGGTACGCCACTGAAATATTTTTAATTAAAAATTATATTTAAATTCCTCGGTAAATTTGTAATAAAAAATCTTTCTTACCTTTTTGTCGTATAGGGCGCCGTTTTTATGCAAAAAAATAAAACATCTTAACGCGTATTTTTCATTTCTTTAATACATTATCTTAGTAGCGACGCTAGTAGGCTACTGTCAACATTCTGGTAAATAGGAATATTTTAACGAAATGTTAAATTGGCGTTTCTATATTTTTTAGCTTTTAGTATGGTATAACATTAATGTTGACAGTATATCCAAATCGTTGGATAGGTAGGGGAGGTACGGAACATTGGCCTGCTCGACCGCCGGATTTAAATCCTCTAGATTTTTGCATTTCTTGGTTTCTTCAAGCAATCTTCGACTCACCCCACACATAAAAACAAACGGTTGGTTAGTAGGTATACTATCTGCTGAAACATTAAAAACTAAAAAACGGTAGGAACTACATTTTTGTGTGACTTTTCTCTGGGCGAATATTTCACGAGTCAAATAAAAATGCAATTGGATAGGAGTACCCATTAATTTGTTAACAAAGATTTAAAAGAGTTTAAATTTATAATAAATCATCTGTTTATTTGTTTGTGAAGTTAGTAAACAATTTCTCGCGCATTACTGGCTTATATTTCCTGCATACTTTCTGAAATTCAATATTTATGATACACAAAGTATTATTATTAATTACCTAGTCAGATGTCTCCGCCACTACATAACTAGCAGTTAACCCTACCATAGACCAGAGACCACTTAGTGAGCCTCGGCAGGGCTCCTGCATTGGATTTATTAAAATCTATAGATAATTGTAGAACCGGAATATTTATCGTGCGATTAAATTTAAAATACACGCAATTTTACAGGATTCTAATTGCTTTCTAATAAATAAACATTAGCTGTGGAATTAAACTTGGGTGTCCGTTCTATGTATATACACACAATTGCCCCGTAATAAGAGTAGGTATGCGAAATAGTTCAAAATTGTTATTAATGACAAAAAGATTATATAAACCGAAAAGTCCCGTCTAAAAGATGTACGGCATACTAATGAAGAGGTTTTACTATACACGCTTGTCATAAGTTTTTATTAGTATTCATTAACTGAGTCTTGATTTTAATGCTAAACGGGTATAATAGGGAGAAAATTATTCATGTCTGTAATTGAGACTTTTAAAATGATCATTTTATGCAGAATACAACAAGGACTCGCAAGTATTTTTGTTTGAGAGACAAACATGTATTGGATAAACAAAACCTTCAATTGCAAGCCTATGTATTACTGTATTACTGACATGAGTATATTTGGTTACACTTAAAAGACTGAAAACCCTAGGATTCTGAATTTCTTATAGTCCTGGCATGGCCTTAAAAGGAGAAAGAATCATTTTTTCATGCATTTAGTAATAAATGATGATGTGTAAGTATAAACTCATTGATATGTAACGTTACTACTTTTTTTTAGGAGAGGGTAGTCGATATTAAAAATGATTAAATAAAAAAAAATCTATAGACTCTATCACAGGGATATGATTTTGACTTCTCAATTAAATTTAATTCAAGGGGACAAGTAGATCAGTTTAAGGACCTATCTATTATTTTTATATATTTAAAAAGATTTGAACAAACATCTACTAAAGCTGAAATACCGTTGAGCGCCAAGTAATTTATCACTTTTATTTTAAATTAATAAAAAAATGCAAGAATTTAACAACCAGTTTAATATTAGAAAAAACACAAAAAAGGACAAAATAATTTGACTACTGTAATCTTTATATATATATATATATATATATATATATATATATATATATATATATATATATATATACATAGAATAACTAAAAAAGGGGAAAAAATATTACTAAGACTGGGTGTCCCAGCAATCATCATCATCATCATCACTCAGCTATAGTAGTCCACTGCTGAACATAAGCCTCTCGTTTATTTTGCCACTCTGCTCTATCTTGAGCCATTTGTATCCAATTTCCACAGATTCTTTTGATGTCATCGGTCCATCGTGTGGGGGGGCGCCCTCTACTACGATAAGCTTCGTGCCTCGGACGCCACTCCAATAGTTTTTTAGACCATCTTTCGTCAGTTCTTCTAGCTACGTGGCCAGCCCAGTTCCACTTTAAAGTTGTTATTTTTTCGATTACATCTATAACACCTGTTCTTTGGCGAATAATCTCATTTGGTATTCGGTCTCTGAGGGAGATACCCAGAATAGCCCTCTCCATCGCCCGTTGGGTGACATGCAGTTTCTTTGCTGACTTTTTTGTAAGCGTCAATGTTTCGGCTCCGTATGTCATCACTGGTAATATGCACTGATTGTATACTTTTCGTTTTAGACTGATGGGAATATCTGACTTGAAAACATACTTTAATCTTCCAAAGGATGCCCACCCCAAGCCTACTCTCCGGAGAAGTTTGCACGTCTGGTTGTCCCGTCCTATTCGGATCTCATGACCCAAATATTTGTAGGCGGTGACCTGTTCAATAGATTTGCTTCCAATAGTTATGTTTTTACTGGGGACTAGGTTTGTCATGACTTGCGTCTTTGCAAAGTTAATTCTTAGGCCAACTTCCCTTGAAGCATTGTATAATTTTTCCAACATCATGGACGCTTGATCTATACGGTCGGTGATAAGGACGATATCGTCTGCAAATCTTAAGTTATTTAATCTTTCACCGTCTATATTTAGGCCCATTTCCCCCCAGTCGATTTTCTTACAGACATATTCGAGCAGTGTGGTGAACAGCTTTGGAGAGAGGGTATCTCCTTGACGTACACCTTGTTCTATTCGGAATGTTCTTGTGTTTTTATGTAATCTTACACACGCCGTTGCTTTCTCGTATATACCCTTAATCAGTGCAATGTACCTGTAATCAATTCTGCATTCTGTTAATGATTTGAGCATATGTTGTTGGCTGATTGAGTCAAAATCTTTTTCATAGTCTACGAAAACAAGGATGAGAGGTTTATTATATTCTGTTGATTTTTCTATAAGGGTCTTGATTGTATGTAAATGGTCATTTGTACCGTACCCTGCTCGAAATCCTGCCTGTTCTTTCGGCTGGTAAAAATCTAATTTTGGAGTTAGGCGTTTAGCAATGATCTTCATAAATAGTTTATACAAGTGGGATAGGAGACTAATGGGTCTGTAATTTTCTAGATTACCAATGTTCCCCTTCTTGTGCATTATTACTATAATGGCGTTGTTCCACTTTGAAGGTGTTACTCCTTGATGTAGACATCCCAGCAATGGCAATCCCAAAATGCAGCTATCCATATGGAACCATTAACAGGGCTTATCAATCAACAGGGCTTTTCTGTGGCACCTTGTATCAACAGTAGGACTTCTTGTATTAACAGTGGTGATCCCGTTGGTAGCTAATCCTTTAGTAAATTTTTTTCTTAATTTTTTAGCTCTCTAGCTCTTATACATGGGTCCTTTATTTTTTTTTTGGTAACTTATTCTGTAGTTTAATACTCGTACGATGTTATCCGTATGTTATTCGTTGTTAACTGTATACAGAAAGAAAAACAAACAAAATTAAAAATATATCAATACATTAACTAAGGAGTCTTTTCATTTTCCATTATTAAAATATGATTAAACGTGGTACAACACCTCCTAGCAACTTTAAGCAATCCAAAGAATACAGTTACTTTTTTAGAGAAAAGATTTAAAAGCTGAACTAAAAATAATATGAAATACATCTTTTCTTTAAGAATTTAACAAATACGCAACGCACTTAATATTGTACCATAGCATGCGTGTCGAAGCAATTGTTATTATAAAGGTAAATGCGCACGGCCATAACGCGCACCGACCCTCGCCTCGCACATGGCGAATTGTGCTTGATGGATAAAGAAAAATAAATAGCCAGTGTCTTTGTCTTTGTAGCTCGACGAGAAAGCTTTGTGTGAGGCAGGGTCTGTACTATGGTACAATGCTGTGTGCAGTGCACCTTTAGAATAATCAAAGTGACTTTCAAGGGTAATTCTTCCATAGATCTAACTTTTTGGTCCCAAATTTTCAATCTGTTTATTAGGTTTTTGTTATTATTTAAATATATTTAAAAATATAAAATAAATTACATTTAAAACACAGTGTATACCAGTGGTATTAAAGTTATTCTTTTGCAGGAAATATGTTTATAACTTTGTACCCATGAAACTGATGGTTACAGTGAGATTAAAACATTATAATTAGTTCTTTTTAAATCATTGAATAAATATTGACAAAACACAGGTTTTATTTAAATCTTCATTTACTCCTACTGGAATAAAAAGACCCATTTAAACGTATTCAACATATAATTGAGACTTACTATCTTAATAGCACTTAAAAAAGAAACAAAGACGTATCCAATTTGTTAAGTATGTTTAAAATTTTTATAGGGACCGACTCGCAAATCATTTTTCATTTATTACAATATTATTAATGTAAATTAACAAATATTTGATAAAATAACTAATGACAAGCTGTAAAATCCCGTTGAACCGATGTCACAATTTAACTGTCACTGCAAAAACGAGGCTTTAAGGCTCAAAATTAATTTTTTTATTTTCCAAGATGTGCCTATTTTTTTCTTAGTTCCGTTTCAACTTTATTTTTTCACCTTCTTTTTGCTTCTTTCCTGGGGAGTTTTTTTCTGCTATCCTTTTTTTAAGTGAAAACTTTTTTAGGCGTGGTGGATAATTTTTTATGTGGGGAAAACTTATGGTTTTACGTCAACTTGGTGATGTCAGCGTCAATGACGTCAAAGTCACCGACAGATGGGTATTTTTGATGTAGAAGGTGACAGCGGTTGTCAGCAGTGATCAAAAAAGTATATAAAAAAAAATGATAACGTCATAGCTTCTTCTTCCATCTGTCTGTTAAAAATTGGCTTCGAGCTGACATCCCACATTAACTTATTTATTATTTAATGATTTTAGTATACAAATTATAAAATTTTAATTTTTATTAATTAAATTAATTAAAAAAACCATTCTCATTTCGTAATTTTAAGTCTTTACTTCTGTCGACAATTTTTTTGTTATTTTAAGGTGTGCTTTTGACTTTACCTTTTAAACTAATTGATTAGTTTGTCTATTACTATTTATATTTTATACACCTCTTGGTAAATCCGTATAAATTATTCTACGAACGTTTTTACACCTTATAATCTACTGTTCTGTCCTTCTCGTCAGTTTTAAATCTCCTTTTTAATATCCATGCATTACTTTGTAAATAGCCTGTGGTAGTAGGTATAAAATTAATATTTTAAATTATGATATCTGACAGATAAGATCTTTATGGACATATTTGCATACTTAAACGTGTATGACCAACTAAACTTTCACAAATCTAATTTTGCTTTTTACTATTTAAAATGCAAGAATGCGAAAACCATTGTAACCAAAAGAAATGAGTTTTACTGCGAACTAATTAAATTAATGATACTTTTGATTTATGATAATTTTGAAATTCTATTTCCATGTAATTGATTTTGCTTGCACGCAATAACAGTTATTAAAAAAATCGTGTAACAATTGTAATATGGAACAAATGGGGTGTTTTTATTACTTGCACCTTAAACTATCTTGATAATAAACTTTTATTACTGGGGCAATAATTAAAGCAATATTGATATTTAAGAATAATCTTAATATTGTTAAATCGCATTCTTTTCACATTAATACCGTTTTTTCATAATACCTTTGACAGATAATAATAACGGATAATTTACGCTGCTGATTCTTTCTTTTTCTTTTTTTTTGCTGTGTCAATAAGGACAACTAGTAGCTGTAACTATATGCATCTGCAGCTCTAGTCATCTACGATTTTTCAAGCCGTATCGTATAAACTGAATTACACTTCATTGCAAATTTTTCATTTTCGTTTTAATCTTCAACTCTTAAAGACTAGTTAGTTTTAACAAATTAATACTTATTTCCATTTACGCACCCAGGGTAATTTTATGTACGTACGCATTGTCTTTGTAGAAAATAGATATGTGCACTATTTGTGCATATAACGTTTAAACGGCTAGAATAATATTTAATTATGCTGAATACATAAGGAATAATATCAGTGCTCTCCGGTGGTCTGAATGCGACCCAAGAGGTCCACACGACTAACCTCCAAGTGGAAAGAAAAAAATACCATATATTTTGTTGTTATAAAAGTTTTGCAAAAAAAATTCCTGTATGATTTAAAACTTAAAAAACGATTTCAAATTGTTGTCATTAACAATATTCTGTTTATGTCAACCGTACTCTTTCAAATTTTTTCTTATCATTGCATAAGCGGGAAGTACAAAAAGGCACGTCGGAATTTGAACAAGGCCATCAAAGATAGCAAGAGACATTGCTGGAAGGAGCTCATCGACGAAGTGGAGAAAGACCCATGGGGAAGACCATATAAAGTGGTTATGACCCACCTGAAACGCCAGCTAATACCGTCACCTACATGTCCGGTACTCTTACAGAGGATTGTTTCTACGTTGTTTCCACAGCAACGTGACTTTAACTATCCTCTGGTACCATGTGGAGAAGAAGACATTCCACCTGTCACTCATGAACAACTGACGGAAGCCTGTAATCGTGTCGGGAATAACAAAGCGCCGGAATTGAACGGAACCCCAAATATAGCACTGAAAACAGCTATCAAAGCAGCGCCAGCATTATTCCTAGACACTTACAACGCATGCCTCGATGAAGGAACCTTTCCTAGAAAGTGGAAGCAACAAAGACTTGTATTGTTGCCTAAAGGGAAGAAGCCACCAGATGAACCGTCATCTTACCGACCACTGTGCATGTTGGACACAGCAGGTAAGATACTAGAACGCATAATCCACCAGAGAATCAAAGCGGTGGTCGAGCCTCTCCTGGCGCCCAACCAGTATGGATTTCGAAAAGGACGATCAACCCTAGACGCTATCAATCTTGTTGTCAACAGAGCCAAGGATGCGATCGCAGGAAAAAGATGAAAAGGAGGTACGAAGAAATACTGCCTAGTGGCTACACTTGACATCAAAAACGCCTTTAACTCCGCTAACTGGGACTGCTTCATGCGGGCCCTTGAAGTTTGCGTATGAATATTATTCTTAATTTATTTCTGTAATCTGTACATTACTGGATGCTTCAATAGCCTGTACATCTTGTGAAGTTCTTTAAATATTTGTTGATAAACACACGTGAACTACACAAATAGACGTAATTTGCAATTGTAATTTTTACAAATAAGTGGACTACACAAATAGATGTCACATTGCTTAGTATCTCTTCTCTACAACATAACGCACATGCGCTTTATGAATCGTTACACATTTTCGTCAGGCTAGTTCGTGTGACGCGACCTTGAATTTTTACTCCCAGCGCGCGTAAAGAAGTTTTACTTTAAAAATAAGTTTTTATTGATTGTTAATTACATATATTAGTAAGAAAATTTTTATTAAAAAGTAAAAACATGTTTTTATCTAATTATCCAATCACGACAAATGTTAATGGATCGTGAATCAGCTTGTGTTTTCATTTCGCTACACAATATTACAAGAAAAGCTGTAAACCTATAAAGTTGCAAACTAACAAGAGAATGCAACAATAGAAACTTTTCTTGATAAACTTACGAATCTTTTAATAAATCTTTTAGAAGAAGAAATTTCAAGATTTTTCAGCAACTGCGTTCGGAGATACGACGTCACATCCAGGATAAGTTTTGTTACAAGAAAAGTCACTTTCAAGACTGGGTGAAACTAAATTTCAAGCCATTTACGTCTTGATACAGCCAGAGAAAATTATTTTTCAGTGAAAAGTTAAATAAATAATAGTATAAAAGATTTACCGACTACTTTATGTGATGTATTTGGTCATTAAAATGAATTCCCGTCAAAATAGTCGGGATACCAGCGTGACTTGAAAAATTTAAAATACGGGGTAATTAAAATCTGCGTCGAGATTTAAAAGTATATCTTTTTTTGAAATCGCGGATTTTGCACTATTAATAACAAACGAATAACAGTGTAAACTGTCAGTATTAGTATAATTAAAACATGTCTAATTTAAGTGCCTATATCTATTAATGGATATTCGCGACCACATGTTCTACCTATATTTGGTCCATTTCTGTATGGATCAGTTTCCCCATCATTCGTAACATTTCGCAACCAAGACATTTTCTTTCTTCCTATTCCCTTTTTTCCTTTAATTTTTCTTTCTATTATTAGTTGTAGTAGTCGGTTCTTTTGATTGCGCATCACATGCCCTAAGTATGCTGTCTTCCTTCTTTTTATTCTGTGCAGTAGTTGCCGTTCTTAATTTGCTCGTCGTAAAACTGCATGACGACCTCAAAGGTGCCGATCAGATGCAAACTAGCCATAGAAAATATTATCATACAACGAGAAATGAAATTCAAATATTCTGGGATAGAAATGGGTAATGGCAACAAGTACAGGGCATGCCTGAATAACATGATATGGAGTAACAAATACATAGGAGTTGAAGCAAAATCGCGTATCTATAACACAGTCAAAAGACCCATGTTGACTGACTCTTGCAGCCGAAACCAGACCAGAAACATCAAGTACTAAAAGAATTGTGAAGACAGCAGAAATGAAATTGGTGCGCAGGATGGCTGGCAAGACGCTGATGGGGACAGGGAAATAAGCGAGGACATCAAAAGAACGTGTAAGATAGATGGTATCAACGACTGGATACTACATAGAAAGATGGAATGGAATGATCATATTAGTCGAATGCCATCAAAAAGAATAGTGAAAATAACAAGGGACAAATCCCATTAGGTCGTCGAAGCATTGGACGACTCAGAAAACGCTAAAGTGACAATATTCCTGGAAATGAAGCCCAGGCAGGGGGACAATGAGAAAACGGGCTTTATCAGCCTATGTACTAGAGAAAAGAAGAAGAAGAAAACTTCTTCGTTTGTAGTTTTTACTGTACACGGTATCTTTAATACTCTGCGGTACAGCCGCATTTCAAATGCTTCTATTTTGTTCATTGCTGCTGTTTTCAACGTCTATCCTTTGTAACGGGAACTTTTCCTCTCAATTTTATTGAGAATTTTTCAAAGCTGGTCCTGGTACTAACCTGTCCCACCAAGTCTTAACGACTAGCGCTGATGAGAATGAAATATTAAAAGCACCATCGTCAGTTGAATCTTTTCATTTAGTAGTTAAAAAGGTCGAGTACATTTTTATTATATACTTGAAGTTCTACGTGTGGAATTTAAATGGTAAGAATAGTTTTAAATTTTTGATCTCGCTTTCAAATGCAATTTAGCATTAATGACTTGGCTGATTTATTTATTTATTAAAATATTTTATGCCGGAGTCCTTTGTCGTTAATGTTGGATATTATAGCCGAAAATCATTCTTAGTGATATCTTTTTTTTTATTAATCGACCTTTTGGACTGAAGACGTTTTTTCTCTAAAGAAGACTTTTTTTCTATGGAGTTTTTTTCTATTGGAGACGTTTTTTCTTTGATCTCAACAGTTTTGTACTAGCACTTGAGTTGCAATTATTGCTTTCCTTGTTTCTAATCCCTTTCTTAACCTAAACTTTGTCTCGTTTATTGTTAAACATGTGCATCAAAAAAAAAAGTTTGTTCTTTGCGTATAATGTTATGGATTCTAATCAGTTTCCTTCTATAGTTCTCTATAGTTCTCTTGTTAGGTTTGTTCCCGCAGCAGTCAGAAACAGTCCGAGTCAAAAGCGTTCCAACAAGAGCTACTAGCTGTTTGGATGTAGTACACGGTTTCTACACATTTTGCTGATAGTTTTGTAAATGTCAAACCAGCTTGTGAATTTTTTAGCAGTCGATTGTCAGACGCTTGCGCAGTTTTTTTTTTATGAAAATAGTCTCAAAAAGGGTAGACCTATTGTGTAGGCCGCGGACTGTGACTATTAGAAGGGAAAGGGATAATAGAAAGGAAATGATCGTGGACACGCTTTTTAAAAAGTTGCAGGTCATAGTTCTCTGGAAAAACTGATTTTGGAAGCTTATTCCATTCCGTAGCAGCCCTGTAAAAGAATGATTCTTGATGAAGATTGGTCCTTGTAGTGTCAATCTTGAGAGTAAATGGGTGAGACTGATCAGCGTGCCGAGTTCTTCGGCCGAATGTGGTCAATGGTGGTACAAGAGTTCTTATTTCTCTGGAGCATCTGCCATGGAAATATCTGTAGAGCAATGACTGGTCTGCAACTTATCTTCTATGTTCTAGAGGGTGAAGGGTATCTGTGGGAGTTAAGCTGTTTATCAAGCGAATGGCTCTTTTCTGAATGGAATCTAGAAGACGAAGAGAATGCCTTGGTGCTGAACCCCAAATGTGCGAGCAATACTCCAGTAGAGGTCGGATTTGAGCCTTTTACGTCGTCAACAGTTGATCAGGAGTAAAAAACTTTCTGGCTTTCCACAGAAAACCTAGCCTCTGGCTTGCCGACTTTGCGATGTTAGCAACATGATCATGCCAAGACATATTATTGGACACCGTGACTCCCAAAATCGAGATGGAGGGACTTGGTTCAAGGGTATTTCCGTATATTGTGATGGGATGATTTGAGGAATTCACTTTCTTGGAAAACGTGGCACTTTGTGTTATTTGGGCGTTGAACTGAACAAGATTGTTGGTCCCCCACTCGACGATTGCTTTAAGATCTCTATTGATGGAATCAACCTGTTCCTGCCTGAGTCTATTTGTATCATTCACCGGAAGTGATCGATATGATGTGAAAGTTGAGACAAGTGTGCTATCGTCTGCGAAACTGTAAATGGGGTTCGTGGTGGTTTTCAAGAGGTCATTAATGTGTAAAAGAAATAAGGTGGGGGACAAAGTGGAACCCTGGGGGACCCCGGCATTGGTTTTAAACGCATCAGAAGAAATACCGTCAACTGCCATATGTAAGGAGCGATCTTGCATGAAGCTCAAGAGCCATTGGCGCAGTTTGGTTGGGAGACCGTAGGCAGATAATTTACTTAACAATGCCTGGTGCCAGTTGCGCAGTTTACTAAACGGTCTGTTGTCTGTGATGTTGATGTGACTAAAGTCAAAATTAATTGATGACCTAAATAGTTGTGTTTTTGTTCTGCGGTTTAGTTTTACATATTTTATTTAACAATTTTGTAAATTTATTGGGAAGTGGTGTTTTCTGACATGTCGGAGCAAAATACATTTATCTTAACTTTAAAAAAATTAATTAGGAATAACTGAGACATTCTTTTTCGTGTCAGGTTAGATTAGGTCAGTTTGACTGATTGTGAGTCGTCCGGAATGAATTTTTTTAGAACATCTTTTTAAACCTGCAGCGTCCAGATTATTAAACGTAATTTTAAGTGAAGTATTTACCAAATATTTACTAATCAATCAACATTTCTATCTCACTGAACTCCAAAATGTTAAATAACATTTTTATCCTTTACCTTTTGGAGAAGTAATTATCCAAACATTTATTAACCTTTCAAATATTTGAAACATTTTTATATTTACAAATTTAATTTTAATTACATTACAAATTCATTGAACTACTAATTTTATGAAAAGGATTGTTTTCTTATTCTTTTTAAAATATATTTATATATATATATAGAACGCTCTAAAACATTTTTAAAATAGTAATGAATTTGAATAAAAACTTTTAAAAAACGAATTCGCATAAATCCGCCCTCTAAAACATAGTCTTTTCCATACAAATCTCTCGGATTATCCATTTGACAATTTTAAATTACGGAAAAAGAACCCCCATTTTATTTTACTAATGTTAATCTTAGCGAGGCAAAAACACTGACAGATGAACATCGTTTTATCCTATTCCCCTAAGATCGATCATTACTGCGCCATGTATAAATCGAGGTACTTGCTTGACCTACAGAGGGCGAGTGGTCAAGAAAATTACCCAAGAGCGCTGTAATCCCCGGTACGCAGTTAATTAAAATTAATCGCATTTACGGCAGGAAAGAGTGCTTAGTCTTTAGTGTTTTTGCTTCGTCGACAGATAAGATACAAATTTTGCTCGTCGGTGACACTGTTTTTAAATTCTTTTAGTGTAATATTTATTTAATTTTTTTTTAATGTGCAAGCAATAAAATTAATTCATTTCACAAGTATGTACAGGGTTATTCACTATAAATTACCCACCCCTTATCACCGTTATTAATGCCTATAAAAAAGACGGTTTCACAAAAAAGTTTGTGGTTGTGACTGAATTTTCTTAAAATGCTATCAGAAGTAAAGTAACGTCTAGATTGCGGGAAATACAATGAAAAGAATTGTTTTTTAAATGAAATATACTGTAGATATATAAATGATTTTTTTTTATAATCTTAATAATTTAACATATACCTCTATCTCATACTGTTTTTGGATTATTAAAATTCGATTATCTTGGTTAAAATATTTAGTTATATTAAATGAAAAAATTAAAATTAATAAAGTAAACCATTAAAATACAAACTTTTTTTGATAAGCGACATTTCTTTAAGAAAATAATCAAAATGGTTTATTGTAAGGAAGAAAAGGTCCAAATTTGTACACAAAAAAGATAATAAAGAGATTTATTTTAGAAATTTAAATATAAATAAATGATAACTCATAAAAGATGTTTGATGTGTCCATCATTATTGTCAATGCATAATTATTGATAACGTTTTCTCATATTTATAATTGCATTGTAAATGTTTCACACTTGGGTGCATTTCAATTATTTAAGTCGAATTCTGTCCTAAACGACCTAAATACTATTTTATTATGATTGACAATGTTTTTGAGAAATGTAAAACAGACAGTAAATTTGCAGTCTCGTATAAATCTTAGATAACTCAGTATCTTTTGTGGAAATTGGTACATCTAGTACACCATGAACAACAATCTTTCATTATTTGCCATCCTTACCTCAAGTCCTTGGTTCTCATTGTTGTAATTTGACATCAAGTCTGAGTTCCTATAATTTGTTGCACCTATATCTATATATAACTTTATTCAAAAATAATTAAATAAAGAATTCATACAATTAGAATAATTATATGCTGAAAGTGAATAAAGTAAGGGATAAGTGAACCGCACTTGTTTTCCATAAAGAAACATAATAAAGTACAATAAATGCAATAAATTATATAAAAAAATAATGTAACCTAATATACTCGTAATAATAATAGGAAACTTTTTTGTATTATCTCTAGTGGGTTGATATGTGTTCGAAGAGCACTTCCCCATATCGGAATTCCATATCAGATGTGACTTTCTATGTACCACTTGTCTGTATTAAAATTTTCTGTAACACCTAAAGCAGTTAGTAAAGCCTTTTAACTTTCTTTTTCTAATTTTTTATATTTTTCTTTTTCATTAGATTTATTAAGGCATTTAAATTTGTGATGACCTCGTATTCTACATTTCCAGAAATAGGGTTGCTTTTTATTTTTAAAATCACCCTGTTTTAAAAACAAAGCATGTGAGCTTTCACATTTTCAAAGACCAGAATACATTTTATCTTGTAAGAGTTTTATTTTTACAAGATTTGTGCATTTGAATGTTTAATGGCTTCACCATGAATTGGTATTGACGAATTTTTAGTTTGGCTAAGCCACCAATTAAAACTGAAGCATCTTTTTCGAACATATCTGGGACCATAACCTGTAGCAAGGCGTGGTTTTTAATGTGAAACATCTAATGGCGCACTTGGGGGTTAACAACGACTGTTGGTGGCGTGATGCGGCAGTCCCGCAACTACTATATTGTATTGGATAATCGGCCGGAAATCACAGCTGTCTTTAGAAAATAAGTTACTACTTTACAAGTCTATACTAAAGCCCATATGAACGTATGGAATTCAACTCTGGGGGACTGCAAGTAACTCCAATATCAGTATCGTCCAGAGATTCCAAAACAAAGTTATTCGCCTCATGGTAGACCCCCTACACCATACAACAAGATGTTCCAATATCACCAATAAAAGAAGTTGGTGACAACTATCGTAAAAGAATATCAATTCACCCTAATGTGCTAGCCAGTGAGTTGTTTGAACAAAACGCAAATGTAAAACGTCTTAAAAGATACACAATATCAGAATTAAAGGACAGATTCATAGAATAATGCTAATATTTGAAAATACCCAGTTAATTTAATTGTTTGACTATTATTGTATATACAACTAACCCTAGGTTAAGAAATACGTAGGTGTCTCACTGGAACCCCCCTACACATGCCAATACTATCAAACCAAAAGATTTTTGTCTCCGGATAGATTGTTGAATAAAGGATGTAAACTGTTAACTCTATGAGCACTTCTTCCGACTGTGACTTTCTTTGCGTATTTGTCAGCATCTTTGTTACCGTTTATTCCTTGGTGAGAAGGAACCCATAGGAACCTGACATCCAATATACCCTGTAGTCGATACAGATGAGTATTTATTTGAAGTACTATAATAGGGTTTTTGGTGTAGATATGTTTTAAGGTGTTTAGGGCACTCAGAGCACAGAGAGTCTGTGATTATAACAGCTTTTTGAAAATTTGCTGTTTGCGATCAAAGCTTGTAAGATGGCATATATTTCTACTGTGTATACAGAAGATTCGCTGGGCAAATTAAATTTTAATGAAGGCTTGTAAGTGGTGATAACAGCAGATTTAACTCAATTTGGGGTTTTGAATACATCAGTGTATATTTTATGAAAGGTGGAGTACTTATAACCTTTTTATATCGTTTTAT
Organism: Agelastica alni; assembly: GCA_950111635.1. Lineage (NCBI taxonomy): Eukaryota > Metazoa > Arthropoda > Insecta > Coleoptera > Chrysomelidae > Agelastica > Agelastica alni. The sequence continues at coordinate 40,802,139 of OX467708.1, read as the reverse complement.
TTTTAACTATTTAAAATTTTTTATGATAATTACATAAAATATGTCTGAAAACTATGGATATTGATCTTGTTAGGTATATATCTTAGTTACAAAAACTTTAAAAATAACCCCATACATTTTTCTATAAGGCACTTATCAGGACAAACAGGTGATGATCTCTTTTGTATTTTCCTTTTTAAAAGAATATTTTAATGCTATTGATAAATAAACTGAAATCACATTCTATTTTCATTGATGTTAACAAAAAAATTTTTGAATACATGCGTTTCGAACCGGGCAAACAACTTTTATCCAAGTATTATTTTGTACTACACAGACTTCACCGCAATGTTTTTTATAAAGCTCGAATAATATGGTATTTATATCCTTTAAACGACAAAGGTAACGGAACAAATCTCTAAATATCAGTGGTCTAGGTGCAACCCTAGAGGTTCACACGACTAACTTCCCAGTGGAAAGATTGAAATACTACCATATGTTTTGTTGTCATAAGTATTATTATTATTAAAATTATTTTTAAAAAAAGATTTCAAATTGTTTATAACAAATTATAATTGTCATTAACAATATCCTGTTTATGTCAACCATATTCTTTTAAACTTTTTCTTATTATTTCATAAGCGGAAGCTATTTTCAATTGTTTATAACAAAAGATCTTATATAAAAGATCTTAAAATTATGTATTAAAAATAGTATAATTTATAAATTGCAAAATTGAGGTAGTTTACCATTTTTTTCAGTTTTTTGATTCTTTATAAAAAATAGTTTGAATGATTTTGCTGAAAATTTTATCAGTTCTAAGTTGCGTAATTATGCGACGAATGCAATTGGTCCCACGTCAATATAATTTTTTTTCTCGAGATAATCGAGATGAAAAATAATTTCGAACGCACATACGAACATTCGAACATACGCACGTACATACACATACAGACGGAGCTTGCACGGAATGGTTTAACATCGAAAAATGTGTGAGACAGGGATGTGTGGCTTCGCTAGGGCTGTTTAACTTATACATAGACGATTGTTTAAAAGATTTGAAAGAGTGCGTATGGATTAAAAATAAATGATTTGATCCTCAAATGCCTTCTTTACGCCGATGATCAAGTCATATTAGCGTCATCTGAAGAGGAGTTAAAGGCGATGGTTAATGTTATGCATAATGCCCAAAAATCAAAGAAATGAAAATAAATGTAAGCAAAACGAAAGTTATGGTTTTTGAAAGAGAAGAAAGCATGACAAGCTGTGAATAAGTGAATAAAGTGAATAAATTTGTGTACTTGGATTCAATGTTTACAAGAAATGAAAAGTATGACAGTAACATTGAGCGAAGGGTGTTGGCATGGAAACAAATGAATGGGGCACTGTATAGCTTTATGAACAGCCAGAAAGTATCAAAAAAGGCACGTCTAACTGTGCATAATGGTGTGTTGGTTCCTACACTTATGTATGGTTGTGATTGTTGGGTTTGGCAAAAGAAGCATAAAAATAGGATTAATGCTGCGGAGATGAGTAGTCTGAGAAGTATAGCAGGAGTGACTCGGTTGGTTAAAATAAAAAAAAATGAGATAAAAGAACGCTGTGGTGTAAAAGAAGATGTGGTTACAAAGATAGATAAAGGAATGTTTAGATGATTTGGACAAGTAGAAAGGATAGATGAAGGAAGATTGACGAAACAAATTTATAAGGCGAGTGTGAATGGACGGAAGTCGGTAGAGGTCGACCTCGGTGAACATATCTCGATCTGTTTAACATTGTTTTGAAGAAAGGCCAGGTCAAGAGTACCAACAACCGATGAGCATTTATGAGAGCACTGATAAAAGTAGAGGAAGCAAAAGATGTGTGTAAGAACCGTAGCAAGTGGAAGGAAGTGGTCTCTGCCTACCCCTACGAAAAAAATTCGTGACTATATGTATGTATGTATGTAATGTTGATTATTGTTTTATAATAATAATAATAATAAAAATACATTTGTAGTTGTGTAACTACAGTAACAAAAGTCAGTCTGTTTTAACTATCTTATATTATTACGTTTAAATATGTGTTCTATTAAAAAAATGCGCCACTGGACCTAATTTTAAATTAAATTATTTGTTTCCCTTCATTTCGATAAAAAAACTAAAACTTAAGATAATTGTAACTCGAAAATAGGAATATCTCCTTTGTTAAATGTTCTTTAAACGACGACGTCAAACATTTTTTAGAAATATCTTAATATTTCCAGAAATAATTTCATTAAAATTTAAATACTTATTTACAGACAAAGGGAAAAAAGGGACGGTGAAATGTCTCGAGAAAAGTTGGTATGATAAAATAATTTCAATTTTTCAAGTTGAGTAGCTATTTTAAGAAAATACAAAATTACGCTATGCGGTGCGGGAATTATATTTCAGATCATCGTAAGCAGAGATTTTTATCCAAAAACCGATGTTGTTTTAGGTGTGGATGGATATGATAAGGAAAAGTAAGGTGTCAGATTAGTAAAAAGAGTTTAAAAATACCAAATAATATATTTAAAATGTTCCAAAAATAGTTTTTTTTTGTAACATTTATTGCCACGAATAAAAGTTGTTAAGGCAGCTGCTGGGCTCTATCAAGCTAGCACTGGAAAGTAGGCAAAATTAAAAAAAAACACGAGAGTTTGTTGCTAATTAGTTGCCAAAAAAATCAATTTTGTTTCTCAAGGTAGCAGGAAAATTTAAAAAAACTTATGATAATCGGGTAATACTTAGTTGTTCATTTTGTTGCTACAACACAACCACAAAAAAAATTTAAAAAAACCCAGAGCTTTTTTTAATTAATTTGGATACTGTTCCTGCTAGCTTACGACGAAATTATCATTGATAATCATAAACCGAGTATGATTGTATTTGCTAGCTGAAATATTCATCAGGAATTAGTGAAAAGGCAGCAACAAAATAGAAACTAAAAATCGGCTGTACCTTTTAATTCGGTACCAATATACCATTGCCGTTTTTACTAGTACCTTATACGTAAAAATTTATTGTGTTGATATTAAGAATATTGATTAGCAGTATGCTGCTAGCTTAACCCTTAAATGCATGAATTTTATTTTCCCGAAAATATGGAAAAAACACAAGAAATTATATAGAAAAGAAAATATTAAAAAAATCAATCTTTATTTTTCAGTTTATTTTTTATAAAAAAAAATGTTTGTTGCCAAATGGCTACATTATGCATTCGAAGTAAATTAAATCAGTCATGGAAATTTTTGAAACAGTAATAAGTTTTGTTCAGACACAATCCAATTCAACATTTTTCGCACTTGGTACGTGTGAAACCTCCACAGTTGGGATATTTGCATCTAATTTTAGAAATTTGAGGGATCGGCCAATGGCCAGTTTGATCTGTACGTAATTTTTTAGGTGGCACATGTTTGGTTGGTACTCTTTTTTTCTTTTCTGCGATCTCAGACTCCAAGTTACTGGATCCGCCAGGTTTGGTAGGATATGAAACTAAGTAGCACAAGTGATAGGCAACTTCAGATCGGAATTCAGCTTGATACTTGACTCTGCCAGCTCGACCGTTTTTAAAATGTATTTTTTTGTAGAGTAATTTACAAGAATCATATCAATGAGATGATAGAATAGTCTCATGTACCATTTTCGACTTTTCAGACGTATCTTATACCCCTTCCCATAAAGCTGTCTAACAAATCCACTCCTTCCATGTGGCGGTTGAATTCAGACCTCAATATTTTTCTTTTCCTTGCGATCGAATCGTTTTACCTTTGAAACAGTGTTTTTCCCAGCAAATGATGATATGAGCGTCACATATTTGTTATCTTTCCAAATCAATGAAATATGTTCACACCATCAACTGTCATGGATAGTACCACGAGTTGCTTTTTTTAGTAATAATTCGGTAGATAATTTACAATTCGGTAACCTGTTTTTGACGTGTAGTACCCAAAGAAAAAATTCCTTCTTTTGCAAGGTACATCATGAATGGAACAGCTGTGTAGTATTTGTCATGGTATAACCTATAATTTTTCATCCTTGGTATGATCCTAGCTAATCGTAATAATATATTTGAAGTGAATCCAAGATTGGGCTCATCTTCTTTTTAAACTTCTCTTGGCCAGTATAGTTCTCAAACTTATATGCAAAGCCAGAAACACCTGCTAAAACAAAGAACTTGAAACCCCACTTATGGGGTTTCATCGGCATGTATTGTTTCATACAGTGTCTCATACAGTGTCATAACATCAGCTATGTTCGAGAATCTGAGATCGTCACTCCAGAAAGATCTAGTGAGCATATTAACTAATGACATATATATTATTATTCCAATATATTGTTTAATATCAATATCAGTAAAGACAGTAGGCCTTACTGGCTTTTTCTGAACAAAAAATATGTTCGTTTCTTGGACAATTCTATCAAAAACAAATAAAAACAGGACCGGATTGTAACAATAATAACAGTCCACTTATTACCGATAGCGCCACCACCGCGAAACTGATAGTATTATGTTGTTCAGTGGTGTGTTGCCAATCGGCTAAGGTATGCAGCGAGCTCAAATTTGCGTTCTCCTTTATTTTACGTATCTAAGATTGGGTTCGTTGCCAAACGGCAACTTCTTCTGCCCAATCATATTATCTTTACAGATGTTACAGATATTAACGAGGTTCAATGTTTTGGATGGCTCCTTTGATTGCATCTCGCCATTTATCTCGATTAAATGACATGTGAACCGCTTGTGAGAGAGTAGCATCTAATAATTTTTTGGTAACAGCCACCCATCGATTTGGTGATCGGCCACGCCTTCTCTTTCCTTCAGATTTTCCCTGTATAATAAGCCTTTTCATATGCTCACTCCGACTGATGTGTCCGAAAAATGTAAGAATTCGAGAGTACACCATACTGGACAAACGTTTTGACGGACGTATTTCTTGTAAAACCAAAGCATTTGTTCTATGTGCGGTCCAGGAGACTCTCAACATTCGTCGCCACCCCAACATCTCAAATGCATCAATCCGACGACGATCTACTTCTTTGACAGTCCAAGATTCTGAAGCATATAGAAAGACAAAAAAGACCAAGGTACTCACTAGATTGACTTTAGTTTGTTTTATGATATTCCGATCGCTCCATACTTTATTTATTTGTGTCATTGCTGACCTAGCAAGCTGAATACGCCGTCTTATTTCGCCATCACATTCCCCGGTATTTTCTATTAGGGCTCCAAGATAGCTGGGGAGGTACTCGATTATCTTAATCAATTTGGTATACCAGTTATGCAGTGGCCACCAAAACTGCGATCAAGCATTTATGGGATCACCTCAAGAAAACTGCTAAACGTCAAATACCCACACCTAGAAACCTGAGGAAACTTTAAAATGCAGTTATCACAGCATGGGAGAAAGTTTATTAAAATTTCATCCAAAATTTAATTAGAAGCATGCCTAGACGCATAAATGCTTTAATTTTAATTCCAATTTTATAAAGAAACATTGAATTCAAATACGATTTTTTAATACTTAATGTGTCCAGGAGTTTACGTTCGGTAAAGCTATAGAATCGTAGAAATATTAAATAAAAAATAAAATACATCAAATTTTAAACAACGAAAAAAAAATAAAACCAAAATATTTTGCAGATTACTACAAAAAAATTTGTTATCCCATCTATAAAGGCCCAAAATTATTATTTATCAGGCATAATTTTACATTTTGTATCAGCAAGGTTTAATGAATTTAATTTGAATGCAAAACTATTCAAATCACTCGCTGGATCCCGAAATTCATAATCTAACGACCCTAATTAACATCTATACGATATTGTTAAAAATGTTTAAGCAATTTATAATTACAAATCAGCTTGTTAATTTAATAGATAAAAAATCCCCAAAAATAAAATATCCTTATCAAGTTTATGGGGTGTCAATAATAAAAATTTACAATGGCAAAGTTTTTTAAGGCCCCATCATTCAAATGGGCACATTCAAATGAGGGTCCAAATACAAAGCAGTATTATACCATTATACTTTAATGAGGATAACCTTTTGTCTTCTTTAAATTTTAATAATAATATTTATTTACTTTAATAGCAAAGTTAAGATCTTGTTATAATATGGTATGACAACCTAACTTATACAACCCCAGCAGGTATTGTTGATTCTAAAACTCTTTAATGTCCTAATTCTAAAGTATTTTCGTTAATAAATTTTTCCCAATTTTATCAATTAGTAGTGCGTGTAATTTGAGAGGCATCTGCTGGCAATGCCTAAGCATAGAAAAGCACTGTGAATGTTTGTTACTCTGTTACCATGTGACTTTATTAACACATAATTATTTCAACTGGGCAATTTTAGGTAAATGGAGCTGCACAATAAAAGGATACATATGCTCAGAGCCTTTTGATGTATTTATATGTGTAGCCTAGAAAAAAACTAAGAACAAATCCTCAGACGATGGGACAATTAAGAAAGTTTCTTTGTGGAGACTAAATCATTGACTAAGCTTCTGAATATAGACAAGAAACTTAAGAAATGGTTAAAACACATCGCCCTAAATAGTGGAGAATTCTCTAGTCTTGGTCAAGCTTTTTGTATTTATGTAAATTGTTAGATGAAAAGTACTCTAAAAAAAATTGAGCTTCTTTATCGCTATTCTCTCAATACTGACAAGTTTAAAATTCTCCAATTCCTATTTTTGTTTTTTAAAACTTTTTTTTTATGAAATATTGTCAATATATTTTTCAAACAAATATTTTTAACATGCAATAATCATATTATTTAAAAAATCTTAAAATTCTGTATTAAAAATAGTATAATTTATAAATTGCAAAATTCAGGTAGTTTACCGTTTTTTTCAGTTTTTTAATTCTCCTTAAAAGAACAGCTTAACGGATTTTGCTGAAAATCTAATCAGTTCTAAGTTGCGTGATTATGCGTCGAATGCAATTGGTCCCACGTTAATATCGATTTTTGTTTTCAAGATAATCAAGACGAAAAATGATTTCGAACGCACACACGAACATACGTACATACACACACAGACGTCCACTTAAAAATTATTGTATTTGACTCTGGGGACCTTGAAACGTGGAAATATGTTAAAATTTGGGATTCGCAAAATTGGACCCATTACTATAACTTCCCATTGGGAAGTTCTTCGTCTTCCTACTTCATTAATAGGCTCATGCCTGTTTTACTTCGGTTTTTAGCCTTATTTGATGTTGTCTGACCATCTTTTCCTTGGTCGTCCCATCGATCTTCTTTCATTTGGCGATTTGTCTCTTGCTATTCGTACTGTTCTATTTTCTGTCATTCTTTCTATGTGTTGATTCCATTCTCTTTTTCTTCTTTTGGTCCACCTGTTTATTTCCTCCATACCACATCTCGCTCGTATTTCCTCACTTCTTACTCTGTCTCTTAGAGTTTTGTTTGTTATTTTTCGAAGGCTTTCATTTCTGCTGTTTCCAGTAATCTTTGTGTTTTCGCCGTATCTGCTCTTGTTTCCGCTGTATACGTCATTATCGGTCTAATTGTTGATTTATGTATCCTAGTTTTCGTTTTCTTTGTGAGGTATTTGTTTCTCCAAATTGCATTGTTGAGACATTCTGCTGCTCTGTTCGCCATTATCACTTGTTTTTGTACTTCTTCCTCTACTTACGTTTCCATCACTTGTTCTATTTTTTTTCCATTTACGACCAGTTTACATCGTCTCGGTTCCGCTGATATCACTATCGATTTAGTTTTCTCTGTTGAGATCATCATGTTGTATATGAGCGCCGTTTCTTAGAATTCTTTAATTAATCTTTGTAGGTCATCTTCATTTTCGGCTATTATTATGGCGTCGTCGGCGTAGCATATTATCTGTATTTCCTTTTCTCCCATTCTATATCCTCTTCTTTTTTTTAACTTTATTTATGATTTCATCCATTATCAGATTAAATATTAATGGGCTCAGCGAATCTCCTTGTCTAATGTCAGTTTCATACTTGATAGGTTTTGAGAGTTTTCCTCTAGATCTTACCATAGCTATGTTATCTTTATATATATTCACAATGGTTTTTACTACATCCAGTGGTATTCCCCTGACATATAATAAATGTATCGCGTCCCGAATTCTCACTCTATCGAACGATTTCTTCAAATCTATCAGGCACATATATGCTGGTTTGTTGTATTCCAGCGACTTTTTTTTTATTTGTCTTATTACAAAAATTGCATCCGTGCATGATCTTCCTGTCCGGAATCCTTGCTGTTCCTCTTGCAGAGTTATTCGTTCGTTTATTTTTGTCGCTATTATTCTTGTTGTCAATTTAAGTATTGTATTTAAAAGATTTATTGCTCGATAATTATTGGGGTCTTTCTTATCTCCTTTCTTGAAGAATATCAGCATGATCGCTCTCCTCCATTCATCCGGTATTCTGTTCGTGGTGATTGTTTTTTTAATAAGAAGTTGTTGTACAAGGCAATCACCTCCATATTTTCCCCCCATTGGGAAGTTAAAAACAATAATAATCCAAATAAAGTTTGCAATTCAGTATCATCAGTTATTTTTGTAATATTAACACTCGATGATGTTTTTGATGGTATCAAAGTTACAATAGGCCGATGATAACTAAAACAAGCAACGAAAGTATTACTTGTAACGTAGGCGAAGCCAAAGCTACTGAGCAAGCCGAGTAGTTAGGGGGCTGCCAGAAGCTTTCGTATCACGGCATCGCAGCACCAACAGTCGTTGTTACCCCCACCTCCCCCCAAGCACATCATGAGATGATTCACATCAAAAGAATCTAATTTTTAGGCAGCTTCTAGGCTACGACACGTACATGTTAATGCCAACCTAGATTTAGCGCAAAAGCAACGCATACCATGTTAAAATCGTGCAAAAATGTTTAGTGTATAAGATTTTATTTTGTTGATATACCCTGCTGCTTCTTTATTCTCGAATTCGATGAATAAATGTATCGGATATTTTTTTTAAAAAAACCACCGTAATTCGTTAATTATCTAGTACAATGTTTTTAATTGTCAAATTTTTATTAATTTTTCATTGCATATAACGATTTAATTGTGTTTAATTATTTATAATAAAAAATCATTTCTATAAATATCATGTTGCAGTCACTTTTTAAAAGATGACAAAAATAAAAAGTGTATTTACCACTGCTTACTTAAAAAAAAGTTTAAATAAATATTTTTTAACCTTTGAATGTCATTTAATGCACTAAAAATATTGTTTCTATATGTCTGATGTGAAGCGAACAATAAATGAATGTATAGGCATAATAACTACTACTTATTATTATGCATAATAATAAACGGTATTATCCTCTAGTAACACTAAAAGAACATTTATAACAACTAGAAACCAATTTACGAGCAAACGTTAAGCATTTCATAATCACTAAATTATAAAACAAGAATGTTTTAACTACCTCAGATAGACCGACAACAATGTCAAATCATTTTATTATAAGTAGTAATACCATAAGTGTTTCAGAATATTCGGGTTATACATCGATAAATTTTTGCATAATTTCAAAGAGTGTCAGTTTGATAGTTAAAATAAACCGACCGCGAAGTGGGAGGTTTATTTTGTTGAATTGGCATTAAGTAAAAATTCAGTTCCCAAGCATTTAACACGTATTCATATAGTTTCTAAACGTTCATCAGTCCACATTACCTTTCGAGCTCTAAACGTTCAGTTTCAGAACCTTTAACATTACATTTAGTTTCTGAGCATTTAACATAATACAACATAGCTTTCGGGTTTATATCAACAAATTAAGTGTATTGTATATAGTGTAAATATACGTAGTTTCAATATATGCATTTACTTCGAATCAAAATACACAAAAAACATCGGTTCGTCGTAACGGACTAAACATTGGTCCTTCGAGCCGGATGTAGACAGTAATAAATGCACCTTGTTGTGCCAAACAATAGCAAAATCTGTAAAACATGGAATTTTGTAAAACCATGATGACAAATCATGTTTTTTTTTACAAAACATATTATTTACATAGTTTTCTTTTTATAGGAAAAACAATACATCCGTTCTAAGACGTTAGTATTAGAAAAATCCGCATTTGAGTATTTCTGTGCGTGCTCAATACCCACAAATACTTATTGTTTGGACAGAAATTTTAGAAGATATTTGTAGGTCCCTGATTTATCGATGGTAACCTAAACGTTGTCAAATATCTACAGCTTCTAAAAGATCAAATTATTCCGACATTTCAACTACTTCCCATTAATTTTGGGGACATTTAGTTTCAACAGGATGGTAGTTCGTCACAATGCACAAATTCTCCAAATGATTTGTTTTGTTAACGATATCTGAAAGAATCCGCTTATTAATATATATTTGAGAAAGATAAATGAATTAAGGAATAAAATTATCCAACTTTGTGCCAATATTACAACAAATCTACGTATGCAGCTATATGAGATTATCTCTGTTTCACAGATTTGGCTATTGTCTGGCACTACAAGATAGTTTATTTGAACCTTTATTACAATTTTTAGAGATTAAATTGTTAATTTAGTTAATGTTATATTTTTTAATTTGTATATTTATTTCATTTTTAAATCCGTCATGATAGAAATGAACACAACACTTATATTTAGAAGAGAAATTAATTGATCTCTTGCATACGTCGTAGTCTCTTTCCTGATAAGTCAGACATACACACCGTCGCTAACTGTTTCATAATGGTTTCTAACGTCGCAAACAGATGTCGACGAAGCGAGGACAATTCAAATTAGAGAGTTGTAGTTAATTACTTGATTGTTTATCGATAATATTTATTTTATTTCGTGCTGATCGACTGGACACATTAATGTTTTTCATTGAAATTTCTATGTTTCTAATATTTTGCCATGTCTGTATAATAGAACGTCGCAAATAAATTACCGTTATTTGTTAATTAACTCTCACGTTGTCCATCATTTACCGTTCTTCTGAGTTGAAAGGTTTTATTCCCTAAAAAGTTTTTGTTGGTAGCCTAATTTTAGTAGCAGTAACTTTTGAAACTGCACCATTATTTGAGAAATTCAATTTTTCTTTCGGTCTAAACGTACCGAATGAATTTATTCTCAAATGTGAGTTGTCGCAGGTACACATTCACAGCGCGTGAACAATATTCCACACATGTTTCGCTATAAACCGCATAAATGACATGTGTATTGTGACGTGCACCGGTAAGCTAACTGCAGTTATGTTAATTAAATGGGATTACCTCATATAAATGTTGAGCTGTCTCTTTCCTGAATTTAATAGCTCAGGTTGAAGATGAGATGTCATTATTATCGCTTTTCTTATTAATACGAGTATATTACTGCTAATAATTAACTTTATAAGATTGGGATGTAAGAATAATTACGAACAATGAGCTCCATCTTCTTACAGTTTATTTAGGCAATGGCGCGGTTTCAGATATTCTTGCTGAATAATAGCTTAAATCAGGGCCGGATTTAAGAGACGGCTTCCAGGGCTACAGCCCCGGGGCCTCCACAAAAGAGGGTCCCCACAATAGAGACTTCGAAAAAAATCCTTTAAGTTCCGACTAGTAATCACTAGTAAAAAACTTTCACAATAAATCATTTATTGAAAAAGTCGACTGAAAAAAATTGTTCATTTTATTTGGAAAATAATTTAGTGCCAGGGGGCCTCTATTCCTTTGTTGCTCCGAGGCTTCCAGACCTCTAAATCTGGCCCTGGCACAAAAACAGAGGCGAGTGGCTCTTACATTTCAAAGAAACTTCTCGTCATGCTTCATAATTTTTTCATTATTTTATTAATTAAATTTAAAAATACAGTCTAATATGAACCACCCAGCAGCTCAAATACTTGGTAATATTTAGAAAGAAATAAGCAACGTGTCACGTGCCTATTTTTTCCCATCTACAGTTCCCTTATTAATTGGGTCTCTGATAGTATGGTGCTCGTAAATAGTTTTGCATACCGTATTTTGTTGTAACTTAAGTATATCATTCGTTGTAAATAGTGTTGCAAACCTAGTAGTGATAGGATTTAATTATTAATGGCTGTGACATTTTGTTAATCGGTGGAGATGGAGTGGGGGTCTTTATTATTAGATTTCGCCTTGATTTTTGGCCTCGATTGTCGTGTGTTGTCAGCTATATTATTGTTTGGTTTGCTTTTCTGTGTGGATGGGCTGGCTATCAACACGGACGAGCGCGATTATGAGTTTGGAACATAGATTTGCGAAGGTTGGCTGACGCGTGTCCCGTGTCTTTTTCTGATATCCGGCCTGGGAGTGAGTAGGGGAGTCGCTTGGTGTCAGTCTTGGGAGTCGGTAGTGAGGATTTTTAGTATCGTCGTGTGATATTAACAAGTGTGCAAAACCTCTACGGTTTTATCTTCATATCTGGCTGTATTTGGGGCCATCTTAATTGGATTTTGAAGAAAAATCATTTGATTTTTAACTTGACCATTCTATCTTACCTTCGTTGTTGATATTTTTGGTGTCGAGTTAAAATAACCACATGTGGGATTTATTTGAGGAAAGCCATTGTTGATTAGCACGTGCTGTTCCATAACCATCATCCATATCGACGATAAATTTCAGTGTTATAAAGACTTGCTTGGTGTTTTAGCAGAAATTATTATGATAATACTACTTGGTGTTTCTGTTTCTTGGATCAACACTGTAACAGTGACGTCTCCATGAAGTTTTCAATTGGTTACATGGTATTGAGTTTAATTTTATCAACTTATCAGTTATTATGTGCTTGATCTAAGTGTTTTCAATAGTTTAAAAGTAACAAATTATTTTCATTAAATTTGTACCTGCTCCAAGTTGAATCTGAACGTATACATTACTGAATATACATTATGTAATTATTGTGATGGTTTCAAATGATTATTTTTGTTGCAAGTCCATTTATTTTGTATTTTTTTTTAATCTTTTGCTATCAAGAATTCTATCTAAAACCAATTATTTTTGAAATTTTAAATATTGTAAACATTTTTTTTTTGTTTTTAATTCTCTTTTGTACATCATTAGGTTTTTATTATTGTCTGAAAGATTGTTATAATTAATTTAAATATTATTTTAAAAAAAGTGTATTAAATTCGTTTAATCCACTTTACAAAAATACAGAATTTGTGGTAAAAAAAAATCAGAACATCATTTTTACTTAATTAATATATTGCAGGAATTGTGAATATAGTTTTATTTATCTAGTTCACCATAATTGTTTGTTGTTTAACATGTGGCTCTGCTAGTGCCTACAAGACCTAGGGGTTTCCGGCTTGTACCGTCAAGTCGGTGGCGCGGCTCACTTTTATATTTTTTTCTTCTACCCTCTACGGCTGAGCTCGGGCATAATTTGCCAGTAGAGAGACCGCTGGCAGAGTACTCTTTAGAGAACTAAAAGACGTGGCAAACGTTACACTTTTCGGTTGACAAATTTTTGCCATTTGAATCGTATCGTTAAAATCATGAAAAACAAATAATTTGGAAAAATTATAATTTTATTTAACAACGCGATCAGTTTTTGCGCGAGCAACATGATTTAGAAACTACTCGTTACCCGAAGCTACACACGAAGGTTGCAAATTAAAGAAAAAATTTACTGCTTCTACTCGGAATAATTGCGAGAGTTTACCATTCAATATCGCCCTGAGTGTTTTATGGAAAGACGACGGATTCGAACGCGCGTGTCCCCATCTCGTGTTCCGGGCACGTTATTTACGACACTTGGAACATTAAACACTACCTGCCTAGGCGTTTTAGTTTCCTAGAAAATTGGTGTGCTGTTTAAAATGGAAGCTATTTCGAAATTTCAATTTTAACACATCGTATTTTACGAGACAATCGTCAATTTGTAGACAAAATAACACTTTAAATAAGGCTGCGAAGATCGTCATTAAAGTTTTTATTGACGCACAATTTTTTTAAAACAAATCGTTTTATTTAAATAAACTACAGGACAACATTTAGTTTATCGAGTATTTGAAAAGTGGGCTATGCATATTTTGTCTCGTTGTTAATAAACAATTTTGTGCAATACTTGCGATATATTGCAGAGGAACTATTAGGAGAGTACCAATGTGGGTTCCGACCAAATCTTCGCCGTTAGACGGGTTCAAGAGAAAGCTTACGAACACAACATTCTTCTTCTTTCTTTTTTTAGGTGCCCTGTCCTCCTCGGACGTTGGCAATCATCAGCGCTATCTGAACCTTGTCTACAGCTCGGCGGAACAATGCGGTAGTGCTCACTCCATACCATTGTCTTAAGTTTTTTAGCCAGGATATCTTTCTTCTACCCGGGCCTCTATGTCCTTCGATCTTCCCTTTTATAATAAGCTTTAAAAGTCTATACTTGTCATTTCTTGTGATGTGACCAAAATACTCCAGTTTGCGCTTTTTTAGTGTAAACAGAACTTCCGGCTGCTTGTCAAGGCGTTGAAGTACCTCGGTGTTACACACTTTTTCTACCCAGGAGATTCTTAATAGCCTTCTGTACGTCCACATTTCAAAGGCCTCCAATTTTTTGCATATCGCATCTGTCAAAATCCAAGCTTCCATTCCATAAAACAGTATGCTGAACACGTAACAGCGAAGCACTCGGACGCGCAGAACACAACATACATCTATATAATTCGTATATCGACTTCAAACAAGCTTTTGATAGTGTTAATCGTTAATCGAAATAAAATAATCAATGATCTTTTAATACTAGGCATCCCAAATAAGCTGGCCCAACTCGTGAATACGACCATGGCCGGTTCCAAGGCAACCGTAAGAGTTGACAATGAATACACAGATGGCTTTAACATCACATCGGTAGTAAGTCAAGGTGATGTTCTATCTTCCATAGTATTTGATCTAGTTTTAGAAGCAGTTAGGAAATTAGATGTGACTGGCTACATCGGCACGAAGAACCTACAAATATGCGGACGATATAGCAATAATAAGCAGGCGCAAGGACGAACTTGAGAGGACTGCTGCCAAACTAAAAAATAAAGCAATTTAAAATGGTCTCCGAATAAATAAAGAAAAGACAAAATACATGGAAGCAACAGAAAGAGCAATTAATAGAGAACATTTTAAATGTGAAAACTATGAATTGGAACAAGTAGGAAAATTCTCTTATTTGGGGTCCCAAATAAATCAATCGAACTCTATCAATAGCAAAATTCAGGCAAGAGTTATTAGTGGAAACCATCGCCTACAGAGAGCTAATAAAGTCGAAAGCTCTTAACAGAAAGTCTAAATTAAAAATATGTGAAAGGATCATCAGGCCTGTTGTTACATAAGTGAAGTGTGGACCTTAACCACGAAAGATAAGCTACTCTTGAGAACTTTCGAAAGAAAAATCTGTAGTCAAATTTTTGGACCAGTGCCAAACGAAGATGGAACATGGCGATCAAGAATGAATTTTAAACTAGACAACTTGATAGAGAGCGCAGACATTGTAAAATTCATTTAAAGCCGAATACTGTCTTGTGCAGGGCATGTAATGAGGATGGATGAAAACAGAACACCAAGAAAAATCCTTAAGTGGAAACCGGTGAATAGAAGAAACAGGGGAAGACCGAGGAAAAGATGGATAAATAAAGTAGAGTGAGACCTTAAAACAATGAAAATAAAGTGCTGGAATATTACTGAAAAGACGAAAACCCACAGTGGGCTATAACGTCGTTAAATGAATGAATGAACTTGCGATAGATTTCCGTTACAAGTGAGCTCATAAATTGTACCTTTTTTTAAAGTAATACGTTTTCCCTGCTAGGCTGTTTAATTTTTGACCCCAAAAAATTAAAAATTTGAATCGAACAACGAATATAACACTAAACAACAAAAATTTGTTGGGCAAAAGTCGTTCCACAATAAGTCGTATAGTAAGACACTTAAATGAGGTAGGAAATTATTAAAGAAGGCCAGGGCAAGTGTCAAAACAATTCACCAACGGCCGAGATGAACGTTTTATTAGAAAATACGCTTTAAGAAACATGACTTTCACTAGTTCTGTGATCAAAACTGAGCTTAAAGCTGTCTACATTGTAACAAATAAATGAAGCTGGATTAAACAGTTGAAGACCAGCCACAGCACCCTTGCTTACTAGAGTAAACAGAGTTGCCTCATTTGGTTTTGCTCGAAATCATCAAAATTTTACTGTAGATAATTGGAAAAATGTTTTATTCAGTTGAATTTGAAAGAAAAGAAAGCATGACAAACTGTAAAGTTCTGATTAAGGAAAAAAGAGTGGAACAAGTAAATGGGTTTGTATACTTGGGTTCAAAGTTTACGAGAGATGAAAAGTATGACAGTGCCATTGAGCGAAGGGAGTTAGCAGGAAAATAAATGAATGGGGCACTGCATAGCTTTATAAACGGCCAAAAAGTGTCAAAAAAGGCACGTCTGGCTGTGTATAGAGGTGTGTTGGCTCCTACACTTATGTATGGTAGTTAATGTTGTGTTTGGCAGAAAAGGCATGAAAATAGGATTAATGCTGCGGAGATGAGTAGTCTGAGAAGTATAGTCAGAGTGACTCGGTTAAATAAAGTAAAGAATAGTGAGGGAACGCTGTTGTGTAAAAGAAGATGTGGTTACAAAGATAGATAAAGGAATGCTTAAATGGTTTGGACACGTAGAAACGATGGGTAAAAGAAGATTGACGAAACAAATTTATAAGGCGAGTGTGAATGGACAAGTCGGTAGAGGTCGACCTCGGCGAACATATCTCGATCAGATCAACATTGTTTCGAAGAAAGGCCAGGTTAAGAGTACCAGGTTAAGAGTATGTATAAATTTGAGTTAGCCTGAAACATCCAGATGATCGTAAACGAGTGTGGCGAAGACCAGGAGAGGTTTACTTTTTACAATATCTCTGCAAGGATTCTATTTGGCGGTGGCTGTTTTTTTCTGGAGTGGTACCTATGTGCTTTGACGCTCGCACAGAATAAGTTATTATCTATGCAAATATTTTAACAATAAAACTATTTGTTACTAATTTCTAGGTATAATTCAATAAATTTTTACAAAGTTAATGCATTAACAAACATCTCCAAAACCGTTTATTATTTTAATTAAATTAAAGAAGTCAGTTTGTTAAAAACGTAAAAAAGTTATAAATGAGTTAGATTAAAAAAAAAACTACCAGATAAATTATTATAACATTAAATTTACAAAAAATTAAAGGTGATAAATTAAATGTTGATTTACCAGTCTGTTAGACAAAAGAATTATTTCTTTGGCAAGTGAACGACCTTACATCAAATTTGACTTAACGTCTACAATATTAACATTCGTCATTTACTGCAGAGTATAATCTTTCCTGGTATTTGGCTGGAAATCACCGTTCTCAGACTAACAATACTTTATAAATTGGACATCAATAATCTTCTGATTTTTTAACAATCTCAAAATTTGGTTCACACCTAAAAATATAAATATCCAACCGAAGATTGATTGAATAGTTCTCAATATTCCTCAAAATATGTCATTTCTAAGTTAGGATAATGTAAATTTCTAAGGATTTCGTCGAAATAAATCTTGAGAACTTCATGGCTTTTCAGACATTTGAAAGGATAAAAAAAAACAATTCCAAAGTATTTTAAACTTCTCTGTGAAAACTTCAGAAAGCAAAAATAATTTTCTTCATACAGTTGTACTTTAATATCTCTTTATCAAAATATCAAAAAGTAATATCTTTATTTACAAGAAATTTACTTATCTTCTTACACACTTTAAAGAAGAACCCAGGAACGCTATCAAAAATTAACGTCTTCTCTCCAGGAGATACCAACGACGAAAGAAAACAAGTACCTGTCCTTTTATCCCTTCTCATCAAAATTCTATTTATTGACAGATCTGGGCTAGTAGGTTAACGGTTGTTGCCAGATCTAATTAAATGTATTTAATTTCGCAACATAATATATTAGAATTCTCATAAATTGAATTCTATGATATTCCTGATAACTTTTTTAATATAACTTACCTCTCGTATACCTTGTCACAATGCTGAATTACTTTATTTATGCAAAAAAAAATATAAAACGATTTAATTAGTTACATGAAAATAAGCCAAAATAATCTTAGTTCTGAAATGACAACCATGTAGTATCTACAATACCTATTTTCATAGGACATATTTAGCTGTCAACTAATCAACCAATAAATGAGCTTTGGTGCTTGACAAGTAATTGACTGTTGTATCGTTTCCAAGGTTCCGAAAATTTGTTCATCCTCTGTACAGGGTCGGTATGTCTTATCAGGATACATACTAATCACCTAATTAATAAATATGTAAAAATTGATAATTTCACAAATTTTTGGGGTGGCCCGTTTTCTCTGAAGCGCAGTGTATTTTACGTTTAGTGCATAATATAAAGCAAATTCAGTTAATCTAATTTAAAGAACAAATTTGTCATCTTAAAATAGAGGTTCTTCTGGGCGTTTTTTCCTAAACTATTAGCTCAGGAATTCACCTGGGATACGGTGAAAATAGAATAGATCCCAGGTATGGTCTGACTGTCGTAAAAGGCGACTAAAAGACTCCCAATCCAAAGTGTTATGCGACCCGTGCTGATGGATACAAGGCGGTGGGTGAGCATCTTAGCTAACGGAGCCTACAGGAAACCGGGCGAAATCCTGTAGTAGACAGCCTTAGTCCTGTGCAGGGGGCACCTCAGGGCCGTACCACCCCTTTCTCCATACACGTTGACTGCAAAGAAAAACTGATAACGCTGGTAGACCGTAATCACGTCAAACTGATACGGGTTCCAGAACGCCAGGAAGTTGCAGGTAATGAGGAAGTAGACGAACTTGCAAGAAGAGATTCGGAAAAACACAAAACTACTGGAAAAGTATACCAGGAAAAAAACACGGTAAATAGTACATAAAAGTACCGTGCCATAAAAAGACGGCAGAACTGTTACCGATGAACAGGAATCAGCTAAGACTTTATAATGGAGGCCTGGCCTGCG